>CM021740.1:13586452-13711380 GCA_011075105.1 Heteronetta atricapilla
CCAGCTCTCCATCCCTCCTTCCCCCCTCCATCCCCCCATCCCTCCTTCTCCCCTCCATCCCTCCTTCCCCCGCTCCCTCCCGCCTCCCCCCCCCGCCGAGGAAGGGCTGTTTCCATGCGCAGGGGATCTCTGATTGCCGACCCACCGGGGGGAAAAGTCGCTTTACCCCCCCTCCACGCCCCCCCGAGGGGCTCCGACGCCTTGCCACGCCGGCCCCGCGCACCTCGTGCCCGCTGCGGGTCCACCACAGCCGCGTTCCCCCCCACCACCACGCCGGGGTCTCGGGTGGGGGTCCCGGAGGTGGTTTTCTCCCTGCAGGGTCGCGGGGGAGGGGGAATCCCCCGGGAACACGAAGCCCTGTGGGTATAAGCACGCGTGGGGGTCCCCACGGCGGCGGAGAACGGGAGGGGGGGCTCTCCGTGCAACGCACGGATGGGACGGAAATTAGAGGCACCGGGGCGCTTTTATTTATTTATTTTTAAATAGCTACAGAAAAAAAAATAAAATAAATAACGCCAATAAAGCCTCTCCCACATCAGCGGGCGTGTCCGCGCCCCGATGGGCACCAGTTCTGCTATTTTCAAACGTGCCGCCTTGAAGCGCAGGGCTCGTGCTTTGGGGCGCACCGAGGGATGGGCACCGGCTGTGCCCTGCCGACCCCCCACCTCCCCAAAAAAATCCCCCCCCGTCCCGACGGGGGGATAACGGCCGGGGGGAAACGGCTCTCGTGTTGCGCGGAGGGGAAACGTGGCGCCCCCGAGGGGGCCGAGGCAGGGCTGGGAGGGGGGCACGGCACCGCGCCCCCCACCCCCGGGCCGGGGGGGTTCCCCCCGGGGGCTGCGCAGGGCCGGATCCCGGGGGATCCCCGCGCTGAATCCCCGCAGCGCAGCCGCATTCCCGCTCCGTGCCGCATTGCCCGCCGTGGCCGTGCTGCGCGGCGGGACCGTGGCATTTTTAAAATGCGCGCAGGGGACACGGGGCGCCGCGAAAGGGCCCCCGCGGTGCTGCGCCGGGCGTGGGGAAGGGTCCCGGCTCCTCGGGACCCCCTCCTGCCTTCCCCACGCCATACCGCAGCTTCTCGCCTCTCTTTTTTATTATTTTTTTTGTTCTCTTTTTCCCCCCAAATCTCGCCCTCTCCGCCCAGATAAGGTGTTTTCGTTCCCGCCTTGCCTTATCTCGATTTTAATCGCGGGAGGGAAGCTTCCTTCCACCCCCTTCCCCCGAATTTGTCATCAAATAATAATAATAATAAAAAATAAGCGGAAAACCAAATCTGCCCGCCCGTGCCCGAGGCCTGGGGACAGCCGCGGCCCCGCGGCCCCGCTCCGACCCCGCTCCCCCCGCAGCGCATCCCAGCGCGGTGCTGGCACGCGTGGGGTGTTTTGCGTGGGTCGAAGCCCCCTCCCATGAGGAGAGCACGGCCACGGAGCTGTGACCCCCCCAGCCCGGGGCTGGGCACCCCGGATCCGCCGCTGTCCCCCCCTTATAACCCCCGCCCCCCACCCCTCCCGTTAAACCGCGCTCTCCACGGGCACCCCGGCCCCATGGCGCCCCGAGCGGCCCACCTGCCCCCCCGGGGGGGCGGAGGAGGCCCCGGGGGTGGGGTTTGCCCACCGGGAGCCCCTCCGGGAGCCCTCTGCTCCTCCATCGCCCCCCCTTCCCCAGCGCCCCGACGGCAGCGGGCCCGGTTTTACCGGCGGTCCCCGGCTGCAGGTGCGAGGCCGCCGGGGGTGCCGGCTCGCGGAGGTCCCCCCCGAGCCCACCGGGCCCGCTCCGAGGTGGGTGTTCCCCTCCCGAGGGGGGCGGAGGAAGTTTGGGGAAGTCCCCCTCGGCCTCCCGACCTCCCCCCGCCAGGCAGCGCCGAGCATCCCCGCACCCCGGCCCTGCCGCCGCCGCGCATCCCTGCGGGGGAAGGGGAGGGGGTGTCACTCGTGGGGGAACCCACGGCCACTACAACCCCACAGCAAGCCCTGGGAAAGGATATCGTTTTTTTGGGGGGGGGTGCTGGGGGTGCAGTGAGACAGCCCCAAACTTGCCCGTACCGGCGCGCCCCGCAGCAGAGGCAGCCCCCAAGGATTAAATGTGTGTGTGGGGGGGTCCCTTACCTGAGCGCCGTCCCGGGGCAGCAGCGGCCTGGGGGAGCCCCCCGGGGGTGGGGGGGGATTTTGTGCAGGATCCGGCTCGCTCCTGTGCTCCCGCCGTGTCCCGCAGCGGCAACTTCGCGGCTGCCCTCGGCGGGCCGGGGCCGGGCCGTGGGAACCGGGGTGGGGGGGGGGGGGGGGGGGGGGGGGGGGCCCCCCCGGGGGGGGCGCGCCCCCCGGCGGGGGGTGTGTAAGAAATAAAGAGCAATTGTCAGAGGCGAACAAAAGGCGGAGGATGGGAAGGAGCTGGGAATCCCGGGGCAGAGCCCCCTCGGCGTGGACTTGAACTTGGGCTTTGACACCGGCTGCGAGGCGGAGAGCGGCTCTGGCCCGGCCGGGCCGGGCGGTGGGGGCTCCTTCCCTCCCCCCACCGGGGCTGCAGGGGAGAGCCAGCAGCACCAAACACCCAGACACATCCCCCCGGGGGGGTCCCCCTTATTTTAGACCTGGGGGGGGGGGGGTGCCCCGGAGGAGCGGGGGGGCCCCGTGGGGCGGCGCGCAGCCCCCGGCGCGCCGCTGCGGGGGGGGCGGCGGGGGGGGGGGGACCCCATCGGGGCTGGCCGGGGCCAGACGGCCGGGGGGGGCCGCCCGGTTCTCACAGTCTGCGCCCGAGCCTGGATTCTCTGCACGTCCCGGCCGGTCCCCCCTTTGCCGCTATTCAGCACTTAATTGAACATTAATGGCAGCTGGGGATGAGGTCATTGGAGCCGGCTTTTCTCACACATTTTTCATGCAAATCCGCTAAACTCTAAACAAATTTGAATAAAACCCCCTTTGTGCGGGCCCTCCATGGTGTTTTTCCACGGGCCGCTCCGCCTGTCTCCGCACACTTCATCCGGGCCGGGGGGGAGCCGGGGGAAACGGCGGGGAAAGAGGGGCTGGGGGGGGGGGCGGGGGGGCCCCGGCTGAGCCCGCTGCCGCTGGGCTGCATCCTCAGAGAGGCCGAGCCTCGTCCTCTGCAGGGATCCCAAAACCTCCCCAACCCCGCAGGATGAAGTGCCAGGCACTTCACGCGGGCTGGCTGCAGCCTACACCATGCCGTCTCCTCTCTTTTCATGCCCCTGCTCCCCACAGCACCAGTTTCCCCAGTAAAACCCACCAGCGACCCCAGTTCCCTGTGTAATCCAAGACCCCCGCTGGCACCAACCAACCAGCCCCCCAGCACGTAACACCCCACCCCGATAACACCAGCACCCCGATAACCCGACCCCTTCCCAGTAGCACCAACACCCCTCACTCCCCTGGGCACCCCTCCCCAGGGCTCCCTGCTTTTAGGGCGCTGGCGGCCGTGCAGGATAACGGCACGCAGAGTCCCCGGCCCCCCTGCTCCCGGCCCCGAGGCTCGGCAGCCCCATTAGCATCCCCGCGCGCCCGGCCCCCTGCCCAGCCTTGAACTTGGCCATGCCGGGCTGCGCTCCTTCTGCCTGCCTGGGCGCGCACAATGCGGGCCTTGACCCATTGTTTGCTTTTTTTTTTTTCTTTTTTTTTTCGGGGTTTCAGCTGGGAAAGCAGCCACCTCGCGCGCTCTGCCGAGAGCACGCCGGGAGCCGGGCACAATGGGGAACCCCGCTCCGCGAGCAGAAGGGCTCCAAATCATTTTAGAGACATATTCATTATCCTCTTTCACAGGGCCTGTTTGCCTTGGGTTTAGCGGCTGCTTCCCAGACAGGGTGCAGACCAAATAAAGATCGCTCTCGGCTGCGAGGCGTTCGCTCGGGCACGACGCAGTCCCCGGGCGCCTGGGCTGGGCTGCTCCCGATGCATCTGCAGGCGTCTGGGGTTGTTCTGGGCCCGGCACCTCCTCCGTCCCGAGAGCACAGCAGATGACACAGCTCGCTTTTGCAAGAAGGAGTGTTTATTTTCAACAGTGCGAGGGGTGGGGGTGATTTTAATGGGAGACAGTTACAGACAGTACTTTTTTTTTCTTTTTTCTTTTTTTTTTTACAGTGCAAGAAAACGGCAGCAGGGCTGCCCGGCGCGGACACGATCCCAGCCCTGTGGGCTTCACACACACGGTGCCACCAGGACGGCTGTGCCCTCGCAGCTCCACACCCCTGTGGTTGAGCAGCAAGGGCCAAGCCCTGCTCCATGAGCAGAGCCCAACCTAAAAAACCTGCTGAAAGCAGCAGGGTCCGTCCAGCCCCCACCTCCCTCCTGCCCCCTTCGTGCACCCAGGATTTTGCTAGTGGAGGCAGTGGCTTGCTCAGGTCAGAGCGCTGTGGTCCTGCCGGGGGTATTTGGAGTACCGGAGATGTACAGGATTTAGGTGGGATTTTCCCTCAGTTCCCTGTCCCTCCCTGCAGCTGCAGACTGAGATCCGAAGCACTGCAGGAACCCTCTGAGTTCACGAGATGAAGCCGCCTCCTCGCCGGGGCCATCACTGCAGCGGGTTGGGACCCTCCTGGAGGATCCTGGAGACATCAGCCAGCGAGTCCAGGCAGGCGGCAGCCAACTGCACAACAAGGAGCTCACAGGCTTGAGAAATCCCTCCTCCGCTCACTGGGATCTAGGAAGAAAAGGAAAAAAAGGCAGAGGTTACAGCCTGCAGCAGGACAGGGCACAGAACCAGCATGCAGAACCGCAGCAGCGCTCAGCTGAGGGCTGAATCCCCCGGATCACGGGTGGATGACAGCTCCCCACCGCACACTGCCCGGCCCCTCCAGCCCAGCAGCTCGGTGCTACCTCGCCCAGGTCCCCCTGGTCCCCGAGCTCCCCCCATGCCCGCCCGGACCCCCGTCCGCCCCCTGCCCTGCCAGCCTGGGGAGGGGTTGCCGCTTGTCCTTCCTCCGTAGGCTTTGGGGCATGGGATTACTCTGCATGTCAGAGCCACTAAAGGAACAGCCCTCTGATGTTTTAATCTTCACGTTAACTTTCCCTGCTCTCAGCGCCCTTGGCTGTCTGTAGAAAGTGATACTGAGCCTCGGAGCTGGAGCCTAAGCTGTTTGCTGGACAAAAGTGCTGTCTCACCCCCTTCGTGGCTCTCCCTGTGCTTCTGCTTTTGCCCCACACTTTGTAGCATCTTCTTCCCCCTTTTTTTCTGAATTTTCCTGATTTTTCCTCCATTTTCTTTGCGTTTTCCCCATGGCAAGCACAGATCCCCCAGCACAGCTTTTGAACCCTTTGCTGTCCTCCCTTTGCTTTGCTTATAAGGCGCCGTGTGGGAAGGAGCCAAGCCAAATACCCCCCTGATTCCTGAGCACACTTGGACCCAGGATGCAAAAGGAGCCATCGGCTGGCTAATTTATTCTTCTTATTGCGCCAAATTGTAATTTTATAAAATATTGCAAATTTTATAAAATATTTGCAAGCCCATTTTGAGAGATAAATCTTCTGTGTGGCTCTCTAATGAGCCGCCCTGGGAGTAGCTGGCATGTGATGTGCTGTAGGTCGCACGGCGACGTTCCCGGGCTGCGAGTGGCTGAGCCGCTGCCACTCTTTGAACTGTGCAAATACTCCGCACTCTGGGGTCCAGGCTGCAGTTTTCATGAGTATTTTTTCTCCCTCTTAAAAATAGATACCTTCTGTAACCCCTTTATTACAGTATTTGTAAAGCGCTTGATGGGAATCCGAGGAAAATCCCTTCCCCTTCACAACTTTGAGGCGAGCCTGCAAGTTGGAGGGGCAGGAGGCAGCTCCACCCCAGGGGAGCTCTGCTTTATCCTAACATCCCGATGGGCAGGGAGGAAGGACGGGAGCTGAAGGGTGCTGGGCGCTTTCCCAAGGCACAGGAGAGGAGGAGGAGGGTGCACCCTTGTGCTTGCCAGGGGAAACCCTTGCTGGGTTTCCACTTGGGCAGGTTGAGCTCGCTACGAGCTCCCAAGAACCCCACTTAATGTGCAGACAGAGAGGATGCTTGTTGGTACGAGACATCACCCCAGCTGGTGGTAAGAAACCGGGGGCAGGAGGAGCCGGAGCAACTTGGCTGGCTGGAGGCAGCAAACTGCCCCGCGGGGCTGTTCGGGGCAGGGAGAAGGGCCCAGACCCCCAAATAATGGCACGCCGCTGCACGAGGCTCTGCCTGATCGGATTCCCACCCCTCGCCAATGCCCCATTTGTGGCCGGGAAGGAGGGACTCTGCTCCTCCCCTCCCCTCAGCCCAGCCTCCGCTTTGCATGCTTGCGCGGAGAAACTTTCTGGACAATTTAATCTCGCCAGGGTGTTACTTAGCAAAACCTTTTTCACTGTCATTTTTTTTTTCTTTCTGCCCTCCCTTCCTTCTCCCTCCCTTTTTTCTTCCCTCCCAGCCTTGATTGAATTTTGCAAGCCCCTGATATCTTTCTTTTTGTACAGATGCATGCTGCTTATGCAAATACAAGCCTTTCATACCTCCTCCCTGGCTCAAGACCTCCAACTTGAATGTGACCAAAAGCTGCGCTCTCCCCTGCTAACTCCTTAGCACAATTACACCTCCATTCTGCTCCGGGGGCCTGGGGAGGGAAAAAATCATTTTAACCTAATAACACGTGCTGTTTGCTTTGGATAATTACAAGGGAGCTTCAGCTCCTCAGAGCAAGGGGATATTCAGTGCGGCGGGGCGGGCGCGAGGCTCCGCGTTACGCCTCCGCGGCGAGTTTTATCTCCTGCCCGGGATCGGCGCGCGCACGGCCTCTCGAGGCTCCCTCCGTCTCTTGTCCTGTGCACCTGGGCGAGCATTTACATTTCCGAGCAAGGAACCCGGGCTCCGCGAGAGGAGAACGCCGCTGACATTTTCTTATCTCAAGTTACAATTTCCTGCGAGCATCAAGATAATGAAACACGGGCGAGCTGCGGGCCGGGCGGGAGGAGTGCGGCGCGGGCAGGGCCGGGGAGCGGGCAGGGAGGACGCCCGAGGGATGCGGCTGCCGCTCGCCGTCATTGTTGTCCTCCTGCCTTGTCTTCTGGGGAAGTTTATGTGGAGGGCTTTCGCCGGGGCGAGGAGGAGGAGGAGGAGGGGAGCTTTCCCCCCAAAGCACCCAGGAATCTGTCAAAAGAGGGACAGAAAAGAGAAGAAGAAGAAGAAGGGAGACAGAGAGTGGGAACGTCAAGGACCCCTGACTAATGAATAGCAAGTTTGCCCTTGAACCTCCCTGGGCTTTGCCATTCCCAGGCTCCAAACAAGGGCTGATGCATGCTTGGGCCCAGCTGCAGGGGGACCGAGCTATGGTTCATCTCAGACACTTTGACAGCCCGGGCCTTTTCCCCGCATAGCTCAGACTCGCCTAACTACTCCCCTGGCAACAGCTCAGTGCAGGAACCTGCGCTGAGGCCCTGCCTGCTGCATACAGAAGTGCGAGGAGGAGGGGAGCGCCGGGAGAAATTAGCTGGAGACCGGCTTAACCCGTTAAAAGCTGGGCGGGCGCCGCTGGCCGGCACCCTCGGCACGGTGGCACGGCGCTGGTGGAGCCGTCAGGCTCCCCGCGGGGTGGTGGCGGGGTCCCCGTGTCACGGAGAGCCCAGGTCCTGCTCCTCCCAGAGCCTCGGAGCTGCTGGGATGGAGCTCTGTGAGGTGTCCCAGAGGTGGGAAAGGCCACAGTGGGATGGAGGTGACACCGAAAGCTGCTCAGATGTGTCACCTGTGTCACTTGTGTCACCTGTATCACTCGTGTCACCGGTGTCCCAGCCTCGCTGAGACGCAGCACGGTGACGCTAGAGCAAGGGCATGGCCTGGCCCCGCCGTGGCAGGGCTGGAGCACCCCGAAAGCAGGGGTCGGGCCGGGCACGAGGGGCACCGTCTCGCCCCGGCCGCTCTCTTTGCATTGCAGATCAAAGGGCCGGGGAGAGCGGGCCGTAGGGGTCTGCGCTGAATGGCCGGGGAAAACAGGCGCTGCAGACGGCAGCGAGCACCCGACGGCTCCAAAGCACGACCCAGAAACGTTCCCACATCCCGGCCCCTTATAAATCAAGGGGGAGAGGGGGAGGGCTCCTTCCCAGCCTCTGTTTTTACAGAGCATCTTTCATGTGCAGCCCCTGAGAGAGAGGGCTTTGCCGAGCTTGTTAAGGAAGGCTCCTGCGCCAGGCAGAGAGGGGGACGCACCATATGGAGAGGAAAAAAAGAAAAGGGGACACTGAAAATGGAAAATTATGCAAATCGGGAGGAGAGAGGCTCCGGCGAGAGGGGGGAGGGAGGCAGGGAGGCGGAGGGGGATGGGAGGCCGGGAAGGGAGCCCTGACTTAGGGGACACCAGCCGAGCCGGCGGGAGGGACAGAAGTTTCCCACGTTCGGTGTCTGGGCGTGGGACAGCCCTCGGTGGCACCTCAGAGCTGTCACTGGTGTCCCCAACGAGGGCACCGCCATGGGGTGCTGGCAGCCCTGGCCCCAGAGAGCAGCCCCACCAAAGTGCAGCTTGCCAGCCCCGCTGTTCCCGTGCCTACCAGGGGGATGTCCCGGCCTTGGAGAGGCAGCGAAACAGGGTCTGCAGTGACCTACATGGCGCAGGTGTCCTCAGGACCTCTGTTACTCTGGCAATGAGGTGGCGAGAAAATATATATTTTTTTTTTTGGTCAAGGTTTTTGCTTTTTATCAACCCAAAAACTGGACTGATGCACCAAGGTGCCTCGTCATAAATGGCCCTGAAGGGCAGCACCAACAGCAAAGCCCTGAGTTGTCCCTGAGTTGTCCCTGAGTTGTCCCTGAGCTGTCCCTGGGTCTCAGCTACTGGCCAGGTGACATCCAGGTGAATTCAGCCAGGTCACAAGCAGGTTCCCCGAGCTCTTCCCTTCCCGGTCCTGGAGGGTGTCCTCAGTCCCCCCAGGGTCTGCAGGGAATTTGGTGCTGCTGCAGCTCAGGCAGCAGCGGGCAGAGCATGGCACGGGGATGCTGTGCAGGACGGGAGCAAATTCTCCAGACCCTGGTGTGCGTTATTCCCTGCGCTGGGCTCAAACTCCAGCCTGGAGGCCAGGCCTGGACTAACGTGGTGCCCGGAGAAATTCCTCGTCTCTCCCCTGCCCGCAGCACTGGCGGTGTGGAGAAGCACCGCTCCCTGCCCAGGGCTGCTGCATTTCGGGAGCAGGTAAGCCACCCAGGTCACCCTCCCGACCGCAAGCTGCCTTCCCCCTGCGTGCACCAGCCTGACTTTCCAAGGGGTGCGTGACACAGCCGTGCCTGCTCCTCCTCCTGCCTGCAGCCGCTTTGCAGAAGAGCTCTGAAAAGAAACAGCTCTCCCACCTCTCAGGCATGGCCACGGCTCCTTCAGAGCTCCTCCTTGCTCTCCGGAAACCTTACTCGGGTCCTGGCTTCTGGGCTCGGCTCACCCTTGGGTGACCTGGCTTGGTTCTGTCCATCCTGCTCCCATCTCCCCCATATCTCCAGTCAGTTGTATCCTTGACACACACCGGTGCTTTTCCTTTCGCTCCGTGCGGCACCACCTGAAGCCCAGGCACACAAACCACTCCCGGCTGCCACCTCTCCTCCTCCTTGCTCCCATCGCTGCCTTTGAGCACGCCACTTGCTTTCTTTAGCTACTCCTCCCGTGCATCCCATCAGGACACTTCCCCTCGCCGCACCCCACGTGGACCATCCCACTAACCCTTTCTACCTCGCATCCCTCCGCTTGCCATCAGCCCAGAGCCGTGCTAAGAAGCTTTCCCTCAGGGGCTGATCGGGTCTCGGCGTGCCCGGGCACAGCAGTCACTAAGCAGGCTCCGCACGCCCGCCCCATGTCCAGCTGCACGCCCTATGTCCGTGCTCCTGCGGGTGGGCCAGAAAGAAATCTGTGGGACCTGAGGTCGGGAGGAGGCAGGGGCAGTGCTGGCGAGGAGCTCGCCCCAGTGGGACTGCAGAACCGAGACGTCCCCCGGTGCCAGGCTGGGGCGAGCTGGGGACGCAGCCTCCAGTTCCTAATTTTCCTCTTAGAGATGCCAGCGCTTGCTGATTCCTCCCCAGCCGGCCAGTCTGAGCCTGTGCGTGCCCCGACAGCTGGCAGAAACGTCCTGCAGATAAATCAACCCTTGCGATTCAACGCCAACAAAACCCAAAGCCCGTTAGGAAGGCCCTTCAGAGGGACGCCCTGCTCTCACCTTCCAGCCCAGGGCTGCGGGCAGGTTTCGGGGCACGGGGCCGTGCTGCCGTGCAGGCACACGTGTGGCCGTGCCGGTGCGGGTGGGCACGCGTGCCCCAGCGTGCGCGTGTTCCTGCCTGCACACGCCAACACCCCCGTGCTCCTGCCCACGCTCCCTCTGCCGCCTGCCGGGCTGCCAGGAGCTCGGGGGGAGCTCTTCAGGTTCTCCCGCACCCGGGGCACGTGCGTTATGCGTGCAACACGGCTGCGGGCAGGGATTTGGGCTGCTCGGCCTTGCTGTGGCACACCGTGTCCAGCTCCTGGCTTCTTCAAGAGCCGTACCCTGGAGTAAGGCTACACATGTTGGCCAGATCCGTGGTAAAGCCCCGGAATAAGCTGTAGGCACTGAAGAGGATTCATGTAAGCGGCACGTGGAGAAAAATAGCAAAAAATAAAGTTCACGGGGGTACAAGGAAAACAGAGCTTCCACCCACAGACCAGCTGTGTGGGGCTCCGGGGACAGGCAGACAATGTGGGAGATATTTCAGAGCTTGCTCTCAAGATGATGCATTTGCAATCGCTTCCCTCCTGAAACTGGCAGAGGGAAAGTGAGCCACCAGGCCTGCCGACACGCATTTCCATCCCCCTACCTTCAGGTGAAGGTACACGACCTGCCTCACCTCTCCCCTGGGCTGCTGTAAGGCTGGATAACCAGCAGGGCTGAGCTACGAACAAACACGACGTGCCCCCATGGAAGAGAGGAAGAGGGGGAATATCTGAGGTCCCTGCTCAGTGCCCTCCCTGCAGATTGCCACCAGCCAGAAGCGGGTGCGTGGGGCAGGGGGAGCAGGAGGGGACTGTTCCGGGTGTCCTTCGGATCAGGCTGGCCTCAGCTGCCACGCTGGAAGCTGAACCACATCCAAGGAGGATACGGCAGGAACAGCGAGTGCTGCCCAAGCGGCAGTCGGGGCGCTGGCACTTAGTCCTGATTCAGCCTCGACCCAGATTCCAGCCCCTGGCGTGGATCCAGGTTTCTTTCTCCTTGACCCGTCTCCATCAAAAGCAACGCCGTGCCGAGTCTCTGCTACGAGTTCCTATTCTACAAATAGAAGCACAGAAGCGCCTCGCTCCCCAGCTGAACGTTTCCACTAACCCCTATTTTGATGCCTGCCCCACTGAAAGAAACCTTCAGACACCGTGCCCTTGTAAACACCTCCCGCCCCGGTGACACAGGACAGCGAGGTGACACAACAGCACGCCATCACCAAGCGTCCCTGCGCTCCTCCCTGCTCAGCTGCCCTGCGAAGGTCCCGCCTGTGGACGGGGGCACGATCCCGGCTCCAAGGAGCATTTCATTTCCAAGCAGGGCCCCGGAGGCCTCCTGTGCGAGGGGCTTGCAGGGGCGATGCAGGAGAGCAGGAGCACCCAGCGCTGCCTGGCTGCCTCGCACCCGGAGCGGAAGGTGCCCAAGTAAAACCTCCCAGCCCCATGCTAACTGTCCGGGTGCTGCCACGGCAGCGCCGAGCCGGCCACCGAAATCCTCCCCAGCCACCAAGGAGCCCTTCCTGCTGGCTCCGTCCCTTGAACAGGAGCATCTCCGTTATTCTGGGAAAGGGCGAATTGGGATTTTTTCGCCTCCCTCTTCCCCCCCCCCCTCTCCCTCCCCCAGCTCCTTTTTTCCGCATCATAAGCAAAGTCCTAATACAGCTCCCATCCCCACTGCCAGCCCTGCGCCATGCTCCCAGCAGAAAAGAGATGCAAAGCCACGCTTGGAATCTGATTCCCCGGCTTTAAACGCTGCTCTGCCAGCAAAGTGCGACTTGAAAGCTCCCCTGTCACAGTTACAAAGCTCCGAACAGCCCTTCCTCGGATAATCACGCTTATCTCCAGATTAAGAAAGAGAGACCTGCAGCTGAGGCTGGTCACATGGGCTGGGATGTGGGCAAATCTCTTTTAAACAATCCCCATATAGCTGTGACCTCCGCCGCAGCCCAAATACCCGGCCCCTCGTTCCCACTTGAAAGCCAGCTCCGGAGACACGCCGGAGCGTTCGCGAGAGGGGAACGTGCCGGGGAGAGCAGGGGCACGAGCGAAACTGGGGGAGGAGTGAGAAAACCACGCGGCAGAGGAGGCACGGAGCGGGGCAAGGAGAAAGCAGCCAGGGGAGGAGGTGGGAGAGGGAGAGAAAGAGGTGGGACGCGGTGCGGAGGGAGGAAGAGCGCGTGGATGAGGGGGAGGGCGATGAAGGCCAGGTCTGTGCCACTCATCCCGCTGGGGATGAGCTGTCCCCGCTCTGTCCCCACGTTAACTTGTCCCCGGCCGGCAGCCCACGGCGGTTACGTGCCTCCAGCCGTGCCAAGCAGCCTTGGCAGGGCGAGCGCACTACCTACTTCGCTGCCACAGATTCATTAAAAGGCTTTGCTTGTGTGGGAATAGTCATCCCAACGGGGGAAAGGAAAAAAAAAAACCTGCAGCAGCTCAGCCTGGCAAGGAGCTCTGACAAAGCGGTTTCCACAGCCCTGCGTGGGGCTTGGGAGCAGGACGAAGGAGGCAGGGATGTGCAGAGGGGTGGGAGAGCAGCTGGGAGGGGTCTCCAGCAAGGATTTTGCTCTGGGACGAGGCACAGGGAGGGAACTGCCCGCTTCCCTCTTCGTCCTTTGACTAAAGGCCACGTTGCAGCAGGGGCAGGACTGGACAACACGTTCACTCTGCGAGCAAACGACGGGTGCAAGCACCTGCACGCTGACTTCTGCTAACAGCAGCTTCCCCCCCGGTTCATAACTCAAGGTTAACACAATGGCTTTGCGATGGAGGAGCCCCAGCGGCCCTGAAAGGGGCACAGATGCCGAGCAGCGGGCTGGCTCTCTCTGAGGACACCCACGATTTGCTGGCACCGACTCGGGGCTTCCAGACGCGGGGCTTGGCCACGGGCTGCAGCCCGCTGGGAGGACGGCGGGGCTGCCTCCCCCACTGCTCATTATTCACCCCGCGCAATTAGGCACCGCTGATAAGTCACACCAAATTGCCTTTGTTCTCCAACTGGGTGACCTGCGTTTCACAAGGGTTCCTTTTCTCCTGCTCGCTACCCACAGGTTTTGGGGGTTGCCCGCTGTGCTTACTGCTCAAAGGGCAGCGAGGATCTCGAAGCACTCACCCCACGCTCCGCCGCTCCAACCAAACCATCCCAGGCTCCCGCAGGACCCCGCTGCTCCTCCACACCTTCGCTGCCAGCGCCGGGACCCCAGCGTGGAAGAGAAAGAGAAGCCACCAAACCTCTGCATGCAGCAAAACTTCCCCAGATACCCTGGCTCCCAAGCAGCCTTGCTGGGCGCTGCTCAGCCACGTCATTCCCTGCTCCTTCAGCACAGCAGCTGCTCAGAGGCAGACGGCAGCACGGGCAGAGATGGCACCTCACGCCTTTCCAGAGCCTCTTCTTGGCCCGCTCAAGAAACGTGCGTGGGCTCTGAAGGCTCGGTGATTTAAGGAAAAGGATGCAAAAAAGAAAAAATACACAAGAAATTAATTACCCCTATGTGTGCTATGGACTCTTGGGTGAACCTATAGAAGGGGGATGGATGGAGGGGTGGATGGTAAAAGCTCTCTAGGAATGGCTTTATGTGCTGGTCCATGTGCAGAAAGACTTTTATCTCAGTAATTAGTAACTCCACCCCGAGCCAATGTTTATAAATCCTTTAAACCCTTGACAGCGCCCACCTCTTTGTCTCCCCAGCCCCTGTTCCCCGTCCCGCACGCCCGCTTTGCTTCCTTCCCGTGTGCTGGGGCTGGCACCGGATCTGACTGCCTTGCTGGGGAAGCAGGCTGAGGTTTTGTGCGCGGGGCTTTGTGCGAGTGATTGCGTGTGTGTGTGTACATACAAAGATGGATACAAACCCATTGGAAATAAACACCTTTCAAGGGACTCGAGAGAGAGACACGGGGCAAGGGAGAAGAAAGAGCCCACAGCCCCTCAGCCAGACAATCATCAGAGATGAACAGAAAGACCCAGTGAACCAAAAAAAAAAAAAAAAAATGCAGCTTCAGTTCTCTCAGTTCTCTTTTAAACTGTCCCCAGTTTGCAGCCAAGGCAGCCACTCGCATCCTGGGGAGCCCAGCTTCGCCCCGGATTCTCCCGGCTCCGCACAGCGCAGTCACCCCGGGCTGCACCCAGCACCCCCCCGCCGCCGCCCAGCGCCCCGCGTCTCCCCCGCCGCCGAGACAGCTTTCGCCAATGGAAGGAGGACAAATATATTCATTGGCACCTTATCAGACATGCATGCAAAACTAATTAACATGGGGAGACATGCAAGCTGCCACCCAGCCACAAATACACACCCACGAGCATGCACACACACACGCACACACGCACAAGGCAACCCTTGTCTAGGGGGGACATTCAAAAGGCTTTGTCACTAATTTAGGCATCTGTCTCAGTCTGGTCTGGTCCTCCTGGCTAGGCTGGAGTTGTGGTTTTTTTCCCACTCTGTTTGACAATGCTGGGAACATGCCCGGAGACCCCTCATTCAAATCACCCCTTGACAATGGTCTCATTGTGTGAGCGTACAGAAAAGGGAAAGGATGGGGGAGATGATGGGGAGGGGGGCGAGGAATTAAAATGTGAACCCGAGGAAGTGTTTACTAACACAAGCCCCGCAGCTGCCCCGGCTCTCCTCCACCCCCTTCTTCCGCCCCCGGCCACTCCGATGGCCCGGGCTGTCCCCGCGCCGCGAGCCCTGAGCCCGAGGACCGCAGGGATGGAGCCCGCAGCACCTCGCCGGGGATTTAGCGACTTTAAGTGGACATCTTCGGGGAGGTGGACGGCTGGCCGGTGGAGCAGGGCATTTATCGGCAGAGCCGCCCACTCCCAGGCTTTCCAGAAAGGGAGGAAAATTGTTTAAACGTGGCCTGGTGGATTAGAGGAGCAGAGCAGAGCGGCGGCGCGGGTCGGATGCTTCCCGCGGGGCTGCTGCCGGCCACGCCACAGCGGGAGGAAGGCAGCGAGCAGAAGGGTGTCGGGGCTGGGGGCTCAGGGAGCGGAGCAGACCCCCCTCCAGGACCTGACCGCCTTCCTTGCTAGTCAGAGGGAATTAAGCAAAGATCCCCCTGATGTCCTGCCCGCCCCCCGACCACCCCACGGCCCTCCAGGGAAGGGAACGGCAGACGGAGGAGGGTTCGCCCCCAGCCCCACCACACGCTTGGCCGGGCTCGGCAGACGCCGTTCAGCTGGAAATGCCCACGAGCCGGCGGAGCAAAGGCAGCGCGGGGCTGGGGAAGGGGGAGGAGATGATGGCAGCGTTTTCCATATATGCAAATGCGGCTGCACAAGGTACTCAAGGGGGAGACAAAACAAAGAGACCTCCAAGAGGCAGGCGCACAAAGCCCAGCACCTCCATCCACCTCCCATGCTCCCCACGGAAGCGCCGCGCCATGCTCGGAGGTCCCCCCCCGGTTTGAGCAGCACCAGCCCCGTGTCTGCTTTGGAGGAGCTGTAAAGGAGGGGCCCGGCGAAAGCTGCCAACACAAATGCCACAGCCCACGTCCTCCTCCACCAACAGATGCACCTCGGGAGGAAGAAACTATTCCCGGCCATCAGCTTGATCAGGAGAAAATAAAGCTGTGATGTAAAGCCGAAAGAGAGCTGCCTCTGCGGCAGGGGTCTGGGAGCTGGAGAAAGCCCGGCTCCCGTGACATTGTTCCTGCGGCCAGGTCCAGCACCCGGAGCTTTCCTGTGTCCTCTGAGGGGTTTCTGGACACCGCCACCAGCACAGCAGGGCAGAACTTCACGCAGAAACCCCAGACCCTGAGTGAGGGTGAAGCCTCCTTCCCGTGACTGCTGTGCCAAAATGAAAGCACAAATATTGCTGCTAGAAAGGGGACGCTGCTGCCAAGTAGGCAAACCTGGGCTTGTTATCCGAACAAGTAGTCGTGAACAGTTTTAGGGCCACGTCCCTCTGCCCCAACACACGGGGACAGGCACTCGACACAGTGCCATGTACAGAACCGGGAACAGAGCCGCGGTTTTAACGGGGCGATGCAGACACCACATGAAATAAAGCCCACCGGAGACCAGCGTGCCAGGACGCGGGGCTGAGGGAAGCTCTTTGACGGCACGGAGAAACACGGACACGTGATTCTGCTCTCATTTCCCTGCTGTAAATTTGTGCGGCTTTTACCGAACCCAATTAACTCCTCGCTTGGGGTTTAACCCGGCGGAGCTGGGAGCAGAGCTCAGCACAGGACCCACCTCTGGGCTCCTCTCCCCGGCTTTACCGCAGGGGTCAGCGGGAGGTGTTAAGGAGTTGGGCAAAGAAGGAGGGTGACTGGTAGCCAACGTGGCCAGTTCAAAGTCCTCTCCAGCTCTGGCCTGGCTCTTCCTTCCCTATCCAGTGGTTTGCCACTTTGCTGATGAAGCCTTGGCTGCAGGGAAAGTCGGTGCCAGTCTCTTAGGCACAGAGACTCAAAGAGATTTGGGCATCTCCCACCCTTTAACGGGGGCTGCAGACCTTCCACACACCCAATTCCCAGTCTCCGAGGGCTGGCTCTTCTTGTCAAAGACCCCAGGGGTCGCAGCATGTATCCTATGCAAGAAACCATGCAAGATCCGTCACTATTAACTCTTACTGGAATAATCTGTACCTTTTACCTTTTTCTAAGTGCATTTCAAAGCTTTGTGTTCTTTTTCCTGACCAACCCTCTGGGTTTCACCAACGCCAAGAGGTAAAGCTCCTCCCTGCCCACAGCACGCAGGTGAGGGCAGCTCCCTGGCAGTGGCAGGCTCGGGCTGCCCCTGTGCCCTTCCACCCAGGCTTCCCCTCAGACACGAGGCGTGCAAATCTCAGCATCTCATTAAACCGGCCCGCGGATCGCTCAGAACGGGTTGCCTCCCAGCGTAACTTTTCCGCTGGTCACCGTCCTCGAGCAGATGATTTTACATGACGTTTATTCATGCAAATTACAGAGGCTGCAGTCCCGTCACCCGGTGAGAGCATAAAAAATTACAGTTTGGGTGCAGAAATGCTAGCACCAGCAGGGAAAGCCAGGCGAGGCTGGAAATGCATCCCTGGCTTTTAAACGCAGCACAAGAAAACACAGCACAAGGCCTCATCGGATGGGAGTTTATCGGAAATATCCCCCAAAAAACACCCCGGGGAGGCAGAGAAAGGCATGTGCGAAGCTGCAGGGGCTGCAGAGAAATGAACTTCTCCTGCTGCATGTGCAGGAACCTGCCACGGGGAGAGCGCACACGACATTTTACGTCACTCACAAAGCCTTCCCTGTCCAATAAAGTGTGGAAGTAAAACAAAGCATGAAATCCAGGCATAAATTAGCATCCCTCCAGTCTAGCTTTATTTGTGCTGCTGCTGATGTGGATTAGCATCTAGCAGCTGACAGGCTGATAGGCAGACAGAAACAAGGAGATATGAAAAAAGCAGTGGGTGTCTTTTTTTCCCTACGGTTCCTGGGACGGCTGCCATCAAAGTGCAGACACTGTTCATCCCTTCAGGACCAGAGTTTTCCCGTCTTCCCCGGAAAGCAATAGGATCTGTAGGAAAGCAATTCCCCCCCGAAATATTTGTGCCTGCACCCTACAAAGCCGGCACCCGTTGTGTGACTGCAAGCCCAGCGTGAGCCTGTCGCATCCGCGGCCGGTGTCCCTCCGGCAGCCACGGTGTCGCTTCCAGCGGCATTTCGGAGAGCCCCAGGAGCAGGGGCCACGAGACTTTTAGGACAGCACCCCACCTCAGGCGTGCACATGGAGCAAATGCCCCAGGATCAGCTCTGGATCGTGTTTGCCAGCGCTCAGGGCAGCTGCTGGCGGCCACGGCCGGGCCTGGTACCTGATCCCGGCTGACACGACCAGGATCTCACGCTGGCATCTCCTCTCCGTTCATGTCAGAAATGTGTCACCGCCGGCTCCACGGGCAGGAGGGCCTGCAGAGAGCATCAAGAGGGCTGTCACGCAGCCTCCCGCTCCCCAGGGCTGCGTGGCAGAGCGCATGGCCGTCACCAGAGACGTCCCTTCTCTCCCTCGGGCTCGGCAGCCCTGAGGTCCCCCCCGCCACCAACGCTGTCCCCCTGGTGCAGCACCGCGGGACCGCGCCAGGGGAGCGGGGATGCTCGGGGAAGGTGACAGCACCGTGGCACTCGTGCCCAGAGCAGGGGAACAACAGCAGCCAACGTGACTGCGTGCAGAACGACCTGCAAAACCCATTTCCACCCTCACTGAGCTGTTCACAGCTTTGTCAGGCTCTCGGGTCACAGGAGATCCCTAATCCCTGCCCGTCGCATAAAGAGCCAACGGGAGAGCTCGGTTTTTAGGCTAAGGAAAGGAAATTTTCAGCCATTTTCCAAAGTGGCCTAGAAAATGCAGACTAATTCTGCACAGCCGTGAAGCCGGTCCCTCGGGGGCACGGTGTGCAGTGTGCACGGCCCAGTGTCCCCGTGCCCGCCGGGGTGACACGCACTGAGCAGGTCTGAGCAGGGGACGCAGGTCTGAAGGTTCAGCAGGACGAGCAGCCAGTGCCAGCGATCCCAGGCTGACCCCAGAGGACGGGGAGCAAGCAAACCCTGCACGCAGCAGGCGTCTGTGGCCAGCTCCGATTGCTCGTGGGGGCAGAGGCAGCCCTTCCACAAACGGAGGGAAGCAACCAGAGCCTTTGCTCCCCAAGCACCCAGCCACACTGCACGCTATTGATTAGGGACCGGAGACCAGCCACCATACCCTAAAGCTCTCGCAGCAATAGCAGGTGCTCATTTAACCTCTGCCATTTGAGGGTGGAGAGAGACAGAAGGGTGAGGTCCCACCAGCTTACAGAAGCCCTGCAAGCTGCAGGTAACATCTTCCCTTCGCAGCAGTCCCCTGGCGGGCTCCCCAGCCAGCCCGTGTCCGTGAGCCGTTTGTTTCCTCCCCGAGCTCTCAGCATGCTCTGCCACGTCACCCCTGAGCCTGAGCACGGGCAAAATGAGCCCAATGGGTCCCAGCCTAGCACCCGCTCATTAGCGCTCTGCATTTCCACTCTGCTCCTCAGTTCCACACCACCGGGAAAAGCCCAGCCTGGGGACGGTGCGGGACCGGAGCTGCTTTAAATGCTACGGATGAGCAGAGAGGGCTGTTAGCACGGCTGTACGGGGTAATGAAAGCCAGACCTGAAAGAACTCAAGAAGCCACAGGGCCAGCTCATGCAAGTCCTGACTCGTGCCTTCATTTCGGTGAGCTCCGGCACATTTCCACATCAGATTTATTAAAAACCACGCTGGTTACAGCACGTTCAGACAAAGTGGTGACTGGTGTGAGGGCGATGCCTATGCAGTGCATCACAAACGGACTGAAGGAGCATTTCCCCTTCGAGACCGGTCCGAGCAGCAACCTGGGACATGGCTGTGGCAACCCAGGGAGCTCTTGCACAGCCCCAGGAGGACGGCACAGGGACAGCGCCTTCTCCTCTGGCTCTTAAGCAGAGTCCCCCACGGCACTGAGCACGGTACTGGCCTCTCAGTTAAAGCAAGGACCAGAGAAATTAAAATAAAATAAAATAAAATAAAAAAAAAAAAAAACACATTTTTTTCCAGAGCCCTGGCAGTGGGGAAGTCAAATAGTGTGCTGCAAGCTGTCCCCAGAGTGTGCCAGACCAGTACCCGTCCACAGGCACAGCCAGTCTGCCTCTGTGCAGCCTCACCCCCACATGCACACATGGGCATCCCTGACTTGATCTCTTACAGCACAGCGTGCCTTCACCAGCATCACCAACTATTACAGCTCAGAGGCGGAACCACACACCACGGACACTTACTTCCCAGTTTCTCTGCCACCAGTGGCTTTAGCTGCTCCTGAGAGTCACCCAACCCAATGCAATCCCATTTACTTGAGTAGCACAAGGCTCTCTTTCACTCCCTGTTCAATGCTATGCACCATTTTATGCTCCCAGCCTCGAGCTCTGAATACCAGGAATCTGACTCTTCAAAATCACTGAGGCTGACTCCAAAAACACCCGAGGATTTGGAGGATCGTTTTCAGATCGGCAATTCCAGGCCCTAGCATGTCCTTGCCTTGTTTCCAGAACTTTCCCTGTAATGAGGATGCCCATAAATACACTTCTCGTTAGCACCATTTTAGTACTTTTAAGTGAAAACTGAAACTTCCAAGCAGCCCTTGATTCCAGGTGATGGGGTTTTACAACAAACATCCCAAATCCCAAGCCTCATGATAAACCCCCTGAGAGTCATTCTGGCCAAGCCTCGCCAGCTGCTGTTCTACCCAGAAGGCATCCACCCTTGGGAGCAGGATGGAAGAGAGGAAGAAAGCTGGAAAACAGGGATTTCTGGCACCCAACCCCGTGTGCAGGGGGTGCTTTCCCACCTCCACCTTCCCTGAGCAGGGCACTGATTCCTTATTTCTTTGTTTAGGGTATGGCACAGACCCTAGAAGAGGGCACTGACATGTCTTCTACAGGCGGAGCTTCTCAAAGCTCTGCCTAGTGCTGCTTAAAACAGAAGAAACAGCCCCAAACGACTGTCCTAGCCCTGGCAACCTGCAGCAACGACTTGCAAAGCTTCCTCTGAACTTGGCTGAGTGTCTGATAGATTGGAATCCAGAGGAAGAGAAGCATTGCTTCTGGCTTGAAAGGTTTTCAGGCAAGCTTGTCCATAAGGCACGCTCAGCCTCTGCAAACCTGCCCCGACACCCTCTCCCTTGCGTGGTTTCCTGGATATTTCCTTCTGCCTCCCGCTGCCCTCCCCAGACCACAAAGCCACCACAGCCACGTGCAAGGTGCTGCACGCTCCTGGCCCGAGCCCTTCTGCCAAGCCAGCCCCAACGCGGGGCATGCAGGCAAAAGAGCTGCCTGAGGAATCCATGCCAAGCGGCGCCGAGCACGACCTTTCTGCTTTACAGCGGCAACCTGAATCCTAAATACTGGATTTCTAGGCACGCATTAAAGCCATGAGACAATGGGGACCGTGAGGCTGGGGCTGGCTGCAAGCCAGCTCAGCTCCTGCCCCGCCAGTATCCTACATTTCCCATTTCCTTCTCTTTTTTTTGCCCTGGCAGATAAGCAAAGTCCCGCCAAGCGTGCACGTTTTCCCCCGTGACCTGGGGACTCACCCCACTGGACGATGGATGCCTAAGAAGTCACGGAGAGGTGGCCATCTTCCCCCCTCTCTCTCTCTCATAGAAGCATTGCTTCTCCTTTAATTGGTTTCATTCATGGCGGCCCTCCACTAAATGTAATTATGCCAGGCTCTCTCCATCTGTCTGCATTCAGTGTTTTTATTCTCAATCTTTATTTCTGCATTAATTCCCCCTCTGCAGCTTACATGCACAACAACGTCCAGGACCTCCTGAGGACGTGCAGACACCAAGTGAAGAGCAGGATTTGTCCCAAGTCTCTCCTGGCTGGACCCACTGAATGTTTTTTCTTGGGGAAAGCCCCATCCCTTAGCTGCTCTCTGTAACCACCTCTCAATAATACCCACACAAGCCAGTCCTTTTGCAGACACCAGGCAAGGTGAGATACCTCGATTTTGTCTGCACCCTAAAGATGCAGAGGTATCACTGCCCTGTCTTCCCAAGCCTGGTGCTTAAGGCTAGCAAGGGGAGATGTCTGCTCAAGCTGGCACAGACCTTTTTTTTTTCCACGAGGGCAGCATTTAGTCCTACACAGACTAACGTGCTAATTTTCCTTCCCGTGAATGCGGATGGGGTGAACACGGCTGAGCACGGGGATTAACAAATCCCAGCTTTGCAAGGGCAGCTCGTCTCTGCATGGCTGAGGCTGCAAAGCGCTGAGCACTTCCAGAAGCATCTCCTCTCTGGGATACATCACAAGGTCCCTACGATGTCCTTAGACAGGGTGGGTAGATCTTGAGGGCTCACAATACTAAAGGGCTTGTTGGCTTACAGAGACCAAACCCAGCGACACAGACCCTGGGCAACCAAGCACCATCTGGTGACCGCCGGCTCCCGACACAATAGCCCACGTTGGCATGTTTATGATAGAGACCAGAGGCAGATTCCCTTTATCCCCATCGGACCCTGTGATGTGGTTTCAGGAGAAGGACCATGAGAAGCAGATGGGATAGCAGAAGAGAAAAGAACACGGCGAGACAGACAGACAGGAGAGATTTATATGAAGCTAAAGCACATACCCATAAACATGGGATAAGCAAATAGCAAGTAAGTATGAAATTAAATGCAAGGAATCCACGTTATTCAATAATCAGTCAAATATCTCCTTCACCTCTTTTTTTTTTTAGTTTGTCATCAGCATTTTAAAATGAGATATGTATGCCAATAAGTAACCCAGTTGTATATTGTAACCTTGCAAATATTGGATGGGATCTGAGAGATTCGTCCCGACAGACAATTCATTTTTACAGTTATTTTTGGACTCCCAGCTTTCGTGGAACACCGGCTCTCTGTGTTGGATTTTATGCCCCTGAAATGTATTTACAATGCATGGCATCTGCATTGTGCATTACACACTTAAATCATTGCTTTTCATTCATCGCTTATAAAAAAAAAAAAAAAAAAAAAAAAAGCAATATCCTGAAGCCCCAAATACTCAAATTCAAAATATTATTGGCGCATTTTCAGAGAAATACTGTAAAATAGCATTGCATTTTTAGATAAAGGAGGGAAAAATGATCACAAGGAACATGGATTCCCAAGATCTGGGAAGAGGGGGAGTTTGGATTTCATGCCAGGATAAATGCAAAATAAAAATAAAAGCTGAAAAAAACACAAAGGTTTATTTTCTAAACAAAAACATAGAAACATTTTGTCATTTAAACAAAGGGAGGAGGGCGGGGGAGGCTCCGCATCCATCGCTTGCTCTGTGCAATGGACAAATACTATCAGAAACAAAAAGCATGGCATAGTTAGCAGGAGCGGAGCTTAGTGCTTTAGATTTAATGATATGTATTTAAGTTCCTTTTAGGGGAAGCCTTCTGCAATCGTTGGGGGGGAAAAATCATGGTTTTAAAGGCTTCTGTCATTGTTGCATACGAGCCGAGCAGAAAGGCGCTTTCTTTGTCATCCAGGGGTTTATGGAAACACCTTAATGTGTCCTTTTCATAGGTGAAGCAAGGCGTACAAAGCAGCAGCGTGCCAACGCGTCCCCCCTGCCATCGGAAAAATAAATAAATGGAGGAACGCGGTGAAAACGGCCGTCGTAATCCACCAACAAAACGACAGCAAGGATGGTCTATCTCGGTAAATATTGCACGTCTCCTGCCAAATCCCTCATGGGCTATTGTCCCGCCATCCCCACCCCCACGCCACCCCTTTTATATGTCATTAAGGATTTTTCGCATACAACCAAACGAGCAGAGGGGAAGAATGCGCTCGCTCTTTCCCCACCAGTTGGATAAGCCATGACGAGGCGGCTGGGAGCCGGCGTGCAGAAAACACAGGGCAAATTAGGAAGTATGTTAATTCAATTAATATCACAGAGGGGCTGGCGGCCGGGGGGGGGGAGAGAGGGGGGGTTGTGCGTGCAGATTTTCCGCCCGAGGAAGGAGGTGGCAGAGAAAGAACTGGGGCATGCCAGCTCCCGTTATTGTTCTGCCTTCATTGGTAATTAGCAAGATAAGGAGGGGACGGCGTGAGGGAGGCAGCGTGGCGAAGACGAGGCAGCGCTGCACCCCACCTCATGCCCATGCGGCCATCTTACAGGCAGCGCTTGCCTCCCTCAAAATGGCCGCCAGGGCCCACGCTGCCTCAGGGCTGCGGCTGGCCTGCCCCGGCGGGCTCCTCTCCTCCCGACCCTTGGCAGCTGGCACGGGGGGCTGGAAGCATGGGCAGCCGCCCTGCAGCCCTGAAGGGAAAAAGGGGGGCCCTGGGAGCCAGGGAGACGCCATCACGGGCCTGAGTATGCCCACAGGCAGGGCGAGCGGCCATCTTAGCCCAGGCCGCTCGCTCTCAGGGCCGAGGCGCCAGGTGCAGAGCGCTCCCACAGCTTTTCCCTGAGCCCTTCTGACCTGGAAATTCAGCTCATGGGGCTATTCACTACAATACATCTCGCCTTCACGAGGCAGTGCACATTGCCAGGGAATGCCTGCAATAATAGAGGTGGCTGTGCCCTCACAATGCCTGTCCCTTTAGGCACCTGATGAAGCTGTGGTGGGCCTCAGGTCCACCCTGCATACAGGCAGGCGCTTTCAGTACATGGCTGCCTGTCTAGATGTGCCCCATAAATCCCATAAGCTGCTGGAGATTGTGTCCCAACTAGATTCTGACCCAGGAAAAGGTTTAGTGGACATCTACAGCAGTGCAGGAAGTTGGGCTGAGAGCTATGAGGGAAACCATGGCCTGCCCAGCCACCAGAACAAGTCACGGGCAAATCCTGCCTTTCTCCTGTCCAGAACAAAACAAATCCCAAGCCAAATCTGCAGAGGCACCCATAAAGAACATACAACCTTCCAAAATTTAAATTTAACAAAAATTTAAAACAATGTCAGTTATAAAAAGGTAAAGGTAAGGTCATACAAATGATACAAACAATGCTACACCTGGTGTTTCCTATTTCATGAGAACTTTACAGTGGAAACATCAATGTTGTTCCTCTCCAAATGAGTAAGCTCAAATACCAAATGAGGAACTCTCATCCGTGGTCATGGGCTGTCCTCAGGATGGCTATAGCAATTACTGACATAAAAGCGGTATTTGGAAAGCATTTCATGTGCCTTTAGCCAAGATGGGGCTATTTCGCGTGGCAAAATAGGCACATGACACACATTGAAAATTTGGCATCTGCTCCTCTGTGCTGCTGAGAACCAGAGCACGCGTTACCCGGGCAAGAGGGCGATTACAGCCACACACAGACAAGCTGTGTTATACATCTCAGTTAGACAGTGAAACATACGGGATGGCAGGCTAGCTACTCCACTCTGGGGTTGTCTACATGGAAAGCCACACCGTTAGCATGACAGCCCTATAGGTCAACCGATTCCGCTGCTTGCTGCTCTGGTGCACATCTCCACTCATATTCCAGGCCAAGACTGGCTTTCTCCAGTTTCGCTTAAAGTGCTTCCAGCATGACATAACCATATGCAGGACAGTCCTGCCTTCCGCTGAAGTAAATATCCACAGAGGTTGTACGCGTACAGCTCGGTGCTTTAAAATCCACCCCCCCAACCATACGTCTGTAGCTAGACCTGCCCTTCGGCTAACCTTTCTGTACTCTGCGCACTTCTGGGCTGTTCACAGTGCCCGTGAAACACTATTACACCCTGCTTCCCTTGGGTGCTAATCCTGCTTGTCAACCCAAAGGCAGAAACAGACGGTGGCTTGGCATTTTGATTACGTTGTGATCCGTTTGAACCTTCCAGACTCTTTTGATGTCTGTGCAAATTTGAAAGGGGGAGTTGCAATCCTCCACAATATAACTCTGCTATCGCACGGCAAAACATCTCGGGACTCCTGTGTCCATAGCCACCGCTAGATTTGGAGCAGGGAGGGGAGTTACAGCTCCTCCAGGAAGAGTCTGAATTTCAGGCTAACCAATTCTGGCCCTGAGCAGAGAACACCACGGGGACAGTGCGTTGCTCTTCAAACAAACGCATGCATAGGGGAGTGTGCGCATGCACGGAGACACCATATTTATACAAATAGATGCATTCATAGGAAAATGCAAATAGCATCCTCTTCCGTCCCAGGCTCCCTTCGAGCTCCTGACATCCCAAGGTTTCAGAGGAGTACAGCCGAGCCTCAGATCAAACATTAGCCCTGCGGGGGTTCCCTCAGGGAAGCAGCCATGCACCAGGGTCTCTTCCCCGCTTCCATGCGAGGTTTCCCGACCCGGCCTTCCTTGGGTGCTCTGTTCTGACACACGTACAACGCGCACGCACACATGCAGAGCCTTTCTAAAAGGAGCTCTGGGAATTGAGCTCCGCTTCCTCCTTCTTCTAAATCAATTGTCATAAAACAGCTTTTGTTTTATTTTTAACAAAGTGACAGAAATAAATTCTGCTCACAGATCTTCCCACTCCCACAGCCCGGTCCTTTGGCACAAGCTGCCCAGTCCTCCTGAGGAAGCAGGCAGGAATGCTTTCTGGTGCACAGAAACCAGCTCCTCTGCTCTTTCTCTTGAGCCCATTTCTTGTCAGGACAGTGAGGCAGTGGGACGGGAAGAAGGCTAGATGGTGGGTGAGGCACTCTGAACCTCCCCAGCCCAACCTCCAGTCATCCCCCCTTCATTACCCCGTCCCACTGAGGTGCCCGCTTTTGACCTGCATTTTTCCTTGTGCTCTGCAAACCATGGTGTCCCTCCCTCTTTGATACCAGCGAAAGGTGACCCTGCAGCAATCGAGGGGCTGACATGCAACCTGTGACAGCCCGAGCTCTGCCTGCCTGTGGCGCATCCAGGCTGGCCGAGGACCGGTCCCTCCTCCTGCATGGCCTTGCTCGCCCGGGCCCACAACTCAGACGTGCAGAGACAGTTCTTGATGAAACCCATCAGTGGGTGAGTGGCAGCTGAGCAGGTACTGAGCAAGACGCGGGGCCAGACAGCAGCCAGGGGGGAAGGCAGCGGGTGGAGGGAACGTGCCTCAGGAGGAATACTCACAAAGGGCTGCTTTCATTAATAAAACATTCCCCCCTCGGTCGCCTTTTGATTTGGGTGTAAGAATTAACCCCATCTGCCCAACAGCACGCTACCTACCAAGTCATCTCTGCTGAGGAAGACCGTCTGACATGTGTCCGCTCAATTGCTACGCCTCCCCCTGCCTGTGCTCCTTGGCTCTCCAGACTCTCCAAACAGCTCCTGAGCCTGGCTGGGTCTGCCCTATTGAAGAGATCCTCTTCCCACAAGATAGATTAGACCCAGTGAAAATAGGCTTAGTGAAAATACCATTTCACTATTAATGCCCCCCCCGCCTTCACACTCTCACACACCCAGAAAGATTATAACAAATCCCGGTCACCTTTTGCCCCTGCTAACTACTGCTCCAGTCTTTGCACTGCACGCCGTCTACCGCGAGCCAGAGAGCCAGGCACGGAGCAGCGCTGACATACACAGGCACACGTAGTCAGCAGTGGAGATACCCGGCTACAGAGCACGGATCTCCCTGCACATCACCTCACCGTGCCACAACACCCCAACGTGTCCCTCTCCGCTGTAATTGCAACGCCTGGTTCTCGGGCATCAGCAGAAAGTTCAGCAAAACCAGCGCCGGTTTAATCTTTCTGTTCGAAATTGGTGGGGGGTTGCTTTTACGTCACCGAGACATTTCTATTCTCTCCTCTGCCTTGACTTTCTGTTTTAAGTAAAGCCGAGATGCAGAGATGCCTTCGAACAGACAGCCCCTTCATTTTTCCAGAGGTGTGTTTTAATGAGTGACTCGCCTTCCAAAAAGGGGCCAGCGGAGGGGAAGGGCGGCAGATTCTCCACACAAATTCAATAGCTGGTAGGTTGCCATGGGCTAAAGCATTTCTTTGCACACATGAAGGGAAGGGACTCCGGAGCACTAAGGGTTTTGCCTCCCATGAGTTATAGCTCTACCCTTCAAGAGCGGAATAAATGCTTTATCCCATTGCAGCCTGCGATGTATTCTACATAGATGGATTGATTTCCCCTATTGTTCTTAATAAATCCTGGCGCATGAAGAAACTCACTGCACAGCCATTTTTCCTGCCTTGTTCTACCTTGCAGAAGTAATAAGGGTCAGATGTGACTGCAGTGGGAAGCAAAGGCCGTACACAAGGCAGTACTTTGCTGGATGCGGTGGCTGTGCTTGCAGGGGCTTGGTGGGTGCAGACAAACAACACCCTTCTCTCTGCTTATTTCTCCTGCCAGAGTCTAAGCGGAGGAAAACGGGAGCCATGGCAGGGCACCGAAGCACTGAGGGCAGCAGCTGCTGAGCCTGCGTGAGCCCCCCTTCTCTGAACAAAACAAACCAACCAAACAAAATGCCAAATCCACTCCCCCACTCAATAACTCCTGGCTACCCAATTCAAACCCTCATTTTTTATTTTCTGAAAGGCTCTCTCCCTCCCTACTGCCTTTTCTGCTCGAAACGGCTGCACCCATCCTCTCTGCCTGCTTCAGGAGGGAATTTGCCGGCCACAGCTTGGTTGGTGCCCAGCAAGGAGGCCGGGAAGCAGGTGGCTTTGCACGGACCCGCGTTGGCAGCCTGCCTCCAGGTCCTCACTGGATTATCGCTGCTGGCCTTCTCTAGCAGCAGCAGACTGGCCCTGTTTCAAAAGCCTAGCTGGGAAATTTGGCCGTGGAGGAAGGGATCAGGTCAAAGAGCTGGTCCCCCATGCCCCGGCTGGACTTGGTCCTTCAGCGGGCCTCCCAGGGACTCACCTCTCCTCGCTCAGGTGGAGACGTCCCAGCCCTTCCCAAGGCATCCCACTCCGCGAACTCGCAGTCACGTCTGATTAAGGAAAAGAGAATTTGTCTCAATTAGAAAGAGGCTCCCACATGTACGGATGGATGTCAAGCAATTACCAAGTGTCACTCATGAAGAAATGGCTGGAAAAGAGGCCTTAAATTCGGGACCGTGCAAACTCGCGCACACAATTGCAATTGAGTTACGGACCTTGGCATGCTTCAGAGCATACCTCGTGCAGATGCTTTCAAGCCCGTCCCCTCAGCTGAAATACACACGGCCACGTAAAATACAGCCAGACACGGCCACGTCCTCTAATAAGGAAATAAAGCCGAGCGGACCTGCGTTGCCAGAGCCCAGAGAGCAACACTGTCTCTTTAATTTTCTCCCTGGCTATCTCATCCTTTGCACAAACTCTTTCCTCCCCGTGGCTTCTTCCAGCCTGGTGGGCAAAGTGGGAAAACATCATTAGGGAGGAAAAATAATTTAGTTTGTTAATCAGTATCCAGTGGTGGGAAACAAGAAAGACAGAGAGCAGGGCTGGCGGTTAGGGCTTAGGAAGGGCCAGCACAAAGCCCACCATTCATGACATCTGGGGCTGGGATTCTCATTGAATTAAACAGACACAAAGAGCAGAGGCATTTCATGCTCTCTTCACAAGAATTATCATATCTCCCTGGCACTAGGAAACCTTCAGCATGGGAGAGAGAGAGAGAGAGAGAGAGAGAGAGAGAGGGGAAAGCGGGCAGGCTGGGTAGAAATATGGGGCTGGGTAGAGGAGGCTTTGTTCCAGGGTTGGATTTATGGATGGGATGCAGCGCGTTGCTTTGCTGGGAGAGACGCGGCCCTCGCGCGCTGGGTCTAATAAGAATCAGCGAACGTGAAGCAGGGGGCCCCTGTGTACCATGAAGCAGGGAAACCCGCGTCTGACAAGCCAGCAGAAAAACCGCTCGCGTCTCGGGGCTGTGGAAGGATGCTGACGTTCGTACGAGATGCGTCTCGTGTGTGTGTCAGCGAGGCGGGGGGAGAAGGGGAGCGGCGAGGAGTATAAACAGGAGGCCAGGCAGCATCGTTCAGTCATGAAAATTAATTAGCTAATATGCAAACCATGGCTGCCTCTGCCCGCTGCCCTGCGAGCGCTCCCCACAAAGCTACGGTGTGTGCCGAGCCTGTGACTGGGAATGACAGGGGCAGATTAGGCAGCTCCTCGGGACACGCCTCGGGACACAGCAAAACCACAGCCCGTGAAAAAAGCAAGGAGGGGACGGGTAGGGTCCTTGGGGAAGGGGCAGAGCCTAAGGGCCAGGAGAAGATGTGGGAGAGCCTGGGCACCGAGCTGAGAGCAGGCATCACACTGCTGCCACAGCAGGAATTGGGGTGGATCTCAAAAAGCAGCCACTTGGGTGCCTGGTGCAGAGCGAGAGCATTTAGGGCTTAGACCACAAGCTCTGTGGGGCAGGACCTGCCATCTCCTACAGGCTCACACAGCAGAGAGCCATCCTCCCTGGTCTCTGGGCATCACCAGAGGAGCTGCTTTAAATACTAATTGCTCCATGACCAAGACCTGTGAGCTGCCGAGAGCCTCCCTCCAGTATTACCTGTGGGAAGAGGGGACAGATCTCTGACCTCACGTCCCCGGGGTGATTTGACCCCATGCACTGGTGCCACAAGCGAATATTGCTACCCGCTGATGGAGATGAGAAACTCCTGGTGACTTCGTGTAGCCCCATCCCCGAGGTCTCAGATCCCACTACAACATCACGCTTATTTTTTTTTTTTGCTGGGAGCAACCACGGGAGAAAGAGGGTGCAGGCAGCAATTAGCAAAGGGAAAAAGGGGACAAAAGGGGAATGAAGAGATGCAGAAAGAAATTGGTAGAAAAATAAATAAATAAAGAGAGAAGCTCCTTCAACATGGGATGTGTGCAGTGAACGAAGGACGCGCTGGAAACAAAGGGATGCAAGGAGAAAGGAGAGGCTGGGATGGGCATCGCAGCAGACATGTAGGTAAAAGTTGAAAAGGAAGCACTAATTAGCACCCAGACCATCACTTTCCATTAATAGCTTGTCACCGTTTCCTTGATGTTGCTGAGAGCAGGGAAGTTGGTATGTGTGATGCTTACCTGTCTCTATCTCATTAATAGAAGGCAGGGTGAGAACAGACGTTTATTGCCTGCATCCAGATAGACAGGCCCTTTGCTGAACTGAGATGCAGGAGAGAGGGGGAAAGTTATGAAGAAGCAGCTCGGGAAGCACCAGGCCGTACCCACACAATGGGAACCCAAAGCACAGGTGGGTAGCTGTATCAGGAACAGCCCCCAGCAGGGACCAGGCTCCAGGAACCCACAGGGCAAAAAAACCCAAGGTAGTAGGATTAAAATCCAGAGCAAACACACTGCTGGCCGGCGAGTGTGTGACAGTGTCAGCACCGGGTGTGTGCAGGGGGACAGCACTGGATTAGACCCAGGAAAGTAAAACAAAAGAGCGGCCGCCTACTTCCCCAGACAAATTTCCTCGGCTAGAGCCCGCTCTGCTACAGGACAGAAAGAGCCAAATGTTTCCTGGTGGATATTGCGAGCCGGAATGGAGAAATGCCCCGTAAACAAAGGGAAAAATAAAAAAAAAAAGCCATCTCGAGCAAAGATACATCTGCATCGCATGTAACCACCTCCCAGGTAAAGTGGAGGAAATGCTTCCAGCAGTTAAAAGCAGAGATTAGATCTCCCGTTTAATGCACAAAGGCCTCCCCTTCCCCTCCACCACGTGCGACGGCTCGCAGTGGTGTCACGGGGCAGAACGAGTGTGCAAGGCAAGGGTGCCGGGCAGCGGTGCCCGCGAGCTGGCCGTGCACGCCTGCCCGGGTGATGCCGGGTGTGTGCAGGCTCCTGGGGACACGCTTGCTTCCAGCAGCCCGCAGATTCACCAAACGTGCTGAAGATTACTCAGGAGAAGGAGCCCGAACCTCCCGAGGAGTGAATGAGGCAAAACCAAAGGCAAAGCAAACATCAAGGCCGCTGCTGGAGGAACAAAGGCTTCCCCCTCTCAGCTTGGAGACATCTTCTTGGCCATTTAGTTCAGATCAAGTGTAGGCTCCGGTGACTCCCCCACCTATTCAGACGAGCACTTGCAATAGTCTGATGGGTCTTTTCTGCTCTGCAGCCCCTCTGCCCCTGCGTTCGCTGTCCCCTACCGAGGCGGTCAGCGCAGAAGCCCTTCCCTGCAAAGGCCTCGCTTGGATCGCGTGGTCGGGCGCTTCCGAAGTTCGGAAACGCTCGATTTATGGCCGTCCCTGCAACCTTAATTCCACCTCGCTGTGCAGCCACCCTGGCCAGGGGAAGAGGGAGGGAACTAAAAATAGGCTGCGACCGAGTCATCACCGCCCGGTACGGGCACAGGCTGCGTTCACATCCCATGGCCAAACCGCAGCCGGGTGCCCCCGACCTGCTTCGGCGCCTTAAACCGGGCACGTTTTTAATCCGCAGCAATCACGTGCGTTCTAAACATACAGAAAATGTATTATTTATGGCTAATAAATAATAGATTGTTTATATAAGAAAAAAAAAAAAAAAGAAAAACAATTGTACGCCAGGGTGGCGAATTCCCCCTCCCTCCGCCCCACACCCATCGCCGCCTTCATCCTGCGCGGGGAGAGGGATTTGGAGCCCCGAGCCCCGGCACAGCTTTGTGCCCCTGAAATACGGGGCTAACGTTATCTGGCAGCGGCAGAAGGCTGCTCTCCCGGGGCCGGCGGTGCAGGGAAGGTGAACCGCTGGGGCTGGCAGGACCCAGGCCAAGCACGCACACAGACGCGATTCCCCCCTCCAGCCCCGGGACCTGGAGGAGCTCGCTCCCGGGAGGCTGGGACACGGCGCAGGAAAATCAGCTGGGTGTGGAAAGGGATCGTGGAGTTGGCCGTGACCGTCCTCCCGCCCGGCCCAGCCGTGCCAGCGCACCGCAGCGCTCGACCCTGCTCCCGGTCTGTGATTATTTCAGTGAAACACCGATTTTACCCCTTTCCCCCGCCCTCCCCCCAGAAGAGGCAACCGAAGGGAAATTGCGATCCCGAACAATTCATAATTCAGCTAAACCTGAAAGGAATTTAGGGGACAAAGAATAGGCATTTCTCTAGCCGAAAAGCTTCCCCCCGCCGAATTTCAAGGGCCCGCAGCAAACAATGGGAGTGTCAGAGGTTCTCAAAAAGAAAAAAAAAAGTTCAAGAATCTTTACAATAAAAAGTGTTAGGCAACACAGAGGTCAGAGCCAGCTCCTCCTATAATAAATAGCAGGGCTATCTTACATTAACTATAGGAGACATTTTAATGCAGTGCCTCAGCTTCGTGCTAATTATACTTTTTCACCATATTTTGAACCTAAGAAAAAATGTCATCAGTTAATTATAACAGATGAGGGAGTGTGAAGACTTCCTCAATAAATAATGCCTTGATATCTCATATCCAACAAGCTGCGCGCACTGCTCTGAAGGTGCCCAGAAATATGTCCTCTCAGGAAATATATCAAGAAATGATGGTCCCATAAGCTGGCTTTGTTTCCAAGCCTTGATTTTCGGCCCAATAATTAAGTGATTTTTATGGATCTGGGAGAGTAAAGGTCATGGGACTGCTGGAATGGTGCCAGAGAGATTCAGCATAAGGGGAAAAAAAAATCCCAAACCAGAACGAGATACAAAAGACCTCAGCAAATCCCCCCTATGGACACACACACATACACACACACAAGCGATTTGGTGATCCCCAGGTCCCATCCTCCTGTTCCTCCTGGCATCTCCACGGTAGCCTTGCACAGAAAAAGCCTGGTTTTAATGAAAGCAGGCCACTGTGGATGGCGTGCTCAGCACCCAGCCACCGCCAGGCCCGTCCCTGCCAGCCACCTGCCCCGAGGAGGAGGAGGGACCCCGTCCCTGTGCCACCCCTGGGTGCCCCGTCCCTGCCGAGGCCGCTGGGTGTTGGGGTCGTTTCGGAGGTCCGACCACCCCACCTTTCTTTCAGCTCCTTTCCCCACCCGGCACCCCTCACTTCCCCCTCTGAAGAGCTGGGATTTGGCGTGGGAAAGATGTCTTTGGGCTTTTCACAAATCCAGTATCCCCTTGAACCAAAACCAATTAGCCTGGCCCAAGGTCCTGCCATTGAGGGACTGTCCCTTCTTTTCAAACCCCCGCGGGCTCAATTGCTCTAAGGAGCCTGGATGTGAATGAGCAAAGCCCACTTAAAGTGGTACTTAAGGCCAGACCAGGGTGAAGGAAAAGAGAAAGCCTCTATAGGAACAGCGAGCTGAGTTTCCAAGAGACAGCTAACTGACGGAGATTGTGTTCTTTCCTCCCCCCATTTTCTTTTTTTTTCCCCCCACTCCTGAGCTTTCGAGGCGAACGCTCCTAACCAAACCTGAGCCGCTGAACAAACACGGACGGCGGCACCTGAAAACGCCGACCCCAAAGCCCCGTCCTCACCCACGGCAGGACGACGGCTCCGCCGGGCCAGCACGAGCTCAGGTCCCCAGCACGTGCTGCCGGCCGGGAGAGCAGCGCCAGAGCTCGCTTCTGCGAGCCAAGCTCTTGGCAAATGCATCCCCACCAGGCAAAGAAGCGCCGAGAAGCAGCAAACCCACCGGGGCAGAGTGATTCCTGGTGGCTCTGCACCCATCTCACACCGCTGGTCCCGAGGGTTTCCAGGGGCTTGGAGTGGGAAGGGGTGACAAATTGCCCAGGTGCCGCGTGGCCAGACGCCAACACCTCCGCGCTCACACCTCGGGAAAAACTCCCGGCACCCAAATTAGCACCTTGCACCCAAATTAACACCTTGCACCCACGGAGCTGCGTGCGCCAGGGAGCCGCTGTCTGTGCTCTGCAGACCCGGGCTCAGCCAGGAGCAGGACGTGCCCTCAAAGCCACCGAGCTGTGCCCCTGGCTCTGCCCCTTCCCCGACGGCACGGACAAAGCCCGGGACGAGGGGCAGGTAAGCGGAGGCACCGTCCCCCTGCGTCAAGGGCGCACGGAGGGGGTGGGAGCCGAGGGAGACAAAAGAAACGGGAGAGCCAGGCCTCCAGCTTCACACCAGCCATTGCCAGGCGATTCCACAAAAATGCCCATTGATGGGATTTCATCCAGAACCGAGCGGCCGGGCTCACGCAGCCCTGCCTCCATTCACAGGCAGCTGGTTCAAACGGCAGGCACCGAGCAGCCCCTTCTCCACCTGCCCCCGGAGCCGCACCGGGTTGGGCTCGCTCGGCTACCTGGTACAAATCCCCTCGCCTCGTGCCAGGAGCCCAGCCTGCTGCACGGGGGAGAAGTTTGGGGGAAAGAAGAGAAATGAAGAGAAGAGTTTGAGAGCTTGACATCCCAGGGCATCGATCCCCTGGGAAAAACCCACAGCTAGCATTTTCCACTTACCCCCAAACCACGCACGCCGATCCTTTACGCTCCTGGCTCCCTCTGCCCATCCCCAGCACTGCCTGAAGAACAAAGACATCAGGGCCCAGCTCCAGAGACCTCACCCGTGCCTGGCCTGCGCCAAGTCCCAGCTCATCCACCAGAGTCCCACCGAGAAGGGAGAGCTGAGGGCGCCGGGTGGCCCCCTGGGCCCTGGGCTCTGCTCCCTGCCCACGGCATCGCCCCTGCCCCGCGAGGGATGGGGCAGGGCGGCAGCAGGAGACCCCTTCCCTCCTGGGGTGGGAGGAAGGATCCTGCTGACACCAACAGCTACACGAACAGGGCACAGGCTTGGACACAGGGGGATCTGTGGGGGCTGCCGGGGTGTTTCAGCTGAGGTCCTGCTCGCCAAAATCCACCCCTGGCCCTAAGGAGATGAATCGGTGACCCCCTTTCACCAGGGCTTCAAAAAGGGCACAAAGCGAGGAGCTGGCACCGTGCTGCGAGGAACGAGAGGCGGTGGGTTTTGCACGAGGATGGGTTTACCCGGGGGCTTTATCCGCATATCTTTGCCCTCCACCCACGCGCACAAGCTGGCGAGGCTCCTGCCACCATCCCCATCCTTCACTGCCAGCCTCAGCCTCCTTGTTCATCAGGCCGGGGCTGCCTCCGCGCCTCCCCCAAACGTGCAGGCAGGGAGGGCGAAAAGGAAGAATTCAGCACTAGCAAAAATTCAACCACGGCTTCTCCCCGCTGGGAAATAAAGGCCAGACCCCTCCGTCCCTGCCTCAACCCCGTTTTGGGGGCACTGCTGTGGGTTACACCAGCCGGCCCTACAGCCTGCAGAAATACCCCAAAATCCACCCAGAACGCAGGGGCTGGGGGAGAAAAAAATTAGGAGCCAAGGGAGGTTTCTGAACAACGGATCCAGCAGCAAGGCAAAAAAGCTTGCATCGATCCTTTGTAAGAGTTTACATGTAGACACTGATTTGCACACTTCCATTTTATTTCATAAAATTATATATATATATATGTATTTATATACACACACACAAACACATTTATTATATGCGTGTATATATATGTAATTTTTTTTCCTCCGACCCTCTTTTTAAATTTTCACCTTTTGCAATTACAAAAGCCAGGGACAGAAATACCTCCTGGGCTCTGCCAGTGCAGAAACACTCCCACCAAACAGATTTTCTCTACCACGCTGGTCGAGTGATTCCTCCTGAATTATATTCATTAGGAATTTGAATGTTTCTTTCCTCCATCCCCCATCAAATCATTACTCCGGAATAAATGCATTCATCAACCACCTTGCTCGGTTCTCTCCTGCTTTGTTCGCTCTAGTTTTAAAGCATCTCCACCGAAACCGTCTGCACCTGACTCGATGCTATCATACGGAAGGGGGGGGGGGGGGGGAAATAAATAGAAGAAGAATCGAGTGCCACTCACAATATTGCGGAAATAATTGGAAACTTATTTCTTAAAAATAACCGCCATAATGAAGGAGGGAAAGCACTACATTCCCTCCTCCCCACCTCCGATCTCTTCCACAGTTTCTGGGATTGCATTGAGCATACATATTCCAGACGGGCTGGAGAGAAGGAGGTTGGTTCTTAATGACACGTCTTTCGCTGCCTTTGGAATGAATGATTCATTCGGATCTCGCCGAGACTCGGTGCCACAGTTGAGTTACATTTCTAGAAAATCCGTATCTTTAATTCTGGCGCTGCGTGTGGGACCCAGCAAATCATGGAATTACTGCTGTAACTTCGGATTAGTAACGCTCTCTAAATGATAGTCTAATTCCAGGCCTTCATGCTTTTCAGCGTTCACACTCACACAGCCTTTTCCCTGGGAGGCTTCCTGCGGAATTAGTGCTGCCGTCGTCGTCTCTCTCTGCCCTTTTTAATTTCTCCAATGACTCCTCATTAGAATACATAATAACAGCTCCTCAGAACTTTTCTCTCTCGCGGTATAGCCCGATTCAGGCTGAGATCCTTTCTCCTTACTGCGGTTATGGCGACGCTTTGCTGGCCCTGGAAGGGTGCACAGGCATATTTAGCTTTGCGGGCCTACGTGGCGTCTGACGCCATTCCCCCGTGCAAGGGCTGCTGGAAAACCTGCCTCGGGGCTGCGCGGGGCTCCCTCCTCTCGCCTCCCCGGTGGGCGCGGGCGGCTCAGCCCCCCGACGCCGCCCTGGCCCGGGCACCCGCAGCCCACCCGTGCCGGCGGTGGGAGCGCGGCCGCATCGCCCCCAGCTCCCGCCGCGGCTCACGGGGGGCACAGACCCCGCCAGGAGCCCACTGGAGCCGCTGGAAGGTTTCTCCCTGCGGCCGCCCCGGGGCTGTCACGGCCCACGGGGGCTCACAGCAGCGTGGGGACCATCCCCGCGGGACGCGGGCGAGGGGCTGGTGGCGATGCCCCGTGCGGACCCCGGGGTGCTGGGGGGGGGGAGCTGGGGACCCCAACCCCGGCCGAGGGCGCTCGCCCCACACCGGCTGGGAAAACGTGCTGGGGAGGCTCGGCGGAGAGCGCGGTGCTTTGTGTCGCCATGGGAACGGAATGCAGATTTGCCAATTGCTTTTTTTTTTTCTCTTCTTCTTTCTTTCCTTTTTTTTTTTTTTTATTATTTGCCAGACATTGTAATACATATTATGTTTCAACTTCTCGGGCTCGCAGCGGAGGTGAGGGAGGCTTTGTGCCTGCCAACTGTTCGGCTCCCGGGGAAGCTGCGGGGCCGGCGGCTGCACGCCAGGAGGGGGGCACCCAGCAGCGGGAGCCCTTCCCTTCCCAGGGGACCCCCCTCCCCGGGGACCCCCAGCTACGGACAAAAGCCAGAGCCGACGCGTGGGGGGAGAGCGATTGCATTATCAGCGAGCTGACCTTCTAAAAGGGAGGCCAGAATCAAGAAAAAAAAAAGAGAGAGAGAGAGAGAAGAGAGAGAGGGAGGAAGAGAGCAGAAAAATATCCCCAAACAGGGGGGTTTTGAGGCCGGACCCGCAGGGTGGGTACGGGGGAGCCTTTGTTAGGAAAGGCGCCCGGGGCGCTCGCCCCCTCCAGCCTCCCAGCCCCGCATCCAGCGGCCGCCCGGTGCCGGGAGCGGGTTTTTCGGGCTGCCTCCCGGCGTGCTGAGCCCCGAAGCGCTGCAGACGTGTGCGCGGGGCTCGCCCGCCTCTCCCTGCCCTCCCGTCCCGGTGCCCGGAGCCCCGGGAGCGCCCCGACGGGGCGGGCGCGGCGCTTACCTGGAGCCCCGAGGTGGCGGGGCCGCGACTCGCCTCTGCTCCGGGCTCCAGCGGCGCCGGTCCTGCTGCAGCCTCTTCCCCGGGGGCGAGCAGGTTTGGAAGTCATTTCTACTTTCGGTTATCTAGCTTTATGATGGCTCCACAACACTCATACAGCTAGATAACCAAAGACAGAAACATCCCTCCGGCGGGGCTGCCGTCGGCTGCGGGGAGAGGGCACACGGCGTGGGGGGGAGAGGGGAGGGCAGAGCGGCCGGGATCTGCCAGCGGGGAGCCACAGAGGGAGAGAGGGGGGGGAAAAAAAGGGGGAAAAAGAGAAAAAAAAAATGATAAATACGAGGAGCGGAGGAGACGGAGCCGCGTTGCGGGAGCGAGCAAGGCACCGTAAGGGGCTGCGGGGAGCCGAGCCGAGCCGGGCTGGGTAGAGCCCAGCAGAGCCGAGGCGAGCCAGGCAGAGCCGAGCCGAGCCGAGCCGAGCCGAGCCGAGCCGTGCTGAGCCCCGCGCGGTCCCGACCCGGGCAGCAGCGCTCCCGCCCCGCCGCCCAACTTCTACTCCCCTCGCATGGTAATCGCCCCCTTTGGGAAGTGACGTCACGCGGCCCCCAGCCAATCGGCGGCCCCGCATTTAAATCCGCGCCCCCTTTTCCCGCGTTTTGGCGCCCCGGCCCCGGCCGAGCCCCCGCTGCTGGACGGGGCGGGCGGGACGGGGCGGGCGCGGCTCGGCTCTGCTCGGCACGGCTCGGTGCGGAGGGCAGCGGAACGCCCCCAGCTGCACCCTCCTCCCGCGGTGCCCCGGCACCCGTCTGCCCCCCGCCCGCCGTGCTTCGCCTCCCCGCCCGTGCTGGAGGAGCCGCCTTTGGGGTGCCCCCCCCCACGACCCCTTAGTGCCCCCCTCGACATCAAAGAGCGGGCACGGGCGGGCAGCACCCCCGGCACGGCACGGCACAGCGGACACACCTGCAGCTAACTTCCTTCTCCTTGTCCTTCGCCCTTCCTTCTCCCTTTCCCTTCTCCCTTTCCCCGGCCTTTCCTTTTTCCCCTCCCTTCCCTTCCCCGTACGCTTTCCTTCCCTTTTTCCCTCCCCTTTCCTTCTGCCTTTCCCCGGTCCCAGCACGCCGTTACCCCCCCCCCCCCCCCTTGCAGCCTCTCCTCCTGCAGCAGCGCCCGCCCCGTCCGGCCTCTGCACCTGGCCGGGCGTCGGGGCAGCCCGGAGGGCGCCTTCCCCGCAGCCAACGCGGGGCCGAGGAGCACCCGGGCCGGGGATACGCCTGCGATCCCGCACGGATCCTCTCGACACCCCATTTTCCCCCCCGTTTTCATTATTTCCCCTCTAGATTTTGCTATTTTCCCTCGCCGGCTCGTAGCGCGCTGTGTGTGCGGCGACGAACGCGGCGCATACAAATCCAGCAGCAATACGAATAATAAAATGCCGGGAGGTAACTGTGATTATCTGGGATGCTTATCTGACCTGCCCCGCAAAAATAAAAAAAAATAAAATATAAACTGTAATCCGTCGCCGCTCCTAAACGCTGCTTTCCCTTAAATCTGAGGCTTAGCTAAAATGTGACCTGCTGCGAAACGGGGGAGCCGCGGAACGAAGCCGATCGCTGCGGGAGCAGCCGCGGCTGAGCGCAGCCTGCCGGTCCGGGCAGCTCCGGCTCTCGGCGAGCTCCGCTCGGCTTCTTTATTTCTTCCTCTCCTCGCTTCCCCCCTCCCCGCCTTGCCTTTGAAAAAATAAAAATAAAAATAATAATAAAATAATAAAAAATAAAGAAATAAAAATACGGGAGCTCAATTAGGCTAAAAGCTCGGAGCTCAGCCCTGCCAGCCCCTCCGCGCTCCCGGCGCACAGCCGAGCCGAGCCGCCCTGCCTGGCTCCCGGCTGCCTTCCTCCTCCTCCCTAACGAGAAACGGGCCCGGGGGTGCCCCGGGCACCCCGACGGGGCTGCGGCGGGTGGGGAGAAATCTTTGCTCCTTCCCCAGCCCCTCGGTGCCATCCCCGCGCCCCCGAGCCGCTCGGGAGGGGGCTTGGCTGAGGTTATTCTAATCCGCCCTGGAGAGAGAGAAAAAAATAAAAATAAAAATCCACTACAAATCGGATCTCCTTAATTTTCCGGCTGTGGATTTTCCCCTAATTTATTGCTGCCGCCGTTACGGTGATTGCTGCCCGTGCGTTCCGCGGCCGGGGCGGGGGAAGGTGCCCACCGACCCCGCTCGCCGGGGCTGCCCCTCGGTAGCGGCGATACCGAGCGCTGCCCGCAGCCCGGTGCCGACGGAAGGGGTTCTTCCGGGCCACGGCCCGGCCTCAGTTTCCCCCCGGGGCTGTCCCCGTTATCCCCCGGCCGCGGGGAGCACCGGGGGGCTGCCGGTGGTGGCGGCGATGCGGCCCCGCTCCGGTCCCCCTGCTGGGGTACCGGCAGCGGGCTCCCCTTTCTCCGCCGGGTTAGGGAAAGGATTTCTGTCCGCAGAAATAAATCCCGGCGTTCTTCCCTGCTGCTTTTCGGCACAGCTTTGCTCGGCTCCGAGCCCCCCGCCTCGACCCGCTCCGTGCAGGCTGAGGCCCGGCACCTAGGAGAAAAATGCTGCCGGCCTTTGGGGGATTTTTTCCTATCGCTTGGGCGTTGGTTTATATTTTTTATTTTTATTATTACTGTTATTATTATTTTATTTGGGGCGCAGTTTAAAAAGGAGGCGTACAAAATGGCTCCTTTGCACATCGCAAAGCACCGGCGAGCAGAGCGGGGAGCGAGCGGGGGGCTCCGGAGGCCGCAGCGGGCAGAGCCCGGAGGCAGCCAGCGCCCGGCCTCACCTGGGGGACCGGGAGGAGACCGGGGGGGGACACCGGGATGGGGGGCTCCGGGGACTGCCCTTCCCTGCACTCACAGGCAGAACAACGGGAGAAAACGACCCCCCGGGCTGCGGCCCGGTTTAGCCGAGAAGGACGGTGAAAAATACTACTACTACTACTACTACTAATAATAATAAAAATTAAAGCGGGGAGGTCTCCCAAAAGGCCCGGCGGAGGTTCTGCCTCCCCGACGGGGCGGGGCGGGCAAGGCTCTGGCCATGGTGCTGCAGCCGCCGCCGCTCCGCGCCCGCGGAGCCTCCGCGTAAATACCCCCGGGGGGGTGTGGGGAGGAAGGCGCCCCCGGAGCCCCCCGCTTTTTGTAGGGCTCCCCCGGGGCAGAGGGGGCCGGGAGCGGTTGGTGCTGCCCTTCCCGCAGCCGGGCAGCCCGGCCCCGCCGGCCGCCCCTCGGAAGAGCCCCGCCGGCCGTGCTGCCCGCTCCCCGGGCGGCCCCGCAGTTCCTGGAGGCGCTCGCCCTGCCCCGAGCCCCGCTGCCTTCCCCTCTTTACGCCCCGCGCGTCTGACGTCACTTTTCTTTAATTAGGAGAAGTTATTTTTAGCCAACCCAGAGTAACCCCCCGCGCCTCGCCGCCCCGAGCTGCAGCTCCTCTTAATTGTGGTTGGTTTTGTTTTGTTTTGTTTTTTTTCTTCCTTTTTTCCCCTTTTCCTCCCACAACCGGGGCTTCGCCAGCTTCACGCAGAAGCGGCGACTCCCGACGGACGTTGAGGAAACGTGTTGCTTTGTTTAGCAATTAAAAGCCATGTCTTAACGAGCTCCGGCTCTGAAAAGGCTCCGCCGCAGCGGCCCGGCCCCCGGCTGCTCTTTCCTCCGGCTCCCGGGGCCGGGACGAGGCGGGGAAGGGGCCGGGGTCCCGGCCCCTCCTGGCCCGGGGGAGCCGGGCACGTCGAGGGGAGGGGGGATCGGGGCAGGTGCAGGCTCCCAGGGCACCTGCACCGCTCCCGGTCGGGTTTCCTTAAGGCTGAGGCCTAAAATGCGTTTCACTTCCAGGGAGACACGGGAAAAAAAAATAAATAAAAAAAGCCGAGGAAATAAAGAGTCCGCGGGAAAGGGAGAGAAGAGGGGAGAATGGACAGGGGAAAAAAATGAAGTAAAGGGGAATTAAAGAAAAATAAAAAAGCGAAAGAAAAAATACGAAAAATAAAAGGGAAGAAAATAAAAGGGAAAAATAAAGCGGAGATGCAGAGAGAAGCGAATGAGAAACAACAAAAAAAAAGCCTCCAGCTGCTGGCAGACCGCAACACGGGCAGCGGCGGCCCGGTGCCGCTCTATCCGAGCAGGGGAGCGGGGCGCAAGGTGTCCCGGCGCCCCCCCCCCCCCCGGGCCCCCCCCCCCCCCCCGCAAAGCGAGACCCCGCAGCAGCCCCCGCTGTGCCCGGAGGAGAAATTGGGGCAGCCGGGGACTGCCCCCGGGGCCTAAAGGCTGGATGTGCCGGGAGGCTCGGCCCCGTTCAGGCGTGTTTTGGCCGGCGCCCACCTCTCCGGCCGGCGAGCGGGGACATTTGGGGACAATTTGGCGGCCGTCGGCACCGCTCGGCCCCGGCTCCCCGCCGCCCCGTCGGGGCACAGCCCGCCCCGTCGGGCTGCCCGGTCCCGACCGGCCGGGGAGAGGTTGCCCGGAACCAACTCGCCCCCGGCAGCCAAAGGTCGCCCCGTGGCCGTTGTCCCCCGCTGGCCACCCCCCTGTGCTTCCCCCCTGGCCGCCGCCGCTCGCCGCGGGCTGCTCAGCCCCGACGGGGGGGTCCGGGCCGGGGCAGGGAGCGGCGGGGGGCGGCCCGCTCCCCGGGGAGAGGCTCGCAACTTCCCCGCGGGGACCGGCCCAACTTCAGCTGCTCCTTCCCACCTCCCTTCCATCCTCCCCCCACCCCAGCAGCTTCCTCCCGGGGCCACGTCCCACCCCCCCCCCCTCCCCCGCGCCCTCCAGCCCCCCGGGGGACACCCGATGGCGGCGGCGACGCCCGGCCGCGACACTCACGCTTGCAGCCGGGGCGAGGGCAGCGGCGGCCGTCCCTGGACGAAACGGGCGGCGTTGGGGGGGGGGGCGGGAAGAAGGACGACGACCCCCCCCCCTCCAGCCCCTCCCCGGGCGGGCGGGCAGAGGGGCGGGCAGGGCTACCCCCGGGGCGAGCTGCGACCCCCGCGGCCGCCATCCCCTGGGGGTGGCCGGGCACGGAGCGATGGGGGCGGCTGCTGCCGGGCTCCCCGCCGTCTTCCCGGCGGCTGCCGGTGCCGGTTGTGGCTGCTGGCCGGGAGCTGCCGCCGGCGGCAGGCTCTGCCCGCACTGACGTCAGCCCGGCAGCCTCCGATTCACTCCAACCATGGCGGAGAGGAGGAGGAGGAGGAGGAGGAGGAGGAGGGAGGAGGAGGAGGAGGGAGAGGGGGAGGGGAGGAGGCGGGGGAAAGGAGGGGGAGAGGAGGAGGACGGGAGGAAGGCGGCGGCGGCGGGGGTTGCTTGCTGCCAGGCTCCGCCGAGCACAGCCCGCAGCCCCTCCAGCTCGCCCCGTAATTACCCCCCGAGGATGGGGCTGTGAGGGGCAGAGGGGCCGCTCCCCCTCTATCCACCCCTCTATGTGTGTCCCCCCCCAACCCCCCCCCACCTCCGGCGAGCTGCCCGCCCCCTCGGGGCCACCTGGTCCCGCTGCGGGGCTGCCACCGCCCCACTGCCCTGCCCGGCCGGGGGCCTCCCCTCTGCCCCCCCGGCGGGGCACGGAGCCCCAGGGAGCCCCCTCGGGGTGCCGATCCCCCGGTCCCCTTAGGACCAGCAGAAAGGGGCCGCGGCCGCCCCGCTGCCTCCGCTGCCCCCGGGCTCTTTTGGCACGGCCCGGCCCGGCCCGGCCCCGCCACCGCACCGCTGTCCAAGTGCTGAAAGTCCGCACGGCTCCCGCAGCGGGGCGGCTCGGCACGGCTCGGCACGGCTCGGCAGGGCACGGCAGGGCACGGCAGGGCATGGCACGGCTCGGTACGGCTCGGCACGGCTCGGCTCGGCACTGCAGCCGTCGGGCAGAGCAGCACTTCGGGGCTTTCCCCGGGGTGCTGCCGCGGCCCTGGCTGCGGGAGGGGAGAAAAAGGCTGAGTCCCTCCTATGCAGAGCCGTGCCGAGCCGTGCCGAGCCGTGCCGAGCCGTGCCATCCCGCCCCGTATGCCAGGCCGAGCCGGGCGATGGTTTGCCCCGCCGGCAGGCGGAGGCGAGCTGGCAGCCGCCGCCTGCGCTCCTCTCCTTCCCTCTCCTTCCTCTTCCTCCTTCCATATTTCCCTGCTTTAATTCCCCTTTTTCTATAATTCCACACGTAGCGCCTCGCCCGCAGTCTCTGCAGCAAGGAATATATATATATATATACACATATATATATATATAAATAAAATAAAATAAAATAAAATAAACCACCCTCCTGGCACACCTTTACTTCGCTTCCGACCTTTATTATTATTATGATTATTATTCTTTTCCTCGCCTTCCTTCCTGCGGTGAGCCCGGCTGCTATTTTCTATCTGCGATGCTCTCCAAGCAATGCCCCGGACCGGCTGCGGGAGCCTCTCGCCGCCCTGGTGAGCAGCAGCCAGCCCCGGACGGGTTTTCTCTGTAGGAGAAAATAAACCGATCGAGACCGAGGGCTCTGGGGGAGCCGAGCTCGCCGCCTCGCCTCTGCGTTGGGGTTTTTTAATTTCCCCGTTATTTTCCTCTTTTTTTTTTCGCCTCTGCGAGTTGCCACGAAAGGAAACATAACCCCAAACGCCACCGCCAGCAGAAACCGGAGCTCGTTGCCAAATTCCGTAGTATTTTATTTTAAAAGCAATTAAGTAACACCATAAAAAGCGTCTTCTCCTCTTCCCGGGGAGTGTAAGAAATCCTTTTGCTCACCCAGAGTCGAAACCTAATGGCATTGTCGTTAAACACGAAAAGGAGAATATTAAGAAATTGCAACACTCCCTCCAGAGCGCTCCCCCCCTCCCCAGTTTATTTGCCCTAATAATTAATTCACAAGAGCTTAACTTCGGTGTAACCCTGGCGGTCTTTTCATTAAAAAATCCCCGCGTTTCCTATTGAATTAGCTCTGCTCCATTGTCGCTGAAATGAAGACGCCAAACCAACTTTTACCCTGAGCATTTTCTCACCAGCCCAAAGAAAAGTCTCTCTCCTTTTTCTTTTCTCCGATTTTTTTTTCTTTAATTCAAGCACCCAGGCGATGGACGTGTCCTGCAATTTAACTACTTTCAAATTCTTTGTTCGGGTCCCACTGGGGCTCTATTGTCACCCTATTGAGAGAGCTTATTGCCAAGTCAAGCCTGAGTGAATTGAGACACGCACGGGAGGAGCCCGGGGCTGGGAGCGGGCTCCGGGGGCTGCTCCTCCCGGGGGACCCCGGCCCGGCCCCGACGGACGGGGCAGGGTGCGGGGCACGGGCTGCCCGCAGCCCCCGGGACCACCGCCACCGCTTCGTCGCCCCCCGCCGCTTCCAACCTCCCCCCGGCCCTAAAACGGAGCCCGCAGCCCCTCCGGGGCCCTGTCCCGGGATGGGGAAGGGGACGGGGATGGGGCAGGCCCGGCTGTGCCCCCCCCTTTGCTCCCCAGCCCCCGTTTCCTTCGCACCCCCGCAGCGCCGGCACCGCCCGTGCCCGCAGCTCCGGGCGGAGGGGACTTACCTCGGGTGCCAGCCTCCTCCCCCGCCGGCTCGCCTCTAGTCCCATAAAAAATAAAAATAAAAATAAAGGGGGCTTGGGGGGCTCTTCCTCCCCTGCCAGCCGCCCCCCCGGCCCCTCGGCTCGGAGCCGGCTCCCGGCCGCCTCCCCTCGCCCCTCGCCCTCGTTCACTTTCGGAGCTCCGGGGCTGGTCTCCCGAGCAGGAAAAAGAGGGGGCTGCTTTTCTTTTCCCTTTTCCTGCCCCCCTCCGGCTCCCCCCAGGCTGGCAAGGGGGGTGCGAGCTGCGGGGAAGTGTCGTGTCAGGAGAAAAGGCGCCGGGAGCGCGGTGCTGGGCACGGATTCCCACGTAAGCCCGTACGTCACCTATAAAATGCCCATTTCTCGGCTCCTGGCTTGGCGGCACAAGCCCCTCTCTGCCCGGGGAGATGCTGCACGCCTCGAAAGCCGGCTCCTTCCCCACGCAGCCCCCCCACGGCCGCCCCCCGAACCGGGGGGCGAAGGCAGAACCGGGTGGTTCCGGGGGACAGCGGCCGCTTCTCCGCCTCCCTCTCCCAGAGAAAAGTGTAGCCCCGCTCTGCCCCCCCCCCCCAAAAAAAAAACCGAAGACCCTCCCGGAGCCCTCCGCACCCCCCCGGTGCCCCTCTCTGGAGGGCTCCGGGGATCCCGCAGCGGCCGCCCCCCGACGTGGCGTTCCCCCAAGGCCGTGCCCCGGCGACTGGCGAGCCCTTGACCCCTGCCCCCGCCGGCTGGGGGGCAGTGGGGTTAAACAAAGTCCCTCCGCCGCCCCATTGTCCACCCGCAGCCCCCAGCCCCGCCGGCGGCAGCTCCGTGCCCAGCCCCGACGGGGCGCGCAGGGCTGCGGGCTTCCGACAGGCAGACAAAGGGCCCGGGGGGGAAATCCCCCCTGCCGCCCTGCCCCGGCTTGTGCCTGCGTCCCCACCGGCCCCGGCCCCGGGGAAGTTCCTGCGGGTTTTTTTCCCAATTTATCTTTAGTATTATTATTTTTTCCCCCTCTCCGTGTGTTAGGAATCGGCGATGGCGGCGGCGTTTTGGGGAAAATTTATTTCATTTATTTCTTCTTTTCCGTTTGAGGAGGGAGGGGTTTTTCAGTGGGGTGATTTCTTTATTTTTCTTTTTTTTTTTTTTTTTTTTTCCCTGATAAAAATAACCAGAGCAGAGACCTTACAGGAGCTCGGCGTTAAAATAAAGCAGCGGAGGGGAGGACGACACCCACCCCGCGCAGCGTATGTCGCGCCGGTCGCGATAGCGGCGCAATCGCAGACACAAAGAGGGGCCCAGGGCGCACGCCCGAAGCTCAGCCTCGCCTTTCTCCGAGCGGGCTGCAGGGGCCGGGGCTGTCCCCGTGTCCCCGCATAGCTCCGTGCCAGGAGCCGCCGGTCCCCGGGGAGGTGACACCGCCCTGTCCTGTCCCGTCCCGTCCTGTCCCCAAGCCGGCCCCCGCGCTGCCGTCGGGGCTGGCGCTGGGAGCCGGGGCTTTGTCCCCGCTCTGCCCCAGCCCTCGGAGCGTTCCGTGGGGACCCGAGGATCGGGGGCAGGGTCCCCGCTGCCTCTTCCCGGTGCCCTGCGGGGGAGCGGAGCGGGGAGGGAGCCGTCGGACAGGGGAGGAACCGCGCCCCGACGGCCCCGGCCCCGGCCCCGGCCCCTGCCCCGTGTGAGCGGCCCGGAGCGGCCGCCCTCAGCGGGACCGCAGCGACACCTGGTGGCTCGGCACGGCTCGGCACGGCTCGGCCTGGCACGGCCTGGCACGGCCTGGCATGGTCTGGCACGGCACGGTCTGGCACGGCACCAGACGGCACGGGCACCCCGCTGCACGGCTCAGGACGGCTCGGCTCCAGCTCAGGAGCCACCTTCCCAGCCCCGTCGCTTCCAGAAAAACCCTCATAGGGCCGGCGAGCCTGCTCCCACCTGCCCTGCCCCCTGTCCCCTTGCACCCTCGGTCCCCCGCGGCTCTCAGCCTCCCTGTCCCCCTCGCCGAGCCGTCCCCACGCAGCCCGGTGACAGGGACCCCAGGGCCACGCTCAGCCCGTGCCCAGCTCCCACCCGCGCAGCCCCGCAGCCCTTGCCCAAGCTGGGGTGGGCGATGGGGTCCCTGGGGTGCGCTGCTGTGTGCCACGCTGCCCCCAGGCCTCGGAGCCGGGAGGTTTTGGGGTGCCCTCGTGGAGCGCTTCTGGTGGCCGGGAGCACCCCGTGTCGGATGGCGCAGAATGGGGAGAAAAGCAGCGCCCGGGGGGGGGGGGGGGGGTGCTGTGCTCCCTGCCAGACCCCCCGGCTTTCCCCCGGGGTGCCCCAGCAGCCGCTGCTGTTCCAGACCCGGGTGACCCCACAGATTCCCCCGCAGGGTCAGCAGCCGCCTTTTTGTGTGCTGCTTTTCAATAAAGGAGCAAAACGCACGGGGCAATAACGGGGGTGTGGAGGCAGCGGCAACCCCGGGGCAGGGCAGCTTCAGGTTCCCCTACAGCCACACCTGGGGGGACGCCCTGTGTCCTCTGTCCCTGTCCCGTTTGATTTTCTTGGGATCCGAGAAAAGGAAGCGGGAATGGGAAAAAAAAAAAAGAAAGGAAAATGAACGCCCGTGATTACTAGGCGAATTCCCCCACGACCGCGGCAGGACTCGAACCTGCAATCTTCTGATCCGAAGTCAGACGCCTTATCCATTAGGCCACGCGGCCGCCTCTACCAGGCGCTCCCCGCGCACCCCCCTGACTGCACCACCGCCGGGCCATGCGATGTGCGTGGGGGCGGGGGGGGGCCGGCCCGCGACGGGCGGCGCGGGGACGTCAGCGGCGGCCGGAAGCTCCCCCGCGCGCTTCCCGCTTGGTTCCGCCCGCGGGACGGGGCCGGGCGGCGCGCGCTGGGCCCAGGTGGGCGCGGGCGCGGGCGGGGCGGGGCGGCGGGAACGGGGTGCGCGTGTGGTGTCACGGGGGGTGCACGGGCATGGGGGGGGGGTGCAGGGGCATGGGGGGTTTTGCACGGGTATGGGGGGGTTTGCACGTCTATGGCGGGAGTTGCACGCCTGCCGGGGGGTTGCACGCGTGCAAGGGGACTTTGCACGCCTATGGGGGCTGTTGCACGCGTGCAGGGGGTTTGCACGCCTGCCGGGGGTGGGTTGCACCTCTGTAGTGTGGTTTGCACGTGTGCAAGGGAGTTTGGACGCCTGCGGGGCTGTTGCATGCGTGCAAGGGGGTTTGCACGTCTGCGGGGGGCTGGCATGCGTGCGAGGAGTTCGCACGCCTGCCGAGGGGGTTGCGCTTCTATGGGGGTTTTGCCCACGTGCAAGGGGTTTGCACGCCGCTGGGGGGTTGCTCTCCCGCCGGGGGGTTCGCACTCCTGCAGGGGGTTTGCACGCCTGCCGGGGGGGGTTGCGCTCCTGCAGGGCGGCGCACAGCTGCGGGAGATGTCAGTGCATGCCCCTGGGGCCGTGCACGCCCGCGGGTGGGTTGCGTGCCGCCGTGGGGCGGTGCACCAAGTACTGCGAGAGGTGTCGGTGCCTGCGGGGCACAGGGCACGCCTGCAGCGGGCCGCCACGACCCAGGGAGGGCCGCACGCCGCCTCGAGCAGCCCGGCCGTGCGTGCTGCGGCCGCCGTCGGGGCTGTCCCACGAGGGGCAGAGGAGCAGAACTCACCTCCTGCTGCCGCTCCTCCCGCAGGGCCTTGCAGCCGGAGGCTCCCGCAGCGGGCACCATGCGGCGCGTGCTCCGGCCACGCTCGGTGCCGCACCGCAGCGGCCCCCGGCGCCGCGCCTCCAGTTCCTTCGCCAGCCACCCGCTGCCGGAGAGCGCGGCTGAGGACGCGGAGAAAAGCCAGCGTCGCGTGAACCCCCTCAACATCCAGATGCTGTCCCGCAGCCTGCACGAGCAGATCTTCCGTGGGGCCCGGGCGCGCTACTCGGAGGCGGCCGTGCGGCGCAGCGTGGAGCACCTGCAGCGCCACGACCTGTGGGGCAAGGAGACCTCGGTGCTGCCCGACGTGGAGCTGCGCCTGCCCCGCATGTACGGGGACAACATCGACGAGCATTTCCGCCTGCTGGCCCAGAAGCAGAGCCTGCCCTACCTGGAGGCCGCCGAGGAGCTGCTGCGCTGCCGCCTGCCCCCCGTGCCCCCCAGCTGGGCCCGGCAGCTCGGCTGGACCCGCTACAGCCCCGACGGCCACCCGGAGCCCGTCGACTTCCCCCGGGATCGGGCGGTGGTGCTGGACGTGGAGGTGTGCCTGGCCGACGGGCACTGCCCCACGCTGGCAGTCGCGGTCTCGCCGCACGCCTGGTGAGATGCCGGGGGGGGGGTTTGGGTCCCCTGTGGGTCTCGGTGTGCAGCCCCCGAGCGGCGCTGATGGCCGTGTGCCCCGCAGGTACTCATGGTGCAGCAGGAGGCTGCTGGAGCAGCGCTACTCCTGGTCCAGCCGCCTGACCCTGGCGGACCTCATCCCGCTGGAGAGCGCCGCGGGCGCCGGCTGTGCGGGGCGGCAGGACTGGCCGGAGCGCGTGGTGGTGGGGCACAACGTGGCCTTCGATCGGGCGTTCATCAAGGAGCAGTACCTCATCCAGGTGCCCTGTCCTGCAGGGGCTCGTCCTGCCCGCTTTGCTCCTCTGGCTGCGTGTAACGAGGGCTGGGTGAGACCGGTGCCGATGCTTCGTGCTGGCACCTGGGGTTTGCTTCCCAGAAAATTTGCATCTTCGGGGTGGTTTCAGCAATGCTGTTAGGCACAAATACCCGCAGGTTGTGCTCACCTCGTTTGGCAGCACCAGCCCCGTGCCTTGCGTTTGTCCCCTGCGCGAGGGGCTGCGGTGGGCAGGGCTTACAGGGAGGTGCTCGTGTTTGCCACAAGCTCCAAGGTGGCTGCAGGCAGCTCCAGGCTCTCAGGAGAGGGGTGCTGGGAGGCAAGGCTTTGCCATGGCACAGGCATCCTGAGCGAGGCCTCGCAGCTCAGCGGTTCTGCAGCACGTTTGTCCTCCGGCACGCCCCGCGCCACCTCTCCTCTCTCCTGGCAGGGCTCCCGGGTGCGTTTCCTGGACACCATGAGCATGCACATGGCCATCTCGGGGCTGACGGGCTTCCAGCGCAGCCTCTGGATGGCTGCGAAGCACGGCAAGAGGAAGGGGCTGCAGCAGGTCAAGCAGCACATCAAGAAGACGCGCAGCAAAGCCGAGGGGCCGGCGGTGGGTACGGGGCTGAGCCGCTGCCCGCCTCCTGCGGCCGGGGGTGCCCAGGGATTTGGGGCGGCTCTGCTGGGCGGATCGCTCCCAGCACCTTCCAGGTGGGCACGGGTTAAAATAAAATAAAATAATGTGGTTGTCCTCTGCGCCCAGCAGGTCACGGCGTGGGACTGGGTGCACATCAGCAGCATCAACAACCTGGCGGACGTGCACGCGCTCTACGTGGGTGGGGAGCCCCTGGAGAAGGAGGCGCGGGAGCTGTTTGTGAAGGGGACCATGGCCGACATCAGGGATCACTTCCAGGTGATGCTGGGGATGGGAACAGGGCGGGAGGAGCTGCGGGGTGCTTCCCGTCTCGGTGCAAGGGCTTTGGGTGCGCGTGTGAGCCATGCTGGGGGCTGTGGCTGCCTCCTGCTCCCGGTGACGCTGTGCCGTGCCCCCAGGACCTGATGTCGTACTGCGCCCGCGATGTCCAGGCCACCCACGAGGTGTTCCAGGAGCAGCTGCCGCTCTTCATGGAGAGGTGAGAGGTCCCAGGTGGTGGCTGGGGGCACCGAGGTCCTGCTGGGGATGGGATGTGGCTGATCTGTCCCTGGGGAGGCCGGGAGGGTGCTGAGCCCTGTTCCGGGAGGCTCTCGGCCCCGGCTGTGGGTGAGAAGGAGCAAGCAGCCATTGGAGGGCAGCTCCCCTCCGGGAGGAACCTAACTGGGGGCTGCCTTGGGCTGCAGGTGCCCCCACCCCGTGACGTTCGCAGGGATGCTGGAGATGGGGGTGTCCTACCTGCCGGTCAACGGCAACTGGCAGAGGTACCTGGACGACGCCCAGGGAACCTACGAGGAGCTGCAGAAGGAGATGAAGAAGTCCCTGATGAACCTGGCCAATGATGCCTGCCAGCTGCTGCACGGGGACAGGTACCAGGGCTGGGGGGGACATGGCGCTGTGCCCCCACCCATGGGTGCTGGAGCACGGCCGCGGTGTGCCGGCAGGTACAAGGAGGACCCCTGGCTCTGGGACCTGGAGTGGGACACACAGGAGTTTAAGCAGAAGAAGCCCCCGAGGAAGAAGAAGGATCAGAAGGTGAATGAAGGCGAAGCCTCCGGGGCAGGATTGGTGCAGGAGTGGCAGGAAGGTGAGCGCAGGGGAGGCCGGGGAGATTCGGGGCTCGAGGGATGCTCATCCCAGGGCTCTTTGTGCCCCGCCAGACCCCGGCCCCCCCAGCGAGGACGAGGAGCTGCAAGCAGCCCCCGAGGGCAGCGCCCTCCTGCAGCGCCTGAAGGACACGGTCACGCTGCAGCCCAAGAAGCTGCAGCATCTCCCCGGCCACCCGAGGTGAGCTGGGGACTGCGGGGGTGCCGGGGGCTCGCTCCGTGCTCCCTGTCCCATCGCATCCCCCCCGTGTCACCCCCCCAGGTGGTACCGCAAGCTGTGCCCGCGCCTGGAGGAGGAGGGCTGGGTGCCGGGGCCCAGCCTCATCAGCCTGCAGATGCGGGTGACCCCCAAGCTGATGCGCCTGGCCTGGGACGGGTTCCCCCTGCACTACTCGGAGAAGCACGGCTGGGGCTACCTGGTGCCGGGGCGGCAGGACAACCTGCCCGCAGCCCCCCCAGAGGGGGAGGGTCCCCTGTGCCCCCACAGGTGAGGGGGGTGCTGGGGGTGCTCCATGGGGGCTCACCTGTGGTGCGTGGCCGTGCCCTCATCGTTGGTGCGTGTTCTCTGCCCGGCAGGGCGATCGAGCAGCTGTGCCGGCAGCACCGGCTGGAGAAGGGCCGGGAGCAGCCCCTGGAGGTGGCGAGCGTGGAGGACGAGCTGCTGGTGATGGACGGCAGCAGCATGTGGCAGAAGGTGACGGGCTGGGGGGACCCTGCTGGGAGGAAGCTGCCTGGTGCCGGGGCTGGGCTTTCTGCGATGTACCTGCAAAAACCAGCAGTAAGAAAACCCCTTTAATACCATGCCTAACCTGCTCCTTTCTGGGGTGGGCCCTCTGTGCCGCAGGTGGAGGAGCTGAGCCAGCTGGAGGGGGATCCAGGCAGGGCGGACCAGAGCTTGGTGCAGGTAAACGGGCTTTGCTGTGGGGATGGGACCCTGCAGCCATCCCCCTTTCCTCAATTTGCCCCCCACACCTCGTGTCACCGGTCACAGGAGGAGGGGGACGAGCAGCGCGAGCAGGTGGAGGCGGACAGCCGGCCCTCGTACCACCATGGCAATGGGCCCTACAACGACGTCGATGTCCCCGGGTGCTGGTTCTTCAAGCTGCCCCACAAGGCAAGTCAGGGGCTTGGTGCTGAGCCCTCCCCGGTACACGGGGCTGTATCACCCTGCCCCACGGCCCAGCTCTCCTCCCCGTGTCCTGGTCTCTCCTCCATTGTCCCTGATCCCATCCCTTGGGGCAGGAGGGTGCATGGGGCTGTGCTGACGCCGCGTGGTGGCACGCTGAGCCCCCAAATCTCTTTGCTGCTAAAGGACGGGAACGCCAACAACGTCGGGAGCCCCTTTGCCAAGGATTTCCTGCCCCGCATGGAGGACGGCACCCTGCGGGCTGCCGTGGGGCGCACCCACGGGACGAGAGCCCTGGAGATCAACAAAATGATCTCCTTCTGGAGGAACGCTCACAAGCGGATCAGGTGAGCAGCCCTGGCCCCGTCACCACCTTCCCACACATCTCAGTATCTATGTGTGTGTATGAGTCCCTGCAGGTGCTCAGAGCTGCTCAGCACCCCCGATGCCCTCATGTGTCTCCGCAGCTCGCAGATGGTGGTGTGGCTGAAGAAAGGGGAGCTGCCTCGCGCCGTCACCAGGTACGGAGAGGAATGGATGGTGCTGGGAGAGCCGCATCGGGCTGGCGCTCACCCTGCGCCCCTGTCCCAGGCACCCGGACTACAACGAGGAGGATGACTACGGAGCCATCCTGCCGCAGGTGGTGACCGCGGGCACCATCACCCGGCGGGCCGTGGAGCCCACGTGGCTGACAGCCAGCAACGCCCGGGTAGGGCCATGCTCGTGGGTTTTGGGGCACGGCGGGGGGGTGGCTGTGCTTTGGGGCGGTGGGGGTGTTCCGTATGGGAAAACGGAGCTGGGGCAGGTGGGAGTCGTGCTGGGATGCAACAGCAGGAGGAAGAGGAGGAGAAGGGGTTGTTGGATGGGGTGTGCTGAGCTGGGCATCGCGTCCTGCAGGCCGACCGTGTGGGCAGCGAGCTGAAAGCCATGGTCCAGGTGCCACCCGGCTACTCCCTGGTGGGTGCGGACGTGGACTCGCAGGAGCTCTGGATAGCCGCGATCCTGGGCGAGGCGCACTTCGCCGGCATGCACGGTGAGCAGGGCCCCCAGGTGGGGTGTCAGCACCCCAAAACGCTCGGCATTCGGCCCCTTCCTTCCTCCTCGCCGCAGGGTGCACGGCCTTCGGCTGGATGACCCTGCAGGGGAAGAAGAGCAACGGGACGGACCTGCACAGCAAGACGGCCGCCACGGTGGGCATCAGCCGGGAGCACGCCAAAGTCTTCAACTACGGGCGCATCTACGGGGCCGGGCAGCCCTTTGCCGAGCGCCTGCTGATGCAGTTCAACCACCGGCTGACACAGGAGCAGGCGCGTGAGAAAGCCCAGCAGATGTACGCGGTCACCAAGGGCATCCGCAGGTGGGTGCTGCCGGGTGTGTGAGAGGACGGTGTCCCGTGGGACCCGGGTGGGGGTTACCCCTGCCTGGATGTCGCTGCCCAGGTTTCATCTGAGCGAGGAGGGCGAGTGGCTGGTGAAGGAGCTGGACCTGGCCGTGGACAGGGCAGAAGATGGCTCGGTGTCAGCCCGGGATGTCCACCGGCTCCAGAGGGAAGCTGCGAGAAAGTGAGTTGCTCTGACCCCAAATGGTGCCTGTGGGACTGGCATGAGGCAGGAAAGCCATGGCTGGGGGGCAAAGAAGGGGTTGGGTGGTCCCAGCTGTCTCAGGTCCACCCCTGTCCATGGGACTGGGATGCTCCCAGTCTCTCCCAGTGTGTGAGCAGCAGCAGGCAGCTGCGGGGCCTTCCCCCGGCTGCCCCAAAACCATAAGAGGGTGTTTGAGACTCCAGCAAACCCGCCTTCTGTCTCCACAGGTCCCGAAGGAAGAAGTGGGACGTGGTGGGCCACCGGGTGTGGGCTGGAGGCACCGAATCCGAAATGTTCAACAAGCTGGAGAGCATCGCCTTGTCCTCCTCGCCGCAGACCCCGGTGCTGGGCTGCCACATCAGCAGGGCGCTGGAGCCTGCCGTGGCCAAGGGCGAGGTAAGGCCGAGGCTCTGCTGCTGTGGTGAACCCCAGCTCTGCCCTGCTGAGGTGCAGGAATCCCTGCGAACCCCTCAGAGCTGCAGAAGAAACCTGGAGGTGGTGGATCCTGCTCCCCTTTTCTCTATCTTTGTGCCAGGGGAAACGGGAACCCTGACTGAACAGCCTTTGCCCCTCTGAGGAACAGGCCCAGGCGCCAAGCATTTCTCAGAGCATTTCTCCAAGCGTTTCTCAGAGCATTTCTGTGTTTCCTGCACCCAGTTTCTGACCAGCAGAGTGAACTGGGTGGTGCAGAGCTCGGCCGTCGACTACCTGCACCTCATGCTGGTCTCCATGAAGTGGCTCTTCGAGGAGTTTGACATCAACGGGCGCTTCTGCATCAGCATCCACGACGAGGTGCGCTACCTGGTCCAGGAGCAGGACCGCTACCGGGCTGCCCTGGCCCTGCAGATCACCAACCTGCTGACACGGTGAGCTGTGGGGCTGGGAGCTGTGGGGCTGGGAGCTGTGGGGCTGGGACACCTCCTGGGGCCAATCCTGAGCATGTCTCCTCCTGTTATGTGGGGCTGTGGCTCCCATCAGCTCTGCACAATCCCCTTCCCCGTGCTTTATGGCATGTGGTTTATAGAGGAGCTGGCCGAAAGCAGAGCTATTTTCTGCCGGGCTGAGGTAAGGATACAGCAAACAGCTTTTCTGTGCCCAGGCAGCATTCGCAGCGGGGGAAGCCGCCCTGATGTTTGTGCCTTTATCCCAGCTATTGCGAGCACAGGGCTTCCTGCTGGGAAAATCCAGCATCTGCTCTGCGTGGGAGGATTAGCCAGAAGTGAAGGGCTGGGTTTGTCCTTTCTTCCTAGGAGGCTGAACCTAGTGGTGCTCCTTTCCTCCCACCGCTCCTCTGGCACTCCTTGACCCTCCCGCTACCCGGCACTTACAAAGCACTTTGTCTTCCAGCCGCTGACTGACATGGGTGCAAAGCAATCTGTGACGAGGGCTGACCGGGGTTTTGTGAGGCTGCCTTTGTTCCAGCCAAACCTGCGGCTGATCAAAGCCCCCCGCGTGCAGTGAGAGGAGAGCTGGCTGAGCGTGAGAGAAGTTAGCGGGCTCGCTCTAACTTTTAAGTGGTGGCTGGTTTCTGCCTTTCAGAAAAGGCCACAGAGTTCTTTCCCCAGCAGAGAACAAGCGGTGCTCGTGGTGAAAGGGCTAGGCAATGAGCTTCTCCATTAAGCAACCTCCCTGGCTTTTTTTTTTCCCCAAGTGGTGCTGCCTACAAGGAATTTTCTGCTGCCTGGGACGAGATGGGACATAATTTGACACCCCTGTTCCCTTCCCTGCTGGGCTGTGCCACCCTGCCTGCTGCAGCCCAGGTGTGCCAGAGCCATGTGCAATGTGGCACGGCCCCGCTTGCTCTCGTGTTTCCAGGTGCATGTTTGCCTACAAGCTGGGCCTCCAGGACCTGCCGCAGTCAGTGGCGTTCTTCAGCGCTGTGGATGTTGACCGGTGCTTAAGGAAGGAGGTGACCATGAACTGCGTGACGCCATCAAACCCCACGGGGATGGAGAAGAAATACGGCATCCCTCAAGGTGAGCAGCAGCCGTTCGAGCTCCGTCCCCTATAAAAGCTGGAGGCCCTACAGGAGCCTCCCTGCTGCTGGAGGTAGAGCCCTTCCCCAGGGGCACACCCCTTCAGCCCCAGGGGCTCAGGCCCCCCCTTGCCCTGGTACCAGCCCCACTCTACCTGGCTCCCCTTTCTCAGTGCCCGAGCAGTTTGTGCTGCTGCTTCCAGCTATTTCTAGTAAAGAACTCAGAGCTTGGCTCTGTCAGCCCATGCATGAGTTCACTTTGTGCCCCTCAGAAGGGAGATGTGCTTTCCTCCCGTTTTTTAAATACAGCCCTAGACTGACTTGTTCCCTCTCTGAAATGAGATAGCTCTAGGGTTGTGTATGTTTTTGTCTTCCAGGCCTACACCTTTCTGGCCTTCACTGCTTTCGCTCCTTCCCCACTGTCCCTCAGCTCAGCAGAGCTGAGTTCAGCACCCACCCCCTGCTGCACGCATCAGCCTTGGCAGGGCTGTGTTCTTCCCCAGCAGTCCCGAGGCTTACAGTTGTCCCTACGTGCACCTGACGTAACCTCCTAACTGCTGCAAACAAACATTTAATGGTTGGCTGGGAGCTGCTTTAAATAGCACCTCCTCACTATGCAGCAACGTTTTGCCAGATAAGAGGAACTTGCCCTCAGATTTGTTCTGTCAGTTATTGAACACATCAGACATTTCAGCCTTAAGCAACCTTTATTAGGAGTTTTACAGGTGAAGTGTGCTTTCAGAAAAGGAATCTGGGTTCTGTGGGCAAAAAGGGTACTTGTGTTCTCATCAAGAACAAAACAAATAAGTGCATCAGGGTCAGCAAGAATGTAACACAGCCCATACTGCTGGCTCTCCAGAGGAAGCTGGCACCTCTGCTTCTTGGGCGCTACGCACAGCAGTGAGCTTCAGCTCCAAGGGAGAACAGCCCTTCTTTGCTGCTTCCTACTGGTGCTCTTTGCTGCACTCACAGCACCATACAAACCCAAAGTTTGAATAAATTTAGGGCTTTCTGTGCTACATGCTCTAGAACTAAAGGCAAATAATTACTGTTACTCTTATTCATATGTTGTACAGTCTGTAATTGTACTGCAGAATGCAAGGAACTCATTGTCCCATTGTCTTCCAGGAGAAGCACTGGATATATATCAGCTTCTTGAAATAACCAAAGGTTCGCTGGAAAAAAAGTGATGACGCTCGAGTGCCAGAATGACAGTTGTCCAGAGAGCGTGCCAGAAGCTGGCTGTCCTTTCAGAAGCACATCTTTTGTCAGGGACTGATCCTGGTTGAGCTGCTTGCTTTTTGCTGGAAGAAGAGATGTTCCTGGAGAAGGAGAAGGGTGGTAGCAGCGTGTATGAATGGCAGAGGCATTTCTGAGGGCAGCAGCCAGCTTTCATACCTGAGATGCCTGACAAGAGTCGCTGTTTGCACACCCCTGCCAGGGCATGAAGAAAGTAGTCTTAAGTATTTGACAAGAGAAACAACAAACTACTCTCTTTGTTCACACGGTTCTTCAAGACCAAGATGAATCTGATACAGAACACGCACTGCAGGAGAAGGAGGGGGCAGCAGTGGCAACCACACCTTTATTTTTTTCGCCGTCTCTTCTTTTTGGGTTCCTGGTTCTCATCTGGCTGCTCTGCTGTGGTGGACTAGAGAGAGAAGGAGAGAGTAGCAGTACCAAGTGTGAATGTTTTTGCGTGAGTACTCTAATGAATGTTTACTGTAAGAAAGCAGACTGACAGAACAGGATTTAGCACTTTTTCCTCCCTAGCAAAAGTGGCCTGAAACTGGGGACTCCTCTCCCCCACACCTCTTTAATTCATGCTGGAATTCAGTCCCCAGGTTTTGAAGGGCACAAGACAAGGCCCGTTTATTCAGTGCTGGATTTTGGCTTGGTGATGCTGATTACACTCTGGGAAATACGGGCAAAAGCACCAATAAAAACCTGGACAATCAGCAAAGGAAAGTGGTGTATCTTTTGTCCAGCACAAGCTGTGCTACCTTCCCCAGCAGTGGGACTCAGGCACTGCTGACAGACTTCTCTGCTTGCTGAGACAGGCAGAGGCAAACAAGGTTTATGAACAGCCCTGCTTAAGACCAGGCATGCAGCCAACTGGTACATGGGCACAAAGGTCACTCAAGGCAGAGGGCTGGACTGTAGGGAACACTTCAGGCCTATTTGCTCATTCCTGTTAGCTTAGTATTGAAGCGAGGGCTAACCCAAGCGAGACAAAACTGGCCTAGTTTTACTTACACCTAAACAGCTCACACATACACGTGGCAGCAGGACAGCAGAAATCCAACAGTAGGTAAATGAGTTCTCACCTGGTCATTGTCTGGTTCATTTTCAGCATCCTCTGTGTTGTGCTCCTGCAACACGCTGTCGAGCAGGGAAGCGTTGATGCGGAAGTCCCGGGAGGTACTTAGCTTCATATACTGCATCAAGTTCACCTGCAGCAACCCAGGGGGCAGGGCATATGGCATAAGCTTCTGAATTTTCTACCTTGCCTAGTCCTACACACAGAACTAGAATGAAGTCTATTGTGAAAATGATGTAGGACTGAAGCAAGAAATAGGTGAAAAAGCACCTGCCTCTACGGAATCCAGTGGGGCCCATTTATGTTTTTACAAGAGCCCAGTGCTTGCCAATTATTCAGACTCTCAGGTACTCATCTTGGTACATTTCCCTCCTGTTTAAGAAACAGCCAGGGGGTGTGGGATGAGGTAAGGCAGCATTATGTTTCTGCTTGCCCAGAAACCATAAGATAACACGTCACAGGCACTACTGCTGTTGATCCCTGCTGATATCAGGGCAACAGCAATGTGGTTTAGTTAAGCCAGGAGCCTGGGCAAAGACTGAAAGAAGGGCAAGGTTCTTACATTTTCCTGATCTGAGCAGCAATGGAGTGATTTTTTTTTTAATTTTATAAAGTGGAACAGCACTAGCTTTCTACCATGCCATGGTACCACTGTTCCATTGAGATCGTATCACAGAAGACCTCTGCTTTACATTACCTTTGATTTCTTGGAGAGATGGATAAGGAACTTCTCATATTGCTCTATTGCAAAAATCAGGTTGGGGATTGGCTTGGTATCCCGAAGCACCTTAGCCTGAAATGCAGAAAGGTGGGAGAAGGTCAGATTTGAAGTGAACAGCATGAAGACTTCCTTGTACAGTCATCACTAACAAGCATCCCAGCTATGGCACTAAAGCAGCACCTGTATTTCTACCGGGAGTTTAGATTACCCTAAAAGCCAGTAATGCTGTAGCATGACATAAAGGCCACAACCATTCCAGTTCAGAAAAGTGTCTTCAGAAGCCTTTTTTCCATAGCAGTCCTGCCTCACCAAGCCTTGCCAGCCCAGTTTGTTACTGGGTTTAAACTGCCTCCCAGAGTGCTTCTGCAGCGAGGCTCTTCCACATACATCTATTTTTTTTCCTCAGTCCACAGCGCTGATATGCCTGACAGCCAGAGCAGAACTTGGTCTGCTCCACCTCTGCAAAGACATTCTAAGCCTAAGCTTTCCAGGCAATAAGCACACTGCTGTTTCATCACATTTCTGCCCTGTGAATTTTACACCACTGATGTTTGTTCCCCGTGCTGACAGGGGAGTGGCAAAAGGATATGCAGCATTTCTTAACATTTCCACACGCTCAGGAAGTGGCTAGAAAGATAAGGCTTGTGGTTTTTAAACACTTAGCATCAGAGGAATGTCTGGGACGACAGACAAGACAGAGGAAACACCAACAAGGAGCATAAACAGAGGACACAAAAGGCCAGGAACCTGCCAGCCTGCTGCTTACCTGCTCCCAACAAAATCAGCCAGTCAGTATCAGCTGCCTTACTTTAACAGAATCCAGTATTTTATCTTTAAATGTACTGATAAAATTAATAAACCCTTGACTAGCATATACTATTAGCTCCAATAATTTTTTCTATTTCTGTAATTTCATAGGTTACCCCAAACACAGAATAGTCAGACAACACAAACTGTCCAGACTTGACCTCTTTCCATCCCTGGGAGCTTTTAGCCTGCATTTAGTATTTCTGTTTTTTTTTTTGTTGTTGTTTTTCATAAACTTTTCTCTGAAGTTCAGGTTGCCGAAATTAGATTTGTACTTAAAGGCCCAAATGACAATGTGTCACCGGTGATCTCTAAGAAGTCACCAGGTAAAGCAAGCCTTGAGGCATGATCCCAAGTTCAGATGTAGCCTGTATTCTAATAGAGAGCAAGACAATCTCACCATCACTGTGGAGACTGCAGCAGCTTCATCTTCTTTCTTCTTCTTTTTCTTGTCTTCCACAAAGCTTAAGCTCTCACTATGAATGTTCTAAGGAAGGAAGCCAAAAGATGTGGCATTAGAGGGTAAATGGGGAAGGAAAGGCCAGCCAAGTAAGGCCACAGAAGTCTCTGCTCTAGCCTGCTAACACAGCATTTACCAGCTACATGACAGAAAGGCAGTATGTAAGGATGGAATCTCAAAAAAAAAGAAGGAAAGAAAATAACTTCATGGTTTACACATTCAGAAGCACGTATGTGTGAGACATCCCCAGGAACAATAGCTTTGCATGCCACTGTATTTTCCCCAGCATGCCAGGTCTGGTTTACAAGTCCTTTGGTCCTCACTCAACCACCCACTTCCTGTCTAAACAGACAAATCTCATCCCAGGTTGCTGTCTTTGGCACCCACAGCGCGTTGTAGTGTGATGACTGCAGTGCCCTTGACCTTTACTTGCCACTGTTATTAACAGCAGTATCAAGTGCACCAAAAAAGCCACGTGAACAAAGGGGGAAATAAAAAATTAGAAAGCTAAAAAACAGTTCCCTAAACGTTTTCTTCCTTCCCTGCTCAGATAGAAATCAACATGCCTGGTCCCAATGGTACTGAAATGTCTTACACTATTATTTGACATATTAAAACTTAAAATATAAGACACTCAAGTCATGTCAAGAAGATTAATAATCCCAAAAGGTGCCCATGCACTGCATCTGATTCACCACTCAGCATCAGACAGATGAAGTATGATTTTGTCAGTTATTTTAGATCCTACCTGTACATAAGTAATGAATGAGTAACACTGTGGGGTCATATGGGAACCCGAGAGCTTCACCTGCAAAGAAGCAGAGAGGCTGGTGTTACTCCCAGCTCAAGGCAATGAGCCATTTCCTCCAGCAATTTGCTGACACTCACCAGCTTTTCTAGCCTTCCTGGAATCGTGTTCGAGGTGCTGCGGCAAGCTTGAATATACTGCAAAGAAAACATGAATGAGTCTCTTCTAGATGCACTGTTCCCATCCAACAACCTGTACTTTCAGGCACGGGCTCAAAGCAACTCATTCAATTGGTACTGGCCAGTTAAAAAAGGAAGTTCTGACAAAAGGATGAGGAGCTCAGAGGGCTGCCTGCTGTCCTCAAATCAGAAGACAACAGGGTATCATTTCCAGAGCATCCAAGCCTTGTTTCTGATTAAAGTAAAACTCTTTCCTATGCCAATGTCCAGAACGAAACAAGGAACACCGTAGATTGCCTGAGCACAAGTTAGGTTCTCCTGAAACCATGATTGCTGAAGCATACAGTGTTGTAGAGGTTACAGGCGCAGCACTACCGCTCGCAGTGAGGGCAGCATTTGCAAGAGCTATCCTCCCCAGCGGCTTGCTATAGCCCAAATGACCTCTGCATTCCAGAGCTGTGAGAGCTCTAGGGAACTCATCATCTTGACTTGAGTTCCCCGGTCTGATCTCATGTCCCAGTTGCCCCAGGTTCAATGCTTTGAGCCTTAGATGGGAATGAGTGGCAAGGACAGGATTGCTGAACACTGGGAGAATTCTGTTAGTGCCGTTCATTGTGGCACATGGTGCCTACAGGAGACACTGGAAAGAACCAGTCTCAGCTAAGCACAGTCAAAGTCAGCTGGAGAAAAGCTTTCCTTTATCTCCCCTGGTATACCTATCACTGCTGTGGAAAGGTCACAAAACTGAGTGCATAAAAGCCAACAGAATAAGGACTCATTTTATGCAAGAGATGAACAGCCCAGCCCTGAGCACAGCTGCTGCCAGGGGTCACTGCGAGCTTGCTGTGGCAGATGGGGAAAAAGTTTTTAGATCCCAGCCAGCCCACTGTCATCAGAGCTGCACTCACATGTTTGATGAGGGAGGTGAGGATTGTGTAGGTCTTGCTGAGGCTTCTCAGCAGCGTGTCCACACAGCTCCCTGCAGGAAGTGCTGTCTGCACCAGCTCGTGAAAAACCGTCAGCAGAGTTCCCAGCTGCAGAATTATACCTTTCTCCAGAGCCTGGGTTTGGTTTGATGCCTGAGAGGAGTCTTCTAGTAGAAAGAGAAGAATACTATATAAATGGGTGTCTAACAAGACCAATTAGGCAAGTGGGAGACAAAAGAGACCACTTTTTGTCAGGTGCATATAACACCAGTGTGGCACAGGGAAAATAACTGGGGCAGGGGTTGTGACAACTCTCACTGTTGATGTGAAACCAACTCAACGGAGAGTTTACCAGCCCCAAGACGATGCTACCTGAGAATCCTGAAATACATTTTTGTCTCTGTCTTTGACAAAGGTGTAACAGTAAGAAGTGGGCCACTGCTATTACCTGATGTGTCTGATCCCAGACTGTTAAGTTTCTTGATAAGCCAGTCCACCTCTTCAAGGACCTTATCTGCCTGACCCAGAACCAGCAGCTAAGACAGAAACAGCAATAACAAAACAGGTTTTTGGAAGAGTTTGACACAACAGAAATCTACCAGTCACTTGTAGCATGCTCTATCCACGCTGTTTTGACTCACGCAGACAGTAGGGGCTGCAGTCTTGGCATTCACTATGGCAAAATGGGACCGACTCTCAACTTCTATGTCCTGGTGCGGGGAAAGAAAAATTCTGGTGAGAAAAACTTCAGTTCCTATCGAGTTTGCTCTATCTATTCTGCTCTGACAGAACTAAGTGAAGAGAGGTAAGCTGCTGCAGACTCTGCATCATACCTGATCTATGTCTCCCAGACAAGCGTGGATATCTTGTGCAAGTTCACGCAGCAGACTGACAGGACTCTTGTACAGAACATGGAGACTGAAAAGTAGAGTCAGCAAACCCTTACAGCAAGAGATGTCCTCTGTGGGGAAAGGAAAGTAAAGCAGGATGTTAGCAGATGTACAAATCCTTTCACTATTCAGGAACATCAGACATCCATTGAGGGAAAGCCTCAGATTCAGTATAGATTTAAGACTACAGTCCCAGATACAGTAAATGAAAACCCTATCCAAATGCTCTAGTTGCAACAGCAGTTTACAACAATGGGCACTGCACATAATGCTACAGGGGGAATACCAGAGTCCTCATCTCACCAGAAAACAGTGCTCAGAAGCACTGAGTAAGCACAAAACAAACTTGGGCAAGAGTAATGTTTTTCCAGAATACAAATCCAAATTTGAGCAACAGGTACACTAAGAAGCAAGAGAAAAAAGTCTAGTTAAGTGGCTTCTTTTTTTTCAGCTGCTCTAATATTTATAGAGATGAAGTTTCTTTCCTAATAGCCATGCTAATAAACACAAAGTCATGGCAATCTGCCACAGAATGCGACCTGAACCTATCTGCAAGAAAGAGATGAAAACAGAAATAAGAGCAGAGCATTTAAGAGTCTAGTATCAGACCTGAGACATCACATCCAAACACACCCCTCAAAGCTTGCTTACCTAGAGCATTTTCTTTGCAAATTTTGACTGTCCACGTCAGGAACTGAAGGAACTATATAAGAGGAGAAAAAATATTAAGGGTTTGAAACAGAACTCAGAACACAAACAAAAAAAAACAAGCAAGCAAGCAAAAACACAAAACGAGGTCATTCAAGACAATGAATCACAGCAAAGGGAGACCAGCAGAGTCCCCTTCTGGCAGAAGGGCATTCAGCCATGCTCTGTTAAATTCTGCAAGGGATACTTAACCTACTAACAAGTCAAAAGCTGAGATGCAGTACACAGGAATGGCTGTACCTTCCCTCTGACAAAGTAACAGCTCCATTTAATTTAAGGTAAATGATGACTCCAGACTTCTAGCACACTTTTAGTGCAGTGCCCAATATGTCAAACTGGGGCACCTCTGTGCTTTAGAAAACGCATCCTTGCATGGAATAAATTAGGCACTCAGCCAATCCTTTATCATCTGGCCTTTTTTGGCTTTACTCCCATGTGGAAGCCAAACCACACCTAGGCTGTATGAGGAGTTGCTTCTCATGGAAACAAGCAATTCGGGCTCCAGATGCCCAAAGGCAGCATCAGAATGTGCAAGGGGGAGGGTGGGAGAGCAACTTGTTCATAACGGTTCTTGCAGGCATTTGACAAGATAATGCCTGACAGCTTACTAAAACTGTCGTTTTGACATGGTCTGGTCTGCAGAAGAAGGCTAGAACATGAACACACACACATGTCAAAGCCCAGATCAAAGCCCTCAGGTATCAACTCATTCTGGTAATGCTCTTCCCACACAGATTGCTGCACACATCCTCGCCACCCCAAGAAGGTTATGAAGTACCTGCTGAGACGTTGGGTCCAGGAGTTTGGACAAAGTGGAGAGAACAGTGACAAGTAACTGCGTTTCCTTGGAGTTGAAGTCATCTTCAGCACTGCTGAACTGGTTCACCAGAGACCTCTGATCATGGGAAGGAAGGACAGAGACACTGAGCACACTTGCTTGTTGCGGGGATGTTTTAAGAAGTAAATAATCAAAAGCTGCAGCATATAAAGGAATTGGTAATGTTCAAGAATGACGAAGAATATAAAGACAGGAATCTTCTAAGGAGCACACAGATTATTTTTTTTTGAGTGCTTACTCAGAGGTCCACGTTTGATTCAGTGTGACTTCTACAACTTACTCAGGTATATTTTATGCTGCATTGCAGGACCTTAGAGCTCTCTGAATACACGTGCACTTCAGTCCTGCTCTGCACACTGCCCTGAAGAAGCCTTCCTTAAGGAGCAGAAACTTTTCTGAACAGCCAATGACTCAGAGTGTCAGAGTTGCTAGTGCATACTTGATTCTGTGGTCAAGCAATAGAGCACTAACAGCATTTTCTGCCAGAATTACAAGTGCTTTGGAACACTTGCAGCACACAGTGGTACTTACCTGAAACTGTCGGATCTGGAAGGCAGCTTTCTCTGTGACATTAATATCCGCTGCTTCTGCGTCACCATCAGTAATATCTGGCAGACAGAAAGGTGCAGAAAAGAGCTAAATGCCAAGAGCAGAATACAGGATTTATTTCCAAAAGAAGGAAAGACTGCAACTGCTCACAGCTAGGGAAGGAATACAGACTGTAAAACTGTGGTGAGCACAAAAACGTGCTAAAGGCAAACCTCAAATAGAACATTATATCAGACCCCAACTATCCTCTGCTGACAGACCGATAGCGGGTAAACACATCTCTAGAACTGGCATGAAAATCCACGGCTACTAAGCCCTCCTTGCTACTGAGGGACAAGGAGTGGACCTCTCTAGCCATTTATGGATAAAGAACACACATGGGCTGGAACACGAAGGCCAGAAACCAGAGCAGAATTGTACGGCATGCCTACCCAGGGCTTGTAGAAACTGGGGGACCCTTGCAGCATACAGCTGCTGCACCGTGTTGAAGATCCGCAGACAACCTTCCAAGCACAGCAGGGAAATGCTTCTTCCCTTCTTCTTCCCGGACTCTTCAACAACAGTGGGAATTGAAGTGTACCTCCAAAGCAGAACCCTAGGGGATGGGAGAGGAGTTGACAACACACGCTCCAGTAAAGCTGGCTGCACAGTGCAAGAGCCTAGAACACAGCTAATCACAGAATCTTCAGTTCATATTTTTAATAACTAAATTGGGAGTTTTTTTTCCTTTAAGGAAGAGGAGGGAGAAGAGATGCACTTTAAAGAAGACTGTTTCAATGTGAGCAAAACAACCACTGCTTTCTGCCTGCACAGCTAAATAACTTAATCCTTCCCACATGCCAAGGGACCTTCCAATCCCAAGTCCATTTTTAAGGACTCATTTCTTTCCCACAGTTTTCCTTCTGTCTCAGACTACCCAAACACTGACCACTGGTGTCACATCTGTCAATAACAAGAACAGCTCATCTCTTGGCAGTTTAAATTTGTGAAATGTCAGCTATCTCCATAGGGCTCTATATAAATAAAATCAGAAAGGTAAATGCAGGCTAAGCAAAGTGAAAAGCTTCGAAGAAAGCTAAATTGTTTGGCCTAGAGGAGACATTTCTATTTGCAGACAAACACCTTTTTCCTGCCCCTCTAACTTTCTTGTTCCCTTTTTTCTTATTCTCTCTCCTTTCTTCTCATTAGTTCTCTCTGCTGTGTAGATGAACTTGCTCTATTTACGTATCCAATCACGCAAACATGTACTTCATATTTAGCCCCAATGACTGCAACAAAAATAGTTTCATCTATGGGATGAGACACAAAATATACAGTTAATTTGTTTTTTGTGCTCTCTGCTGAGAGGGATTGGAAACAACCACTTGCACGTATGACCCAGATCCTAGAAGACTTTTAGTTGCTTAACATTCTCAGATTTCCAAAAGATTAGATGCCTGAATATCTTCAAACACCTTGCAAACGTCCTAAAAATGTTTTCTGAAGCTGGTGTCCCTCTTGTTCCTGTTTTACAGTGAAGTGAATTTTAATTTCATAGCTTTCCAGAGGCCTCAAGAATCTAGCCTGTAACCAGGCTACCTCCCCTGTGACTATAAGTGATGAACCAAAAGTCAGAAAGAGGATTAAAATGAGAGTTTGATGTTGTTTGGTTCTTCCAGGCTAAAGTACCATTGTCAGAGCTGTATCACTCACTGGGGCACCGAAACCACACTTGCTCCACTTGATTTCTCAGGAGCGAAGAAAGGCAACAACCCAATTCCAGTGATAATTGTTTCAGTTACAGACTGCATTCTGTTTCAAAACCATGAGAGTCTAAACTCCCCAAAATGCACTGCTGCTTTTCAGGGCTGATGACTTCATGTTCCCCAGTGACTCACCGTGTGATTTTGCAGAGGTTCTGAAACATCTTCTCAGGATTTTGCCCATCTGGTCCATCGGTTTGTCCTGTCTCCTCCAGCTGCTGCACCTTCTGCAGTGCTACACTGACAGCATAGCGCAAGAACTCCGTGTTGGAGCGCAGAACCGCCAGGCTCTCCTCGTGGCTTTGGGCATTGTCCCTGAAGAATCAAGAGCACTGTCAGGGAATTGAGGATGCACTGAAAAAAGCACAGGGATGGCCTATCAGCACTTCGTCTCTTCACACCAAAGCCCAAGTCACAAGCAACATACTGTACAGAACAGAACTATCACTACACCTACTGCTTGCTTTCAGTTTGCCACATTAAATTCAAAATCTAAATATGCATTTACACAAAAAAAAACTCATTAGCTGAATCCAGAGTGGAAAAGACCCTTTGTTTTAGTAGCTTATAGAGAACACTTGGAAGACAGAGCTCTACCAGCATTTCCAAGTACACTAACTGGCATGGTTCAAATTGTTATCAGACTCTGTTCCATAGAAGACTGGACCTCAAACACTGTAACTTGTTGACTAGGAACAGTCCAGGACTGTAAGAATAGAAACTTTCCAAACCTTTGAAGTCATAAGCAAAGTCCAGCAAAGCTGGTGGGTCAATACCATGAATTTCACAGCCACAGTTCCCACCTGGAGTATGATGCTGCTCTCCAGACAATAAGCGCTGTTACCACAGAAGCTTAGTACAGAGTTGAAAACGTCTGCATGGTATACACAGTGCACAAGACCAGTCAGCATGCAGACACCATGGAAGCAGCTCGCGAGCAGACCTGAAAGCTATTCCAGGTGGGACAGCTTCTCACCTGAACAGAGCTGTGAGCAGAGTAGATACAAAACCCATGGACAGGAAGCTCCGTGCCATTTTGTTGCCCAAGGCAGATTTGTTCTTTCCAGCTTTCTCCCTCAGGATTTCAGAGAGTTTGTTGTAACAGGTAAACAGGCCTAGGACATCCTCAAACTTGTTCTTACTGCAATAAAGCAAAGGAAAGCATTAGAGGAGAAACTCCAGTCTTAAGGTTCCCCATTTGAAGCTTCAGCTGCCAAATTACAGACACTTTCTAGACGATAAAACTATGACATGACATCTCCCTGCCTCCCAGTGTATACCTCATCCACTCCTTCTTGACCTGCCCTTCTACAAAATGTTACATCACATCTCCCACAACACATGACATTCAGAAGACACTCCCAAGGTTCTGTGAATATCTGTGCCACAAGGCACATACGCTCAGAAAACATCATTCTGACTCTGCGTTGGGACTATTATCCTGTGCTTGCAGAGTCCGTGTCCTGCACTCCGAAGAGCAAGGCACAGCATAGCACAGTTAGTGCTAGAGGGTAAGATTTGATGTTTTACCTGAAATTCCCTATGTTGAAATTGTACTCAATCAGAACCTCACAAATTCCCATCACCTGGATGGCATAGATGTTATTCTTTACACCAACGCCAGAAGACAGAGAAAAATCTGCTGATTTATCCTAAGAGGTAAAGGAAACAAGTGAAAAAAAAAACATTTCAAAACCTGACAAGAACTCAGTGTCTTCTGTCACTGAGTCAAACTGAAAATCTGATTTACCAGTTCAAAGTCTTCCAGCTCACTCTTGATCATCCGTCGTGTGACAGATTCTAGCATCTCTTCAAAGTTTTGCTCAAATCCCACATCCTCCTCCTCCTCATCGTCCTCTTCAGCTCCTTGGCATAAACGCACGGTGCTCTTATACCAGGCTAGACAGTGTTGGATACAGCAGAGCAGATGGGCCTGAAGGAAGCAGCCACACAGTCACATTCAGCCTTCTAGAAAGAGACTGCTGTCAGATGAGGACAGCCCTTTCAACATCACAGCTGGACCATTATAGCTTGATGCAAAGAACCATAGGTGCCTCCAGGAGTTCACGTCAGTCTCAGTAATATCCCTAATTCCCAGAAGAGGCCTTCTGTAACCCTACACGCAGTTAAAGAGTTCTAGCTTCAGACAATATTGTCTGCATGAGCTTGCTTACATAGCATGTACAGACTTAGCTCCCACAACCCAGCTACTGTAACTGCTGGAGGAGACAGAAAGAGAATTTCCAAGAGGGCCCTCGCTGTAGCTGAAGTGTCTGCTCCCTTCCTGGGTGTGCTACTGCAGCACAGCATGGAAGCTTCCTTAGGGAAAAACAAAGCAATGAATTGGAATTTGTTCCCTTGGAAATCCTATGAATCAAGATCTCATCTGCAATAGTATCAAAGGAACAAGATCAAAGGGCAGCTTCTTCCCCCACATCTCACGACTGTTTTATGCAGAATTAAGTTGAAGGAGGAAAAATAACAGAATGAGCTCAATAGAAGTTAACAGAATGCCACTACTCTTTGTGCATTTTTCACACAGGTCCCCCAAACCACTTCGCTAACAGAGCTCTGATAGATAGCCTCAGGCAGGGGTGAAACACCCAGCTCTATTGTCATTAGAAGAATTGCTCCAAGCTAGAAGAGGTTGAAGAAATACAAGGTATTCAGCTCATGTAGCAGCACAACTAAAATCCTATGGAACAGGTGAACTCGCAGCTGTGGCCAGCTAATATAGCTCTTACCAGCGGTTCCTGCAGAAAGATTTGATCTCCTTGAGCCATAATACAACCCTCAAGTTTCAGTGGAGGCAGGAGGTCTGGCTGGGGCAAGTAATATTGTTTTATCTGCCACAGAAAACACGAAATAAAAATAACCAGTTACTTAGTAACTGAGCCTCTTGAGTTGTTTGAATACAGAATACGATAATCTTTTATCTCCATTCTACAGAGGAGAAACCAGCACCATGGTAATGGGACCATACACGTAACTCAGCCACACCATCTGCTCTGTTAGTAATTAAAATCCCCTCTCCGGTTGCTCTCGTGCCTCTCAGCTAAAAGGCCAAGTCACTGCACTGAAACAAGTCTATTTGACCACTTCCTGTTGTGTTGCTTCAACACGCAATGCCACTTGTGTTTCACCCACAGAGTTATCCACCCTTTAAACAGTGCGGAGAAGTAACTGTTCCTCTTGCCCGACCTTGATACTGAACGCTTGGCCCTGGTATAACATCCGGCTTCCTGGCCTGAGGATGCAGGCAGTTATGGAGGCTACACTTGGCTCTACAACAAATCTGTGACAGACCGTGCTTGCACCAGGTCCTTGCCGTCCGCCACAGCACATGAAGGAGATATGCTCCAAGTATGTAATAGGGGAAGTTTGACATATAATGATGCTATAAAATGGTACCCATTTGCACCAAATTCCCATTAATTGCCCTCTGCTACCCAAAAGCTGCCTTGGCTCAGTTCTTGTTCCCTTCTCAGGCCCTATACTGGTATGGGAAAGCTGGAATTAGTCAGCATGAACTCTATGGATGATTAAAGGGAAGAAAATTACTTGTCTCAAAGAAAGCACAGCCTGTCCAATGGATTGAGGAAATGTGATTGTCTTGTTGCCATGAGCAACGCTGTTGGGGGATGAGTTAATCCTCCTAGATCCTACAAGGACTTGGGTACTCTCCCTATGGGAGGACAGCAATGATAATTACATATCCTTGGGGATGTATGGGAGGCTGACTGTTGTGCACTGCTAAGGAACAGGGAGCACACAAAACACTTCTCTGGGCATCAATTCCAAGATGCTGCAAGAAGTGTCAAGGATTGTAAAGGGCTCCAAGAGATCATTTCTCTTCCACCCTGTGTCCTGAGACAGGATATGAACCAGTTTCCACAGATGTTTACCTAGTCTGCTTTCTCAATATAGCAGGGATTCAAACACCTCTCTGTAGAAGTGCCGCAGCACTTACACATCTTTTTAGTGCGTGGGAGAACTATTTTCCTGATATTTAACCTAAATTGCTTGCTGTGCTGGTCGCAGTGCGGAATTTTAGTGTCTCTGCAGCCATGTCACAGAGCAGTACTTTACCTGGGACAAGAGCGTTTCCATTATAGAGCTGGCCAGCTGGGAGTTCCTGCGAAGGACATCGTAAAAACCCTGAAGACAGGAGGAAGCACAGCTTGGCTTAGTTGACAAAGAAAACGAACCATATGCAAAAGAAGTCTGCGTCACAAGACAGAAATGACCCTTTAGCACCAACCATGAGCAAATAACAATGTGCTCAGTATAAAACCCCATACCTGGCAAAGCAAAGACTCAACGGAAAGAAGGTATGAATCAGAAAGAGCATATATTTCCTTGCAGGAGCCCTCTCACAAGCTGTATCTCCCTAGCAGCAGTGGCATCAAGCCCAGAGTGACTTTCATTGCTATTTAACACCAGCACTAGATCCAACTTCAAACTGTGAAATCCTGCTTCAAAGGCAAAACAAGTCAGTGGGGAAACTGTAGGAGGCAAAAATCCTTTAGACTGAGAAATCTCAGTGGATGGATAAAACAAGCACAAGTCCTATAGCAACACTGAAAAACACATACAAAACTTGCAGCTCACAAAAGGTCAGTCCAACCAAGTCAAGAAGGAAACAAAATCTCTCTCATCTGAACAGTTTAGCTTCTCTCAAGCTGGTACCCTGCAGTTACCTCAGGAGCACCCAAAAAACGCTCTGTGTATTAGGCCCATTGTCATGAGAAATCTAAGAGAAAAACAAACCTTTAAAGGAGGCTGCAAAAGGATAGGAGAAAAACCAGATCCCCGATGCAATCTTTAAGGAAGTTTCCCCATGCTCTCCAAGCAGGGTTTTCTTTGGAGCCCAGCATTAACAGAGCTGCTCTGCTTCCATCCGATGCCTGCCATAACACTGCTCCCCACTGGGCATCAAACATACTTCCTATTTCCTTGGCCACACCAAAGGAAGAGAGACTTTGATTTTTACTCTTAAGCAACGCACGAGACAAGGAAAATACATTAACATGCCTCTGGGCTTATGATGGTCCAAAATAAAAAGCAGCAGAAGGATTGAAAAAAGAAATACATTTTTTTATCCAGTCCCTGGTATAAGTACGTGTCCCACGAAGCACATCACTGAGACGATGGGTCATTTTCTACAATAACGTAATCATTATTTACCTGGGGCTACAGCAGAACCAGGCTACAGCAGAGCTACTGACTGTTTAAAAGGAGGCCACAGAAACCATGTTTACCTCATATAACATCAGTCGGACATCCGCTTGCTGGCTCAAACATCGCCTCAGGCTGCCCAGGATTTCAAGGCAGAAGGCCTCATTAGCTGCAGAATTATAGCAGGCATGAACATCTGCCTGGACCTGAGATGGAATATTAGTCACGTTATATTGGTTACAGTTCTCAAATAGCACAGAAGCAAGGTGATAAAGGGCCTGACCCCTAAACAGTCACTGAAATAGTCATGAAATAAGTATGCTGCCAGGCAGTGTGCTGTAAGAGATAACGACTCTGAGAAACTACATCCCCAGACCAGCTTGTCTTTGCATGCTGCAATTCCAAAAGTTCCGCTTCCAGGACTAACCCTTACTCAAGTTATATCTCCATTTTGGGGAAACACACCACTCCAAGTTGTTTCAAACTGTGTATATTAGATGCAGGACTGTCACATACCTGCACCAGACACGGCAGAACAGCACTCACCTGAGTGGCACCAATGGCCTGGCTGCACTGGGAAGAAGTCAAGCTGCCCAGAATCTTAAAATTTCTTAACAGAAGCAAAAAGCCAGCAACTGCAGCTTTACGAGCATCAAGCTGCCTGTGAGTCAGGGGGAGAAAAGAGAAGCATAAGAAAAAAGAGGAAGCAAGAACAACATAAGAACAACTCAGTGATGAAAAAGAGCCCACAAAAACACAGTGCCTGGGCCCACCGGCTCTGTATTCCCCAAGAGGGCAACACAACCCTAAGCAGTTAAGAGGCTGGGAGCTTGCTGGGAACTGCTTTGCTTCACACACCCAGCATTTTATTTCCTTTCTGCCCTTCCAATGCTCACACTGAGGGAGCGCCCCAGACTCAAGCATTAAACATCCCTTGAAAACTGGAATAGGAGTGTCTCGCAGAGCTCTTCTCAGAGGTGCAAAATTCCTCAAAAAAAAAAAAAAAAAAAAAGCTGTTTTGCTTTGCTCACTGAAACCCCAGATCTTTTCCCAAGACCAAGTCCCTTGCCTGGAATAATAATGCTGAATTATGAATTCTGTTTTCATAACCAGGCAGCCACTGCCCCACAAAACCCAGTCTACGATCATAGCATTATGAAGACAGCAGGATGTATTTATTGCTCAAAGCATTACCAAGACAACAAGCCTGCTTCTGTACCATCTTGTAAGAGATCAGAATGCTGAGATGCCACCTTCCCTGAGTCAGTGGTTCATTCTAGACTCTCCCTAGCATCTGGATGTACTCATTTGTAGAGAGCATAGGATTGGTTTTAATTTTGCCTTCTTATTTGGAGTTCCCAACAACTTTCTGAATTTCCAAAGGGGTTTCATCTGGGAGTTGGGATCTCTCAGCGGGCAGAGCTGTGACTGTATTGCAGCCCTAAGGCCGGAGGGACAGGTGTCACCGTTAATTATTGGAAGAACACAGGAAGACGACACATAGCCAAAGCAAACAAAAAATTCTTCTGCTCCAAAAAATACACATAAGAATTGCAGAAATCTTTTCAAAGAATCCCCTTCCCAGCTTACCTGGAAAAGATAGCTTTTTGGAGAACCAGGATCAGGGAGTCCCTCACTGACATGCTGACTTTGAGCAGGGGCTGGAAAGGAAAATATACTTTGGAGACAAAAGCACTAAGGCATGCCAAGCACTTGGTGCATATGAGCTCATCTTCCTCAGGCCCATCTGGCCCTGCATTTCCAATACTGTCGTCAGTACAGTAGGGAAACCAAAACATGTCAAAACAGCGTAATATAAAATTAAACCCAGAGAGCTGTAGCAGCAGGACACCTTAGCAGGTTAGTGAGGACACAGTGCAAGGATTTGGGAAATGACTGCTGTAACAAGTTTGGACTAAACAGGTAGAAATTGAACCCCAGGGGAGTATCTCAGCCCAGTCAAAGAGAAATACTGACGCGGAGCTTGGAAGGAGAAAATAATGACAGCTACAGCTGTTGATCTGAACCCATGTACCTACATTCCTACACTGCGGAGCATCTGGGCATCTTTCAGATGAAAGGTCAGCACAGAGCAGCTCCAGCACCGTTCCAAACGGCACCATGTTTTTTGCTAGAGGGCACGTGCATACCCATGCTTGAAGAACAGTTCCATGCTACATTGAACAAGCCACAGCAGAGCATTAAGGCTTATTTTACAAGAAAGGTTATTAGATCATGCATGTAATTGTGGCCTGGAGCTATCGCTGGAACTAAACTAACAAGGGCATTTATGAAGAAATGCAAAGCCTTACCTGTACCGCCCGGAGGAGCCCTTGCACTGTGTCAATGGGCAGAAAAGATAAATTGTCAAAGGTCTCTGTGACTCTGGAGGATGAATTCTGAAGCACAAGAGGAGCAGACACAACAATATTGGACAGCAAATCTGAAAAATAAAATGACAAAAGGAGCAGCTGCTGCCAAGGGGCCAAGTCTATATTAGGAAAGAGAGCAAGAGATTTCTTAGGGTTAACAATTACATAATAATCAAAGTCCTTCCACTCCTTGGAGAAGTGGTAATAGGGTGAGCATTGATAATCTGAGCTCTACGGCAGCACAAAGCACAACATGCTCACAGCCTGGTTGCAGGGCCTCACCCCACCAGAGGGCACTAAGGTATAAGAGAAGAGGCTGCAGCACAGGCATCTCCGCAGCCCCAGGGACTCCCAGGCACCTACCCAAGGCTGACAGGAAAGCAAGACTAGGAACTGATGGACACCAACTTTCTGTGCTCCAGCCATTCCACAGCAACCGCCTGAAAACTTTTTTCACCTGCGACAAACGCAAGGTGATCCGAGGCTGACACCTCAGTGAGAAGCAACGACAGATTTTCCTTGTTTCAGGTCACTTCAGCAGGATCTTAGCTTCTGAGAAGCTATGTTTTGAAGTGTTCACAGAGCAGTACACAATTCTCTCTTTCCTGTTACCTATGAAGTGGCTGACAGGAGATGCTGCTTTCGTGAGGACTCTATTCAGGACCTGCTCAAGAATATCACTTCTGATGGGCTCATGGACCTGAAGTGACAGACAACAACAAATAAAATCAAAACCTACACGAATGTAAGATATTCCTGTACATCAGAACACAGGCATTGCCCTGCACAAAGCAAATCCATCCAGATCTAAAGGCTAAACTGGAACTGGTTGTCAGAAGTCCCTTTTTTAGCTAAATTCAGGTAGGCTGATTCAGGTTTCATCCCGGTCCAATCAGAACCAGCCCATCAGTGAGGCACACACAGTACACTTGAAACATAATGGGGTCAAATTGTCTGTGGGATGCAAATTTACCACTTCAGTGAAGATGCTGGTTTCAATCCCACATCTGTCACATTTTCTCTGTACTTCTGAATTTCTCTACCTTCTCTGCAGTCTCTCTTGTGTAACAGTGATTACACAAGTACCGTGCTAGATGGAACAGATTAGGGTTGGGTCTTTATGAAGATGACCTCTTCCTGCTGGACAGGAACAAACAGGAAACCAAATCTAGTACTATCTGTGAAATGCTCATGACGGATACCCTTGGCAAGATTTTCACACCATTTACCAATAGAGAATAAGAAGTTTCCCCCTGCAAAAAACTCTCCAAACCATACACTACCTTAAATGTCTCCAGCAGGATACTTGCTCCCAGTCTGCAAGCCTGCTGGGCTGGTGTTTTTGAAAGGCCAAAATTGGTCTCAGCTGCCTTCCCTCCAAAGGGCTTTTTTGGTTCATACGATTCCATTAGGCTGAAGCCGAGATCCACCAGGCCCTGAGTAACGTGGTCCCAGCCAAATGCACTGGGGAAAACATTAAACAGATCGGGAAAGGAACAACTTAGTCACAGAAAACATTTAGATTAGAGCAGTCTGTATTAAAATCCTCTAGTAACTCCAGATGCAGAGCAGCAACAAGAGGTGCTTGTTCACCCCGGGGAAGGTAGCATCCCTCTCAGCCCTGTGACTATCGCTGAGGGGCAGGTTCTCAGCCCACACATTTTGCATTCCTGGCTCTCCAGCCATCGGACTTCTTTCCCAATCCAAAGGTTTCCTTCCTATGGGAAATGGTGTGCACTCAGATCTCATCTCAGTGTGACGCTGGGCTGCAGTCTGGTTGCAGAGATCCCACAGATCCTGAGTCTTAAAGACACAGAGGGAGGCAGAAGAGGAATGCCTTACATCAAACTAAAGGACAACTAACTGATGACAGATCACAGAGCTATCCCACAGGATGTTTAAAGGACTACCCATGTGGAGGAAGGTAAATAGTGAACCTATCACTCATCCCAGGCAGCACAACTCATACCATCAGTTTCTTTCCTAGTAAGAAACAGACAGGGTTCTGATCAGTGTAGTCCTCTGTAACACCAGATGGTGAGATTTGTGGTGGAGGAGGCACATTTATACATCTACGTTTGTTTGTTTGTTTAAATTTATCAGTAGAAAACTGTGACAGAATCATAAAATCACCGAATGGTTGGGGTTGGAAGGGATCTTAAAGATCATCCAATCCCAACCCCCCTGCTATGGGCAGGGGCACATTCCACTAGACCAGGTTGCTCAAAGCCCCACCCAACCAGGCCTTAAACACTTCCAGAGATGGGGCATCCACAGCTCCTCTGGGCAAAAAGACAGAGACTTTGGATTTTGACATTGGTCCCTGCTGGAAGCAGGTCAGCAGCAAACGTGATCCCAGAGCATTCCAGCAAGGCTGGAACACTCTCCCTCCCCAAGCCTGCTGTGCACTGCAGAACGCTCAGCAACAACTCACCTATTTTTCACCACCTCCAGAATCATAGCTGTTATATCATATTGTTGAGGAAACAAGTCCTGCAGAAACTTGGAGGCCTGCAGGAACTGCAGGTCCTTGCAGCTTCTCGTGATGGATGTTTTCAAGAAATCAAATATCTGAAACATAAAATCACTGAGCATGAGGAAATAATCTTTGAAATGGCATCTGTATAATCTTGGGCACGTTCCAGTACAAGCACCAGGCAGAACACAAGTCTCAGGACAACCTGCCAAAAACCTTAACTCACTTCTTTCTCAGGACAAATACACCAACCTCATTCAGTGTCTCAGAGAAGGTAACGTGCTGCCAGATGCACTTCAGGTGTCTACGACGGAGCCAAAACGTTAGAGAAGGAAGACATCGCTTTTCTTCTCACCCTATAGTATTTCGCCCACAGGAATCATGATTCTGGAAAACTCTGATATTGTTCTGGAGTCTTTTATGTGTTTGGTAAACTACAGTGTACTGATGATCTGCCTCCCACAAGCATCCCAAAGCCACTTCTAATCTGATCCTGATGAGACTATGATCTACCTCTTCTTCCCTTCTTGTACAAGGCTGTGTACACTGCACTGAAGCTCTCTGTATATTTATCACACGTACCTGCTCTTGCAGTCTGTGTTTTACTGCAACCGACAACAAAAGAGCCACACTGAAGGGACACAGAGCTTTGCCAGGGTCCTTCTGTTGCTCAGTCTAGGAAATAGTAAGCAATAGTTAGAAAGCACGCTAGCTGCAACTGCAGCATCCCACAGATTGAAGAAAGCTATCAGGCTGCTATCACGCTGCTATCGTGGCACAGATGGAAACACGTCTCTTTACACGTAACACTTCATGAAATCATGAAACGGCCATAACAATGATTAAATCCCTTCTAAAATAACCAGCGTTGATTTTAAAAGCTCTGCTTCAACACCTTCAAGAACAGTGCCTGTTCCATCTCTGTCATACCTTTAGATGTTTGATCAACTCCTCGCCTAGGTCCTGATCCAGGTTGATAACAGAAACGATATGGAGAATGACAGTGCCTTCCACGTGGCGGAGCTGCTCTAGGGGCACTGTGGCTACCTCAAGGTCCATTGATCTGTAAGGTTCATCAGAGCCACCCAACGCCACAAGTTATTTATAAGGCATCGGGGAGCATGTACTTGTACAAGGTTTGACACATTCAAGAGTACCGGGCAGCACGAGGGTAACTGTAAATACCCAGGCTGTAAAGAAAGGGGACGACAGAGAAAGAACTTACTGTGGAACCTTCTGTTCTTCCTTCTGTCTCTTGTCCAACTGATTGAAGAAACTGATGATTCCTTCCAAAACAGTCTTCTTACTGCCCTGCAAGCAAGGACATTATGTTATGCAACTGCATGGTCTGCAAGATCCTGGAGAGTTACGCTCTATTCCCACCCCAATTACAAATGTCATGGTATCCTTTATTTCCCTTCATAAATTGCTGAGGTGCTGGAAGGCTCCTGCACTGCTCACTTCCAGATGAAATGACGAATTAGGACTTTGGTTTGTCCCCTTCTTTTGACCGCACTTACTGAAGAGTTGCAGAAGCTGAATCTCTCCTAGTTTTTTGATTTGTTCCAAGATTTTATTAATTGGAAAGGATCCTTTATATTATAATCAATCAGGAAGGTTTTAAAACTCCTAAGTTCACATATATATAATCACATTTTGGCCAGTGGACACCAACGACCTGTGACACGCAGGTAATTTGTCTTTGTCTGGACCATTTTGGCATGTACTCAGTCACAAACAAAGCAAGAGCCAGATCGCTCTGACAAAGGGCAGATATGTTGTTGGCAGCCTCTGCTTGCAGGGGAAGCACAGGAGGTGAGACATTTCCAGTACAAGTCACAGCACAACCCAGCAGTTATACTGCACAAGCCAATATTACACTAGAAGCAAGCAGGCCACAAGGAGTGAGCAGACCCACGCTTAAGAATACTGAAAACAATCCACTCTGCTGTCTCCTGGGTCTGAGCTCATCCCTTATTTCCCAGAGGTTCCCTGCTTGAGTTCCCCGTGAGGAAGAACAAGCTTATATCCTCCTCTGAGCATTCAGCTTCTTCAGGCTAGAAGGAGACAGAGGAGAAAAAAATACAGCAACAAAAGAACAGCGATATCCTGCTGTGTCCTGCTCCCCACAGCAGATTGGGAGCAATCAAAACCCCTTCCAAAATCCAGCCCGTAGCTCAGCTTGCGTATATTTTTTCTTGTGATACAGGTTCAGGAGGAGGCCACCTCCTGTGAGCTTTTACCTTAGCAGAAAGCAGCAGCAGCTGATAGACCAGGGGGGGAATTTCCTGCAGGTCTAATTTGGAGAACATCCTAAGGACCTTTTCCACCACAAACTGCAGCTCCTCTCCTGACAGTGGAATATCCCTGTTGGGCCAAAGGTGCAGCCTGATCGTATTCATAAATTTCCTTCAGAATCCCCCAGTAGATTCAACCCATAACGAGACAAAGAGTTAATGTACAGACAGGCAGCAAGTGCTCCCAGAGTTCCCAGCAGAACACCGATCACGCAGTTCCCAAGCACTGCCCCAGGGTACTATTCAACCAGGCCGACGTGGATGTTCACTGACTGAAACATCCACGGGGTGACGCCTGGTATGCTCAGCCCATTTTTATTTTCCCCACACGACATGTGAAATGGGAAACGGGCATAACTGCAGCACAAGAAAGCACAGATGCTCGCTGAAGGAAAAGAGAATTACCTGAACATGTTGGCAAGATGTATTACACTCTGAGGATCCCACCTGATAAAACAAAAGTTTGCCAGAAAAATGAGTGGAAGCAGAATTCCTGTTTATCCCTTTATTTAGTTTCCGTGTTTGTTACTTCCTGATGTTAAGATTAGAAGCCACATTTCCAACCCGAAATCACCACTGTCACCCAAAGACTTAGAATGGTTCCAAACTGCCCTGGTCCCCACAATAACAAATCTCAAGAAAGGAATAAAAACAAACATTCCTGAGACCGACTCACGCAACACTGCTACAAGACCTGGGAGCAGGGTGTTCCTTTGCCTCTCCAGCCAGAGAGGGCACTGTCACCGAGGGCACAGATTCAAAGATGACAGAACAGGACACAGACAGCGCCACCCAGCTCGTCACCGTGTCCTTCTCAAAGCACAAGACGAAACACGCCGTCTTGACACATAGCTAAGGGGACGACGGGGCCATGGACACATCTAGCGACTGCAGATCTGGCTCTCACCACGCCTCTGGGGCGTCACAGGGAATTCCGTAAAAAGCCCACACAGGACTAGGCCCTGACTGAGGTTGTAACAAACCAACGCACAGCAGAGCTGGCAGAGAGGTACGTACTTGCTGGAGCAAAGAGTATTTATCAGCTGCTTCTTAAACTCTTCCCCATTCAGTTCACCTAAAAAAGCAAAAGTCTTTTAGGAGTACATTCCAGAGGGAGAGAGGAGAGGCTGGCAGGAGAAGAGAAGGTTACCTTTCCCATAAGCCAGGCTCTCCTTCGAGCTGGCCAATGCGGTAAGAACAGTGGAAAACAACTCCAAGGATTTCCCGTTAGACAGGCTGCCTCCCTTAACAACATCAACAAAGAGGGTGGCAAGTTCAGCCAACGCGTGGCCTGGCAGCTGGCGAACCTGGGAGAAGATGGAATAACATGAAAGAGCCTGGGACAGCCACAGGAGCATTCCTCACGCACGTCCACACGGTCACCAAACACCAGCAAAGGACGACATTTCTCACAGTGCAGCATGTCTAAAGGGGGAGTTCACCCCACGACCCCTATTTCACACTTTGACAGAACAGAGCAGTTCATCAAGTGAAGGCAGTTATGACTTTGGAGTCTAGGTCTAGATATCCAAAGATAATTACATTTACACACACGGCAAGTACCAAGACCAGCTTAGTCCAGGGCAGATCCACGGGCAGGACACAGCTCATTTTTCTCAGTGGTGAAGTACTCGGTGTACTTACTAGGGGACAGGCGGCACACCCCAGGAGAGGCAGCCCAGAGGAGCTCCTACCTCCAGCATCAGCAGCCCTATGATTTCAGACGCCTTGCTCAAGTGCAGATCCCCTGACTCCACCAGCGGGACACAGTGCTTGTAAACCTGCAGCCTCCTGAGAACGCCACTCGGCTGGGAACACGGGGAGCCTTATAATGAGAAAACAAAGGAAGACAAAGAATGGAAACAAGGTTATACAAGTAACGACACATTACTAAACAGGAAATTTGCAGGGCTAAGCTGTCACTCAGCTGCAGCTCCTCATTTTATATATCTGACAACACAGATAAAAAACAGAGTACAGGAAATGAGAATCTATCGGATAAAACCACCGAAACACTCAGCCCTCTTATCACACACTGGTTCTGCCGACCTGCCCTCCGAGCTTGGGAAGTGGCAGCATTTTGAGACAAACCACTTAGGAACTGAGCTTGAGTGGCCAACTGGTGAAACACACCTACATGCTGACCAAAGTAAAGCCCATATAGAATACGGTCATCAAAAATGCGTTGTGCTATTTCACTATTCCCCCCATAACTACTTTCTGGTGTCACATCCCGCTCACACCCGCCTGACCCTCACCAAAGGCGACCCTCACAGCCCGTGCTGCTGCCCACTGCCCTCACCCAGCCGGCCAGCTCACCGTGCCCGCCCCCAAGGGACACAGCCCCGAGGCCACCCACCTCTGAAGATCCCCCTTAGCAGCGCCGCCGTCTCCTTGCCCCTCAGGGCCTGCTTCGTCACCATGTCGCCCAGCTGCAACGAGAAGGCTATGCTGCCAGCCGCCCCAGGCCCCGCGAGGAGGGCCCCCGGCTCGGGGGGAGGGGGTTACGGGGGGCCACAACCGCGCACCTCGCCCTCCCCCAGGCCCTGCAGGGCCTCCTGGAGCCGCTCGGGGCCCTCCTCAGCCGCCAGCGCCAGGACGCGCTGCGCCATGGCCGCCGCCATCTTCCCCGCCAGCCCGAAACTCCCGCCCGGAAGCACCGCCCGTCACCCGGGCAACAGCTCCCGCCCCCCGCCCTTCACTTCCGTTGGCCTGACAGAGACCGACACCCCCCCCCCCCGCTTCCAATCCCGAAGGTTGCGGGTTCGAGTCCCGCCCCTGGCTGCTGCGTGGGGTGTGAGGCTGTGGCATTGGATACTTGTGGGGTGTGTGGGGACACACCGAGCCCTCGACACACAGCGACCCTGTTATGTGTTGTCCCTCACCTTGGCCACAAAGCTGTCACCTACAAATGGCAGTGCATGAGGTGCCATCTTGGTGTGATGCCCCCATTCCACCTCGGTTTGGCCGCTGAATCAGGGCGAGCGGCTTTGTGAGCTTCTCGGTGGGGTCACAGGGCTCAGAACAGGTCTTTGTACCCGTCCTGGTGCTCTCCTAAGGGCTCCAAATGACAAAATCCTCGTGGTTTGCCCCCACAGGGCTGCCCCCCATCCAGCAGGCTGGGAGGGAGGCCCCTGCACCCCTCAGGGTGTGAGGCGCCCGGCTCATCTGTGGAGAAACAACCAGAGGGATCCAGGGCACAGCCGGGACCGTGTGGGGTCAGCACGGGGCAGGGACGAGGCCATTGGTGGGTCTGGCATGAAGCCTGGTGGAGCATGGCGTCACCTGGGGGCTTGCTCCTGGCACAGGTTTCCCCCGCCTGCCCCTCATCGGGAGCCTCGTGCCTTCCTCCTCCTCCTCCTCCTCCCTCACCAAGGGGTCTCAGCTCTGCTGGTGGGGCAGCACAGTGAAATCCAAATCCGTAAATCCTCACAGCATTACAAAACATGCCTTGTGTAAGCCCCTTCGTTCCCGGCCCCTCCGCACCCCCCAAATCCCCAGTGCAGCAGGAGTGCGGCCAAGCCCTGGGCTCTCAATGGGCTCCTGTCTTCCCTCCCCGTGCCTCCAAGCAGCGGCTGGAGGAGCCACGGGGCTGCAAGAAGCAGCCGTGCATGGCACTGTCCTCATCCTGACCCCACAAGCCTGGCCCAAGGGAGAGCTAAGGCTGGAAGAGCTCCCCAGCACCCAGCAGCCTGGGCACAAGGTGATGTGGACACCCCAAAAAGCTTTGCATCGCCACCCCAGATTGTCCTCTTGGCTCTGCCCAGCTCAGTGTGTGCAGCATTGCCCTGAGGTGGGCTGCCCCCGAGTTCCCAAGGCAGTCAAGCACCGGGATTGTCTGTAACCCCTGTCCCTGGGCCGTCCCCTCCGTGTGTGGGATGCCACCAGTGAGCCATCACGCTGGGGCTGTCCCCACACCGCATCCCGGGCACACCGCGCAGGGTCAGCCACCATTCGAGGACACTCTGTTTGCCCCCTTATTTTTATTTGAAAATAAAATAAATGCTGCTTTGCAGGGAGGTGGCGGCAGAGGAGGAAAGGATATGGGTGGCTCCGCACCTGCCCCGCAAGCACCCCTGCCGAGTTCACCCCGTGCTCTCTCCAGGCGCTTGCAGAGCTGGGGGCAGAGGCGGGGGGGTGGCTCGCTGCCCACCCCCGGCCCCACGCTAATGAGGGAGTTACACAATGAGAAGCTTTTATACTTCGTTAATCGGGCCCAGCATCCCGCCCCTTCGTGCACCCGGCCTGCAGCCCTCCTGCTCCGTCTTTCCCTCTCCTCATCTGCCTTTTGTAAGGTTTTAACGGGGTTTCCTGCCTGGTTTGCACGGACTTAATTATAAAGCTGCAGCGAGTTGATGCCTTGTGACGGCCTAATCCCAACCCGGTGACTCTACAAAGCTTTTGCCTGGCTTTCTTGCTGCTCCACTCCGGCCTCGCTGCCCAGCTGCCCGGCTCCACTCCGGCAGTCCCAGCCTCGTGCAGTGACCCCTCTGCAGGCGATTTGGTTTTCCCTGTCCCTGGTGAGTATGGGCGACGTTTTGCATCTGAAATACTTTGCATCAGACCCTGTAGCCCAGCCCTCCTTGACCTGTCGCCTCCGGGTCTGGGGTTGCTTTCCGTGCCTCAGAAAAGGGGGTGCTGGTGGGGGAGCCCACGGGAGGTGTCGGGACAAGTGGGGCTCGGCAGCCCGGCAGGGACATCTCTGGGCCGCACTGGGAAGATGTTCAGGGGCTTGGGGTCTGGTGTCAGAGCTGGGGACGGGCTCTGGAGCTGCAGGGGCTCTCCTGTTTGTCAAACATCGTGGGGATAGCATGCCAGGAATGAAAGGCAAAGCAGCCGGGGGGGCAGGGAAGGCAGCACTGTGTTAAGAGGAGGTGGGAGCATTGTCTGAGGTTGTTCGCATCACCCTCAATGACTCAAACCTTGGAACGGTGCAGGAAGAGCCCAAGATCCAAAGGGAGCATGTGAGGAGCAGGAGGACACCCCATTACCCCCCATTCCTGCAAACATCCCCTACCCACCAGCTCAGCAGGGCTGTGGCAGCGCTGGGCCATCCTGCTGGGACTCCCTAGACCAGCACAATGTCCCTTGGCATCCACAGGGACAGGGCAGCAGGACCCACACCATGTGTGCTGCTTGGGGCATGCTGCTCCAGCCAGGTCTTTGGGAGCACTTGGCCTCCCATCAGCCATGCTGGTGTGCAGTCTCTGCTGCTCCTCACACTGCCCTGGATGTGGTCAGAGGTGACACTGTGCTGGAGGAGCTCCCGGGGCTCTGGGTCCCCATGACCCATGGATGTTCCTGCCCACAGCCTCCCACAACAATGCAGACCCTGAAAAAAATCTCGCTGAAGGCGTCAGATGACCAATACCCACATATTTAATCTGCTTTTGCAAACAGCCCTGGTGTTTCTCAAACACTGTCAGCTTCCACCAGGCAGTGACACGGGCAGCGGGCGATGGAGCTGAGGGTGCTGTGCCCGCAAGGTACCCTCCTCCACCCCAGTGCAGCCTCCGCGGGATCAGGGCAAGAGGGACAGAGACACCAGGGGCTGTGGGGGCTTCAGATCCCCATGGTAATTCCTCCTTCTCTCTTCCAGTGTCCTGCTGCTGATAAAGACTAAAGGAAGAGATGTCTGCTGTTGTGAGTACTGCCCATCCCCGGGCTCAGAGCATCCCCTCCCTGCAGCGCTGGGCTGTGGCACCCCTTGCCCTTCCCTGTCCCTGGGGAGCAGCCCAGAGGGACCCGCACAGCGCCGGGGCTGTCCCCAGCCTCGTGGGGCTGGCGGGCAGGGAGATGGGGGGCTGGTAGCAGAGAATTCATCAGCCCCCCATCTTCTCCTTGCCCCCAGACGGGCACCTTCCGCATCATCTCGGAGGAGGAGCAGGCCCTGCGCACCAAGCTGGAGCGCCTCACCACCAAGGACCACGGCCCTGTTTTTGGGAGGTGCCAGCAGATCCCTCCCCACACCCTGCAGAAGGTGAGGCACGGCCCCTCAGAGACGCGCTGTGAGCGGGGCAGGACAGGCAGGGAGGGACCTGCAGCCTGTGGCACCCTGTCCGGCTGCTTTTCTGTGCCAAAATGCACGCCGGGGTGCCTGGGCAGTGGGTCTGCGGGTGGCTCAGGGTCCCCAGAGCATCGTGAGGATGCTGAGAGCCCTTCCCTGCTCCCCCCAGGCAAAGGACGAGCTGAACGAGACAGAGGAGCAGAGGGAGGCAGCAGTGAGGGCGCTGCAGGAGCTGGTGCGGGAGCGGGCCGGCAGTGAAGATGTCTGCAAGGCGGTGGCGGAGAAGATGCAGGGGAAGGACGACTCCTTCTTCCTCCGCTTCATCCGTGCCCGCAAGTTCGACGTCCACAGGGCCTACGACCTGCTGAAAGGTGGGGGGCCTAGGGCTGTGGTGCTGGGTGGTGCTGGGTGGTGCTGGGTGTCCTGATCCCCCTCTGCCCCTTCCCAGCACCTCCCAGTGCCCCCAGACCCTTGGCACAGGAGAGAGCATCAGCAGTAAAAGGCAGGGCTGGAGGTGTCTGCACGCATCCTGATGTGTTTTGTGCATGGTGCCTGGTGGGCTCAGCACCCTGGGACCACTCCAGGGCGGGGGGGGGGCTTGTGGCACCCCCTACCCGCACCAGGGGTGGCACACAGGGACGGACGGGGAGCAAGGAGGCAGCCCGTGGTTGGCCACGGGCTTTGTCCTGCTCTCCTCTCCTTTGTGTCTGCCAGGTGGATAATGAGTTGTAATTATCAGTGCTGGCTCACGGATGAGCTGTTTTGTTCACCCCCATTTTCCCGGCACGTTTCCATATTTCGTGCCTGCGGGGCGCCAGGGGAGGGAGCTGGGGCGAGGAGCTCACCCCGTGCTCTGCTGGCTGCCCAAGGACAGGCAAGCAGCCGCCGTCCTCCCCGGCTTCTGTCTCCCTGCAGGCTACGTGAACTTCCGCCAGCAGTACCCCGAGCTCTTCGACAACCTGACCCCCGAGGCTGTGCGCAGCACCATCGAGGCGGGCTACCCCGGCATCCTGGCCAGCAGGGACAAGTACGGCCGGGTGGTGATGCTCTTCAACATCGAGAACTGGGACTACGAGGAGATCACCTTCGATGAGGTCAGCAGGCCTGTTTTGGGGGTTGTCCCACTCAGTCCGAGCAGAGCACCCCTTAGACACACACACACGTGGGCACTCACACCCTCTGGCCGTCCAGATTTAAGTAAAACCGAATTTCTCCTGCCCCATCCCCTTCTTTCCTCCTGATGTGGTGCAGGCTGCAGGGCACAGGGTGCGCATCTCCCAGCCCAGATAACTCATGGGGTGAAGGGGGGCACCACACCACTAAATCGGGGGGCTTTAGAAAAGCAGGGCAAAGGAGGAAATGGAGGCACAGAGCATGGAAAGGGCTTCTTGGCAAAGAAGCCTCCAGGCATGTGGTCACAAGTTCTGGAGTTAAGCAGCTCCAGCCTAACGCTCCATGGAACCGCTCAGGGAACATCCTGGGGTCTAAGGGAGGTGGGCCCTTGGTGTCACACTAACAGCAGACCCTGCTGTCACTCCTCCCACCCAGATCCTTCGTGCCTATTGCGTTATCTTGGAGAAGCTGCTGGAAAACGAAGAGACCCAGATCAACGGGTTCTGCATCATTGAAAACTTCAAGGGCTTCACCATGCAGCAGGCGTCAGGGATCAAACCTTCCGAGCTCAAGAAGATGGTGGACATGCTACAGGTGAGGTGGAAGAGAACGTGCCCAGGGCTAGCAGGGGGTTGGACTGCCATTGTGGAGAGGCTGTTCCCCATCACACACTCCTTCCCTTACTCGTTAATTGGCTTAATCCTGCAAGATGGATGCAGAGGCCAAGGATATTTGGCTCTGCCCAGGGCGAGAGGACAGCAGAGATGTGGTCTTTCATGTGGGATGGGAGCAATGAGCCATCTGGGAGGCTCTGCAGCTTCCCCGCTGCTCCCGGGACGGGGCTGGTTGAACCTCTGGGTCAGAACAAAAAAGGGAGCATGGGAGGGAGAACTGGGGCTGGGGAAGGGGCGTGGAGGCAGTGCGGGGTTTCTGTTGCTGCCCACCTCCTCTCCCGGCCCTACATGGCCAGCACGGTCTGTAACCGGCCCTGTCTGGGTTTGGCATCCTAGGACTCCTTCCCAGCACGCTTCAAGGCCGTGCACTTCATCCACCAGCCTTGGTACTTCACCACGACCTACAACGTGGTCAAACCGTTCCTGAAAAGCAAACTGCTGGAGAGGGTGAGTGCGGGAAGGGGACCTGGGGACAAAGGCTGGGTAAAGCTGAGCAGGTGGGGGGAGATCTGCTGCCTTCTGCGTGCCCAGCCTGGGGAGACACAGGAATGAGGTGGAAGAGCCAGGGGCTGCTGCTGGCTCGCCAGGGAATGGGCAAGCCTCCAGCTAGGCATGGCTGTGGTTGCAGTGATGAGAAAGGAGGGCAGCCCTCCCAGCACTGCCGGTGTCCCTCAGCCACCCCTTTGTCACGTGTAGGGTCACCAGATCTCTGCTGAGGGTCGCTCCTCTCTTGCCAGGTCTTTGTGCACGGCGAGGAGCTGGAGTCCTTCTACCAGGAGATCGATGCTGACATCCTGCCGGCAGACTTCGGTGGCAACCTGCCCAAGTACGACGGCAAAGCAACTGCAGAGAAGCTCTTTGGGCCCTGCGTCGAAGCTGAAGACACGGCTCTCTAAGTCAGGGCCTGCTCCCCTTCCCCCCTAACATAGGCTCAGAGGTGGTCCCCTAACCCCAACCGCCTCCTTCCCGTAGCGTTGCTTGAGTGACTGCTCGGAACAAGGCACTCTGGGTGCACTGCCCCGTGCCTGTCCCCATCCCCAGACCTGGCTGTGGGCCGCCTGGCAGCCCTGTCCCTCCTGGAATAGTGTCCTTTCCTTGGGAGCCAGCAAAGAAAGCTGGCCACCAGTCTGCTCCTGCAAAAAAAAGGGGGCACGGGGGTGTGACCATGTGACCATGCTGGAAAGGGAGGTGGTGACAGCAAGGAGGATGTCCTTTCGTCCCTTTGCCCCGGGCACACTGCAGGGGTTTGGATGCAGGTAGGACGTGCCTTGCTCTGCTTCAGCCTTAGCCTTTACTTCTGTGGGGCAGTGCAGCCAGAGAGGGGCTCCACAGCCAGCCCCGTGCGCCTGCAGTGGGGCACTGGGGAGCTCCTGGGGTGGCATCGGCTGGAGGGGACGCAGCACAAGGAGGGGGGACAGGCAGGAGAGTGTGGGTACCGCAGCCGGAGGCCGTCACAGCAGGAGGCCCCTGCCAGGGGCTGGCTGAATCGTGTAAGCAGAGAAATAAAGAAGTGTTTAACAGCAGAGCTCCCGGGTCCCTTGTGGCGCATGGCAAGGGACAGGGGGAGGCTTTTGGGATGCAGGCACTGTCTGTTAGGAGACTTGGAGTGGCAGCCCTGATGTGAACAGGCCTCTTGGCACAGGGGCCAAGGAACCATCCTTCTCCATCCTCCCTGCATGCCAAACCATGGTTCTCCTTCCCCTGGACCACGACCCCCAGTTCTGTCCCCTGCTCTAGCCAGAGAAAACAGCCTGGAAGATGCAAAGAACCCTAGCAGGGGTCCAGATGGAGCTGACTACCTAACTTTCACTCTGTCAGGGGGAAAGAACAGCAGCCACTGAGGGTCAGAGATGAATTTTAACCACAGGACAGCGAAAGACAAGCAGATCATACCCTCACAAATCCCCTAAAAGCCTTAACACAGCTGCCTCTCCCAGCACTGCATCTGAGAAGGAGCTCAGATCAAAGCCATTCACATCAGAAAAGCCCCAGGAAATGCAGCTGAGGAGGAGGAGGGCACGAGAGCTGCTCATGACCAGTGAGGGGTGGCAGCACGGCTAGTCTGGAGTCAGCAGGAGGCAGGTAATGGCAGGGGGAGGAGGAGGAGGTGGAAGCAGCCCCCTCCCAGGAAGAGCACTGCGCTCTGCTTTATAGCTAGAAGCTCTTCCAAGGAGCCCATCAGGTACCTGTTCCCAGACTGCCTTCTCACTTGGCCACCAGCCCTGAGAGCAGCAGGGCTCGGAGGGGAGCAAGTGGCCGTTCCCTACCCAGGGCTTGATGGCCACCTCCTTCTCTGCCAACCTGGTAGCGCGGCACGTCCCCTCCTCCCTGTCCCCCAGCCCCGCAGCCACACACCAGCGCCTTTCATTAGCAAAGCAGAGGACCAGAGCCCCATCCAGAGCCGGAGGGTGCTGACAAGAGCTGCATTCATCAGGGCACTGGCTCGGGCTCAAACCAAACAGGATGCTGGCTCCGAAGCCGCCGGGAGGACGGGGCCTGTCTGGGCAGATGCCTGGGTGAAATCCCTTTTCTCCAGCCTCAGCAGCGCTGCTGATTCACTGAGCACCACCGACCACTGCAATCCCAGCCTGAGGCTGCACCAGCCTTGTGTGAGGGCCCTGAGGAAGACTGAAAGGCACCTCTTTGCTCTGCTTGGCTCCTCACCCTGCTGAGCTCTCCACGGGGCCAGCAAGCAGACAGAGCAGCCCCAGGGAAGCCACGTGCCACAACCGCTGCAGCCATCGGGCCAGTGAAAACCCAACAGCCCGGCTTGCTCTGGAGGCAAAGCAGTCACACCTCCTTTGGGGAAAAAAAAAAAAAGCAACTGGGAAAGGCTTGAGCATTACTTGTGCTTGCAACACGAGCTGCAAGGGAAGGCAGGGAGAAGACAAACTAACAGCTAGCTTCTCAGTCTCAGGGAAGGCTGAGCCACCAGCCCGTCAGCCACTAAGGAAACCACACATGGCTTTGCTCAGGGGACAGCTAGACACCCCCACGCTTAGCTACTGCTTGAGCCAGGGCAATTATTTGAGATGCTCCCATATGTATATGGGAAGCTTGAGGCTTCTCCCTCAAAGAAGGCGGCCATCCACACCTGGAACAATCAGATCCCCTGCATTTACCTCCAGAGGAGCCAGGTAGTCAGAACCCCAGAGGCAGGACTAGAGTTCATGATATGGGCATTACTGACAAGGGTTTTTCCTGTCTGGGAGACGACAGGGAGCAGCAAGGCAACCTCCTGCTCTCATGTACACCGCTGGGATATACTGACAGCCCTTCTCTGAGGTACTCATGTTTTAGACCACTAACGAACAGGAGCTTTAACACTGAACACTAAATTCACATTTAAGGGCTGGGGCTAAAGAATTCCTCCAGTTCCCTCTGTAGCTAGCCCAAATTCTGTGACTGAGGGAAAATGTTCAGATACCCAGCTGTGTTTTGGTGAAGATGACCTGGTTCCCATGTCAGACCATCCTTTCCTCACTGCAGGCAAAGCAAGAACGCAGGGCTGCTTCATCTGTCAAGAACAGCAGGGCTTTCCCACCCAGTAACACTGGACACAGCCACTCCACGTAGCACTGACTTCAATAAGTCCTTTATTTTTAAATAAAGAAATCCCACTGAATCAAAGATAACAAAATTACATTTTGTTGTGCAATGACTTCCATTTTACACCACACAGAAGAACAAAAATTAAAGAAAAATCAAAGACACTTTAATATATATTTATATATAATTTTAAAGGTAAACATCAGCAGATATAGAAAAATTGCATTGCTAGTTGCAAATCATCTCCCCTGCAGCTGTCAGCTTCAGAGAATCTGACTCAGAACGTGGCGGCAGGGAGGGTATCTCAGTATACAAGCTTTTTCAGGGCAGCATTTAGAGATTGTTCCAGAGGATAATTTTGCCAATTTGAAAATGTATCTGTAATGAACCACGCTGCTCACCAAGAACATCAGATGTCACTCGGCCTGTTCTAACACAGCTGCAGCAACAACGTGAGAAGGGCACAGGTCTGCCTTCCTCAGGTCTCCACACACCTCTTCAATGTGGCATCTCCGGAGAAAGGGCCCCTCTTGCAAGGAGGTTATCATTTCTCAAAAAGGATTTCTAGTCATTGGGAAACAGGGACAAGTTGTCAAGAAGCACAATGAGAACACACGTTCCTTTGGAAAGCTGCTGACGTGGGCTAAGCAGTAGTGTTTGGTTACATGAAGTACACTTTTTATTGTTATTATTTTTAAAGACATCCCAGTTGGCAGAAGCCACAGAAGGGTCAGCATCCCAGAAGAGCTGTAATAGAGATCCCACAAGGAAATTCTGCATCTAATCAAAGCTCTTGCATGACTGCAGGCAGACGATGCAGGCTCGTCATTCAGACAAAAGCTAAAAGGCTTTGTGTTGAGCCACCTCGTGGCATCAGGCTCCTCGCTGGTATTAAAGTCACCTGCATTAGGCAAGGCCATGGGGTGAGATGGCAAAACATGGTCTTTATCCACAGGGGATGCAGGGCTGGAGCTTTTGGAGAGTGTTATCAGACAGACTTGGAAAAGGTCGTTCAGTACCAGCAGATCCAACCTGATAAATGCTGCCCTGGATTGCGGTGTTTTTGTCCATTCATTAACCAGGAAAATTTAACCCAAAGAATACAGATGTTTGAAATGCAAATGTTCAGGATAACCCTGGAAGCCTTTCCACCGCAGTGTGGAAAGCTGGCAACTGCTTTGACTCACTGATGGCACTCGTGCCTGAGCTTCTCTACCAGCTGAGAGAAGTCCAGGCTAGTGTAAGAGACTGCTAGCAATGAAAGGGGGGCAGGTACAAGGCAACCCCTCCTCAGGTCTGGATTGCTCTGAGGCATTCTGAATTGTCTACCAGCTTAGAAAGTCCTCACCCCAAGAAGAGCTGTTTGCTTTTTGCTTAGGACTAGAAGCCCTGAAGGAGACCCTGCACTGAATCACCGTGGCTCTGGGATCTACCCAACTGAGAGAGCTGCCAAGGGGCTATGGACACGTGGAACATGACTTGACACAATGCTCTTCACAACAAAGGACTTACACACGCAGCACAAGACTAGCGCCTTTTCTGGTCTTTTTGAAAAAGGCTGCAAAGAATTTCAATAACCTCCAGAGAGGCATAATATTTCTAAAAAAATCCATGAAAGCAAACCAGGTGACTGAACCATTCAGCAATTGATTCTTGAAGTTACCACTCTGCTCTTTCATTTGAGATGTAGCCCCTTACACAATTCACCTCCAGCTACGTTGCTGAAGAGCCAACAGACACAAGAACTTGGGGATCGTAAGGTAACAAATCACATATTAAGCAAACCTTTCCTCTGACTTAATCCCTATGGCTAGAGGCAAATTTGAGGAATAGAGCTGAAAAAAAATGATCCACTGCTTATATACATGGCTATTTTAAGCCTTAAAATAGACTGTCTAGTTGTAGGCTGCCCACAAAGGTCCTTTAAGTCAGCACACGCTTGTACAGTGTACATGGCCAGAGGGGTCTCACTGCTTGGTGCATGAGAAATCCTTACTGAAAAGCAAAGCCCAAAAGCTCTGACAGAGCTGTTGCTGAAGTCTCTAGATATGCTGATGTCAGGGGAAGAGGAGAAAAAGGGCAAGGCACCACGTGTCAAAGGGCTGAGGTCTAGGAACTTGTGACAGACCCAGGACAGATGACACACAGGTAGCTTGGCTAAATTCAGTACTGGAGACAATAGTCCTTAATTTCTTTGTTTAATGTCCCATCTTTGTAACCTGTACCTTCATAGAACAGGAACTGCAGAAAAAGAGTCAGGAAAAGACTGCAGGGAGGTTCAAGTGTCTGTCTTTACAGTGCAACTGTTGACCCATTTGAAAACACCTTCAATTTAGAATCTAACCAAGGGATCACTAAACATGCTGGCAGATCTGATGTGGAAGCTGCAAGTTCCTTATGGTCTGTAAGAGCAAGTCCCAGCTGCTCACCTACAAGTTTCAGGTGTCTCCAGACACTGACACAGATGGTTGGACCAGCCTAACCACCAAAATATAACAGTTCTGCAACTTGCTATCTGACTGAGATGGTTCTTGGGGTTTGAGTGCTACTTACATACAGTGATGAGGAAGAGGGGTGTATACTACATGAGAATAGAAGAGCTCTAATGCCTTCTCTAATCCTGCTTTGAAACTAAACAGAGCTCACGACAGATTCATCATGCTGTAGTCCTGAACTGTGCTGCCAGGCTGTACTGTAATGGGCTAGAAGGACACACTTCAACCACCTCGCGTGTCTTCACAAGAGATGAAAAAACTGCTTCACCTCTGAGATCTACAAATTCATATTGCATGTGAAGACCATCTGCTGACATCACAAAACCAGTATTACCTTATTTTGGGAGAAAAGCATTTCAAGTAAGGATGGGACAAAGTCCCTTCCTGTTGTGGTACTGGCACTGGGTATCAGCTGCCAATCTCTGTCAGCAGCAAGATTTAATAACGGATTCCTTTTTTGAAGGCCTTCGGATAACATGTACTGCAGCTTCACTTCCTCCTCTCCTACTTCCTTGAGATCTCTAAATTGCTGCTGCAGGTTTGACAACATAAATTGCTTTGAAAGCAGCAAATTGGGTGGGATGGGGAGAATAGATTTTTACTGCTTCTGTCTACAATAAGGTTAGTAAGGTGACTCTCAGGTTCTGGAACCCTTGCACAACCAAGCTGTGACAAAGCTCTTCCTCCCCAAACAGGCTAGAATTAGTTGGTCAAGCCACAATTAGTTTAAACAGCTGTAGATGCAAGTGCAAAAACAGGTCAAAGGAGCAGGACAGACCCCTATTAGTTCTCTAGATGAGAGTTTCAGAAAGTCCACAGCATTGGCACTACTGAAATATGAAGGCTTATGCGTTATTGGGCAGGAAGATATAGTATTCCTTGAAAATCTTAAAAACACTCCAACATTAGAGCAAAATCTCTATTTGATTAGACAAAGCTCTTGCTGCTTTGAGAATTGCCCAGCTGCTCACCTCAGTATTTTTTTTAGGAAAGGTTTGCTTTACAAAGTCACTGAATGGCCATCTGCTATAGCAAAGTCAGTTTGAAATAAAGGTACATTTGAGAGGGTAACTTCCTTGTATCTCTTCCTCGTATCTCAGAAACTGGAAACCTGTTTCAAAACCCAGTCTGTCAAGAATGGTTCTTACAAAAAGGAAGGAGGAAAAGTTCTTCAAGAAAAGCCTTCCCAGTTCCTCTGAAAGTGGAGGATATCTTGGCCAAAAAGCAGTTTGCTGCCTAACCCCAACTCAGAAGCAAGCAAACGCCAGCTTTGCCTCAGCACTCGCTTTCCAGACAGCAGCCAACTGCTGTTGGAAAGTTACCTCACCTGCAACTTCCCTGATGGAAGTCATCTCAGCTGAACTGTTTCTGAGAGTCTGGGGTCCTGGGAGGAGGGCAGTTCTTCAGCCACATGGGGAGGTGGGCAGGGAACCCCTGCTTTTGAGGAACTTTGAGGAAATCTGAGAAAGGATGGTATTTTGATCTCCAAGGAGGCTTGATGCACACTGTGCTTCCTTCAGAGTTACATGTTGGGTCGTATGATGGGCTCCTCACCTCAGCAGTGGGATCACTACCAAGGGAAGCTCCTGTTCCTCTAAGTCTCTTTGGAGTTGACACTCACAGCACAGTAAAGCTGGACTGAAGCAGGACATGAAGCTTATTTAAAAGGCCATGACAAGAGCAGCTTTGCTTCCCTCAAGGCAGACAGCAGTGACCTGTGAAGCTGCAGATGTAGTATGTGCCATGAAAACTGAGACACATCTGAAGTTGTGACCCACTGGAGATAAAAACACATACCCTACACACCTGAACTCATACTGTGGCTAGCTGATGCATACAGATGTTGTTCACACTCCAGTTCTGTTGAAGTGAGACATTTACGTCACATCCAGTAAAAATTGCAAGAGCAGCTACTTAAGCAAAACTCTGAACGTCTTGTATGACAGACGTTAGTGATATACAAACACAGTATGAATGAGAGAACAACACAAAGACAAGATATCCATCAGCTAAGAATATCCTTGCTAACTGATGCCCTAAAATAGTTCTTAAGGAACAGCCACAAGCACGGTCAAGTACTGCTACGGCTTTACTTGGTCACATCTTTTTCTTTGAGGAACAAAAGGAAACCTGGATTTACTAACAAGGACAACGTGCAGATACCCACAGTTCATTCTAGCAGGCCGCGATTGTCTGGCCTAAGGCAAACTGAAAGGAATTTCCTGATATGATAATGCACCTTTGCTACAATAGTTAATTATTGCTTTATTAAAATAAAAAAGCTACCTCTGCAACCTACTGAATGAAGTTCAAGGACAGGACAGTCCAGAAGGCTTGTTCCCCTGTATTACCACACTGAAGTCTTGCAGCTTGTTTCACCCTTCAACTATAAACTAAAGTGCCTGGCACACTAACCAAGGCTAAAGCAATAAAGTGCTCGTTGGATGTGGGAAGTGTGACAGGAAAAAAACTTCACTGACACTGGGACAAAGAAGTCTCAAGGGTGGATTAATGAGACTACAATATTGACAGAACAAATAGGAAAAAAAAAGATTGTGACCACAAAAATTCAGTCTCCAGATTGTCATGGGGCAACTTTCCTACCAGGGGATAGAGTAGAGCCCTTAATAACCACCTCAGCCGTAACACCACTTGAGGCATCGCTCCTGCATGGAACGCTTTTGCACTTCACTTTGCACACTAGAACTAGAAGAGGATGTCTGGGCATGTAGAAAGGAATTCATGTGAGGAGCCCAATGTCCTACTGGAGCCAGTAAAATCCTGCAGCATTTACACAGATACAGAAGTAGTTAGGCAAAGGTATTTGAGTTGCACAGGGCTAGACCCATCAAGTTCCCACCAACTGTAAGGCAAGTCATGTGTCTGAAAACCATTCAATGTTTTGAAAATTAAGGACGAGAATTTTGGTATAATCTACCCTGACATAAGGGGAGTAAATCTAGATACATTCCCCCCCCACCCTACAATTTAATCCCTAACAGAGTACATAACTATGAAAGATTCTTAAAACATACTGAGCTCACAAAAAGATCCTGCAGATTCTTAATCGCTGGTTTCCATTCAGAAGCCAGAGCCAATTTTAAAAAGCCCTGGGTCAAACAAGAAATCCAGTACTAAAAACATGACTACATTTAAAAAGAGGCAAATATGACAAGGTGACTGGTCTGGTCTTGGTGTGAGAATATGGTTACAGAGCAACATTAACTGGTATTACCAGCCCGCAGCTTTTCTCTACTTGGAGTCCCAGTGTAAAGATACCCCAACCCAGATATCTGAAGCATGGAAAAGTTAAGCATTTTTAAAGTGATTGACTTGTGTAACTGCACTCCCAGGAAGTGAAACACTCCCTTAAGACGGTGTAAGATCAGAACTCCACTGACAGTCAAGCATCTGTTTTTCCAAGCCACTATTTAGAGGCTCACAGACTGAACCACTCACTGGCCTGTGGCTTGGTACAGGGTTTTTCCAGCATATGGACTGAAAAGTCAGAGTTACCTTGTCATCTACACCTCAACAAATGCTTCAGATCAAGTTTTGACCAAGAGGTGAAAGAATTTTGGCATTTGAAGATTCTCTATACCAAAGCGAACTGCCTTTAGCTCAACTACCCTGTAACAAGTCACAGTCAGAATCTAATTCTTCAAGCAGAGCAGTAAATTACAAACCCAAGTGACTATATAAGCAAAGATCCTCTGACCGGACATGAACCTCTGTTTTAACTCCACTTCAGGAGGAAACATTGCGATCAAACCCCAGCCATAGGATATCAAGGAGAATGGAAACCTGAAGCAGCAGGTGAGGGAACAAAGAGTTCCCAAAGGGGAAGATATACTGAAGTGATCCAGAGTCTTTGGGTCAATTACTCCTGCCCAGATACCGCCTGCTCTGTGTCTGAGCAATGAGACTTTGTCTTCTCCCACTGGCAGATGGCATTGGCATACTGCACCACGAGCTTATCCATCCAGGTAAGAGGTTCTGGGAACAGTACAGACCCCTCAAAAAAGCCCAGGTGGCCTCCGTGAAGGGGCAGCACGTGCATGACGTTTTCCCGTTTCTCTGTAAAACAAAAGGAAGCACACAGTTCCAGAAGGTTAGCGATTTGGAGCTGAGAACTACACCGCCTTAAATTGTGATAATCAGCTTGGTCCTTGGCATAGGGTCTGAACCAAAAGGAGCAATCCCATGATGGAAGCAGAAACGTGCTGACAAAGGCCACAGCTAATATGAAGGCAAAAGCACCTAACCTTACAACTTCATAGAACAAGATGGTCAACAGCTGCCAAGAAATGCTGCTGGCTGGGCTCTCATGGCAATGCAGGTCACATCCTTCCATCTTTAACTCATGTACACTGGAACTAGGACTGTTAGCATCATGCTGTGCTGCACCAAAGCTCTGCCATTGTATTATCCACTTTGTTCTATGTATAGTGAGAAAACCCCTGTGCTTGGTTCTGTCTGGAAGCAGCTGTAGATGAATTCTCTGCTCGTAGTTTTCAACAAGAAAAAGAATGAACCCAGCTTTCCTCCCTGTGCACCATTTGTGCAGAGAAACGGCAACCGGCTCGCTCTTTTGAGCTTCTAAAGGCTATTTGACTTTTTCTTGGCTGAAGACAAGACAGCTGACAGAACTCCTTTTAAAGGACACACCTTATTTCATTATCAAATAACAGAGCTATGCACGGGCTCCATTCATCAGGGAAGGGGGCTGTTTATCTATACTTGTTCAAGACTATCACTGCAATAACCCACTTTTCTACTACATCCCAATGAGGAAGCTTTTTTTTCCCCATTCAAGAAAATAACCTGAATGTGAACTGCTGGCTATCAACACAAGCCTAAACAGCAGAAGATGCATGAAAGGAGGATTCAAGTTCTTCCTCCTCACAAAGAGCCTCACTAGTTCTAGCAACTGGTGTTTTAAAGAGGCTTAGTACACCTCCCACAGGATTACAGACGTAGTAAGGCAAGTCAAGCTGCTTTGTAATCATGGATCGTGATAAGGAAGCTGCAGGTACACAAATATGCACTGCTGGAGCAGACTGCTTCAACATACCTGAAAGAGCTCTTGGAATTGATAGAAGGCTCTCATGCACAAGAGGGTCATCAGCAGCATTAACCAACAGAAGAGGAACATAGATCTGCATCAAGAAACATAGTAAAGAGAAAAAAACAGTTGGGGTTGGTATTTGAGTTTCTATCAACTGTTATAAAGCTTCTTAGCTTGGCTCAATTCAGACATCTTATTTCAGAGTTGTCCTTTACCTGGAGAACCATCAGCAAAACAGTCAAAAATTCAGACTGGTGGCTTTTTACCAATGGAGTATTCTGCAGCACTTTAATTTTTAAAACTCAATTGTAAGAAAAGTGATACGGGTGTAACAGAGCAAACACAGATTAAGTCACAGATCTTCCCCATTCTCAGAATTCAAATAGCTACACCCTTTTTTACTCTATATTGCTTTGCACATCAGGCAGCTAGTGCCAGCTGTTATAGACACCTTGGTTAAAGTCCAGGAAACTCCCTTGGAGTGCCTCCATCCTCTGGTTCAGCAAATCAAGAAGGAATTAATTTTGCAGTTCTGCTTCTGCATTACTGTGGCCTGCTAAGCATCTGCCTTCCAGATCTCTGTGCTGAGCCTCTTCTTGAGTATCTAGTCCTTTCTGCCTGGAAGGCTGTATGCCAGCACGCATTTTCCACCTTATGCTCCTACACTCAGAGGGGTTCAGCTGAACTCCTGGCTTTACATAGATCACTTGGATGCTACTACCCAGAGTTACACTCTCTAAAGAGCCCAGAGCATTTAAAACCACTATTAGGAGTGCTAAGATCTGAAATCCCACTCCAAAATACCATGTCTGAATACTTCTAAAAACCCAAGCTAAGACAGCTGTGTCTGGGTATCACAAACAGAAAGCACAGCAAGAGCTTACCCTGTGCAAGTAGTGCAGGCAGCTTTCTTCTTCGTAGTACTCCTTCAGCGAACTGTAGCCATGGAACTTCCTGGAATGGATAGTGTCATTGCCATCACGTTTCTAGTATCCAACCGACTTCCCTTTGCAAATAAGGACATATATGCCCAGACCTGTACTTTTAAGGACAATGCCTTTTTCTACCCAGCATCTCTGCAAAATTCACCTTTGGCAGCACATGCCTTTATGCTTTCTGTGCTTACTCAAACACTGATAGCAAGATTTGTTTCTTCTACACATACCAAGTTAAACATTGAAGTGGAAGTCTAGCAGCCTTCAAGGCATCTTTTTGAAACTTAATTTGTTTTTTCTGTGTAAATTACTTATAAACTTATTCACCACCTGAAAGCCTTTACAAATATAAAACCATCACAGCTTACAAACCTCAAACATACTGGACAAAAGGTCCTGCCTACAAGCCGCCCAGAATTCACTGTGGTTCAATTTCTTTGCAATATCCTTAGCCCTCTCAAACCAAGGATTCAGTGAGCCTATACTCAAGTGCTTTTTTTTTCCTGGGGTAGGAGACAATGATGCAGCTGTAGGCCCAAAGTAGACAGGCCTCAGGGATGAAGGACAAGTATATTTCCCCTAGGAATCACTTCTAGAAAGATAACAAACAGTCGTATTCCTAGTACTCCAAAAACCTTTTAGCTGTATAGCTGACAGTGTACAGCTTTAGCATTTTGTAAAGGTGTCAATGCCTGATATAGAACATGCCACGGCAAGATCACAGCCACTGAACAAAGTACTAAGCTGTTTTCAAGGACATAGGCAGTAACAGACTGCTGCCTAATAATGCAGAGAGCTTCATTTAGGTGTAAGTATGACAAGTTAAAAAGTTCATGTTATCTCAACCAGTGCTTATGTTCACAGAGAAAGTAATATTCTAGGGGGGAGGGTCTGTTTCAGAATTCAAGTAGGACTAAAAACACTCATGAGCAGTTCTGAGCTGCTTTCCACATTCTGCACTTTTTTTTTTGTAGACCTCTTGGCAAGGGCTTCCTCTTCCTGGTTTATTCTTGGCTGCAGGTTCAGATGTTACAGGTAAATGCCTCCTGGATGACTTTACAGAAGCTGTGACTGTCAAAAAGGTGTGTTTTTTTTTTTTTTTTGTGGTTTTATTCAATGTAAAGGCAAGGAAGGATTTGGGGTTGCCAGCACTGCAGTGCTGACAGATTCCTACAGGTACAACAAGAGGCATGCAAGAGTAACACTTAAAACAGAAGGTACTTTCAGAGACCCACAGAGAAGCATAGTCCCCCTTCATACCTCATAACATTATCATCGATCTGCATAAGGGATGTTGCCGTATAGAGTTTGCTCAGATCAGCATCTGAAAGGCTTTGTGGCTTCTTCACGTTATCTCCAAAAAGAACTTGCCTGAAAGAGGAATAACAAAGTAAGTATCTGAACACCATAACAAGTGCAACAAAGCCATGACTTGCTCAAGGACAAGTGAGTTTACCAAATCTGACAAGATAAGAATAGAAGTGGGCTACGTACACGAGGCTTTCTTGGTAACAAGCACAGCTTTTTTGTGCTCCTCCCTTCACAACGAGGTATAACAGAAACTAACAGCCACTTCAGAGAAAAACGCTCTTGTTACACTGAAGAACTGCAAAAGGGGCTGCTAAAAAGAACCTTCCCAGAACAGACAGCACTAGGGGGATTTAGAACAGAGGCTTTGTGTTGGAGGGAGGGTCCTTTGGCTTCAGATCAAACCCGTGGGTGGCTCGGGGAGAGCACTAGCAGTCCTGGGCATAGCAGCCCCATCACCATCTGGTCCTGAAGCCTCCCCAGCAGATATTAGGTTAGCTCATCCAGCAGAAATTACTTGGGGGCATTACCTTAGCAGAAAGCTATTTACTATGGACACTTGTCATAATTAGTTATTACCCTCAGGAGAGGATGTGTTTCTTCACCAGAACAAACCGCTCCCTTAACAAATAGAACAAAGGCCGCAAGCTGGAAAGGATTTTTATTCCCTTTTAGAAGCAGCTGCAGGGCAGAGCAGGAGGGAGACTCAGCTTGACTTGGGGGAGCTGCCTTAGAGCACAAACGATTGTGGAAAAAAAGATTACTTAACTGAATCTCCTTCCAGCCAGCATTGCCTTTATCTGGCTTATGAATCTAAGCACCATTTCATGGGGACTTATATATCCTGACATGTATAATTTGGTCAAGTTGTCCAAACGTTTATCAGTCTGGAGTGAATTACATGGATCATCCTCCACATCAGTTGTCCTAACTCCTCCTGCAAGCATTTCATACCACACAGGAGTGCTAGCTATGAACCAAAAGTTTGCAAGTGACACATGCTCCTCATTGGAACAGGTCTTAATTAGCATCCACAGATGAGGTACTTACATATCTGTTGCCCTAAAAGCACCCAGATAATTTTTGGTCTAGAAAACAGCATCATGGAGCATGTCACTTGTTTAATGAACACATTCCTTTCGTATCTGAGAGCCACGGATCACAACAGTAGCAAGGACAGTAGCACTCTAGGAAGAGCAGCACTAAGTATTCTGCTGGCTACATGCTCTCTGGAGAAGAAAACTAGAAGCCAGATCTACAGAATGACTGTTTGCTTATTTGATAAGCAGCAGCCCCTTGCAGCAGATCTTGAAGATTAATCCTACCTCCAGTAGGTGGCAGAACAAGAGGCTCCTTGAATAGAGGATTCTTTAGCTAGAAGTGAAACAGATGCATAATACTCTACTTTGAAGTTTAATTACAATGTTTTCCTGTGCTCATCTTGTTTACTCATTAAGCAAGTCTCCTCAGAAGGCAAAAAAACACAACAAAGCTTGCTTTCTTTTAACAGGATCACCAGAGCTTATTTGTATATTTTACAGTATACATGATTGGCATGGGCTCCACTTCTTTTTCTTGCTTCACTTAAAAGACACTGAGCAGGGGATTTCTGTGTAATTTTCAGGAGTCTGATTTTCAAAGTCTGAGAAGAGAAGATAAATCCAATAGAGCAATTGACCCAATCAGCAGCACCAGTGCAAGCTTACCTGTGAGAAAGGATGATCTTCTTCATGTTATCTGCCATGAGGAAGTTATAAAATCTTCTGCACTGATCCCATTGCATGAAGGTTTCCTGTGCCCTAGAAAAAACACAGAGCATAACAAACCAAGCTGTTAATGGAGATCTTGAAAGATCAGAGTAATACACCGTAACATCTCACTGCAGCCTAGAGGCTAAGTAAACAAATCTCCAGGCTTTCCCTGCCATAGCTTAACCTTTTCCAGGAAATGACTTCTACTTTGATGAAGTTTGGTAGTATCAGAAAACAGATCTGCAGTCTCATTTTGCACAATGCAATTAGCTGTCCTGATCAGAGCATTTAGGAGCCATCAGTCAAGATCTGCAACACTGACAAGAGGACTTTGGTATCCCTTTGCATAAGTTGAATGCAATTTACTTAATGGAACTACCAAGGAAAGGACTAAAACCCGTTGCTGAAAAAAGTAAATTGTGTGTAATAGCTTTACAAAGGAAATTGTGCAGATGTTCACAATATTTACATACACTATTATTGTTTTGCCTTCATTGGCAGGAGCTGTAGGGGTAAATACTTGTTGCAGCTGCAAGTGGCATCAGAGTTGAAGCCTTTACCTATTCTCAGAGCAGAACAACAACAGATAAGCTGTGAAGTGCTAAAACAGAATTGAAGTCGTCCAGACTTCTGTGAGCTTTGCCAGATACAAGCACGCCTTTGCTCTGCAGGGTCATGGGCAGGTTAGAACTTTACTTTTACCAGGGTTTGCTGTTACTGAGGAAACATCCTAGCATTTACTGAGCAACCTAAGAATGCTGGGAGCAGGCAGTTTCATCTACTGAAGTACTCCCATTTAAACATTAACATACCATGAGAACTACAGGGGATTTATCATGACCTTCCAAGCCATGAGCTGCAGGTTTCCTAGCAGTGCATAAGCAAGCTGCCTGCTTGCAAGCCATGCTGCAGTACGGACTTGTCTAACCAGGCTATAGCCACCATGCTTACATCAGGACAGGGGAATAGAGACAGGATAAGATTTTCCAAGTAAACCTTTAAAGTCATTTCAAGACAACTGAGCTTAAAACTACTACATTTCCCCACGATTCCTGTAGCAGACAGCAGGACTCCTAATATGAAGGGCTGCAAGCACTGACAAAAATGCAACTTCCAGTATTTCGAGGACTGCACTGGTTTCAAGGTAGGACTCTCCCCACAGCCTGTGGCTACACTGAAGATGCATTCCACAAGATCAAGAAGCAGAATCAAGCCTGTGCAGGCAGAGATTAAGGAATAAGGAGACATGTCCCTGCTTAGCCTCAGGGAACAAATTCCCCAGACTTTGTGTTAATTCATTAACTGAGACCCATTTTCTGCCTGCAGAGCCTTGCATTACTTCTACTTTACCAAGCCCCTCTATGGGGCACTTGCTTAACACCCTAACAAGGCTTTCATATTTCAAATGTCTGCTTCATCTTGCTCACCAACACTTTTTCCTAATTTTTCCCCCTTTACTTCCTAAAGATATTTGGGGATAAAGGCTGTACAAGCTAATATAAAGAGGAATTGTAATCTAACTGGTCATCTACCAGGGCAATCCACTTTCGTGTAGCTCAGATGGAAGAAACCAGTAATTTTCACCTAGCAGACCAAGTCCAGGAAGGCTAACCTTATTATCCTTTCCACCTGGAGATGCTTTGTGCCTCTTCCCTTCCCCTTCTATAGCCAGGGGTACAAGGCCCCCCCTACCCTGTCATTTACTTAGCAGTTATTTACTGATGTTGCTTTCCCCTAGCTTCGCCTGATTAGCATTTCAAAGCAGCACTAAATATTAGGTAGGGAGACACAAGATACGAGAAGCCTTCCTGCTGAGCGCACGGTAATGCACAGCAGATGTTCTGTGACCAGAGATTTGCTAGTAGATGTTTACCCAGCAGGTGGAGTCAAGAGCTCAGTAATCCACAGGAACCCGCAGAAGACTTGCATTGAACTCACACGAGCAGCTGTTATTTTTCCATGCAGTTATCCAAGTGCAGCATTGTTAAACAGGTTGTCCTTACCCTGCCATTTCACCAGCACATCATGACATACTACTAGGAAATCAGCTTGGGGAACAGAATTACTCAGAACATTCTGGAGACCAGAAATATGATGTTGCATAACTGTGTAAGATAAATCAAAGCAGCCAAGGCCAGATGCAATCCTTGCAAACCCCGTTTGATGGCTACAAAAAAACAGTGTCAGGAGCAGGCTTCAATAGGATGCTCTGTGCCAGCCAACTAACGACATTTTACTCGAAACAAGAACAGACTATTCTTGAAAGCATCTGTTCAGATGCTAACGGTGTGAACTCCAGGGGACTGAGCAGTAGGTTGGACACTTTTAGCAATATTTGCACGTGATCTGAAGTCCCGAAAGGCATGAGGTATACTGGAACGTTACTGAATTGTCTATCAAACTTTTAGCCACGTCTAAAGCTTCCAAAAAACAACTTCTTACTTTCACCTGTAAGAGCTTCACTTATAAAAGGCACCTTCAGACTGCTGAATATCCAACTAGTCACAGTACAGGAAGAGCATCAGCAGCAGAGTTCCAGCTAGCTTCACCAGGCTGGGAGGCCCAGTTCTACAGCAAGCCCCTGTCAGTACTGTCAGTTCCATCTTCATCTGCCCAAAAGATCTTGACACAAACACCCTGCCCTCAACAGCCTCTTGCTTTTCAAGTATTCTCATTGCTCAGAGAGGCAATTAAGTTACTGTACCATCAGCTGTACCTCAGTAGTTGTCCATACATAGAGACAGCAAGAACCATGAGCATTAGCTTAACCACTTACACTGCTTTAATCTTCAGTAACTTGCACACGGAAAGTTACTGTACATGAGCGGAGCTGCCAGTTTCCAAGTGCAGTGCTGTACCCAAGCCCTCCATCAGTCGATGTGCTAACACTAGGTGGAGCCCGTACAGCTCCTGTGAAGTGCTACGGGCAGGGAACAGGTTAATGTTTCAGGCAGCCCTTAGGGCTATTATCCTTAGCCTCCTCACCTTCCCCATAGCAGGGGTTGCAAGAGCCTCTTCATCAGCCCAGTGCCTGTTTCAGCAGCACCCCCAAGAAGAGGGGAACATGGACTGAGAGTACGAGCTGTGTCCTTCCAGCCTCCCTAGATAAGAGCTGCCGGATGACACTCCGCACTGAAGCCAGGAAAGCTATTATGGACCAAGTGATACTCCTCAGAGCAATGAGAAAGCAAACTATTGCTTCAAGCTTGGCACCAGCTCAGTAGTTTGTCACACTGCCCAGCCTGCCTGCTTAATTAACCAGTGCTGCATGTGGAATGCCTCTCCTTACGACACCAGCAGTTCTGCCACAACACAAAGTCAGGCCGACTCACATGTGCAGAAGCTGCCAGCATTTACCTGGCCAGGTACAGAAAGCTGAATTGTATTGCAGACAGTTTATTTGTGCTGCTGATCTACAAGGCTTTGACTGCTGCTTCAGGAAGGTGGCATCCTGCAGTCCTACAGACTAATTTAATTAGGTGAAGAGAACGAGCATGCTTTCCCCCACACAAGAGAGACAAGCAGAGACACTGCAGACTTACCTGAGCGCGCTGTAGCCCTGGCACACGCTGACACAGCACAGGACTCTCTCCTGGTTGGCCTGGCTCTCCCCCAGGTACTTGCACACGATGTTTCCACCCAGGCTGAAGCCTACAACAACCAGCTGGGTCTGAGGGTAGGTCTTCTTGATGTAATTAACCATCGCACCAAATTCCCAGGTGCAACCTGAAAAATAAGGACGATGGCAAGAGTCATCTTCCAACAGCCCCAGATTTCTACTTCAAGCTCCAATTGTATGCTTTAAGTTCAGCTTCTTCCCCTTTCTGACTTCTCCATAACCTCAAGATTTTAAGGGCTCTGATTCACACACATGTTCATGTCTGTTTTATGAGTCCTGTGGACCTTACTTAGCTCATGCCTGTCTGACTGACTGCCAAAGATAAAATTTAAAAAACCTAATCCTTGGAGCAGCCGGTCTGACAATCCAAACTCTTCCTTTCTAAACAACTTAAGAAGCCAAATAACCCTGGCTTTGACATTGATAGGTAAAAACTTTGTATATCACTACCTACAGCTATTTCTCCTGCCTTTGAGTTTGGAAAGAGGAAACAAAGAGAAGCAGCTCCCAAACTGATGGTATGGGACAATGGTATCAACAGGCTACGCACTTTGTTAGCCTTCCAGTTGGAGTCAGTACTTCAAATCACACAGAAGGCACTACATGAACAAAAGCAATAAAAAAAAGCTGTTTAGTCCAGTTTAGAGCCAGAATCTCAGCTGCGTCCTGTGGAGCTGCTCCAGGAAGGTAAATCCAAAGAGTCTGGATTGTACACTGTGCCACCCAAGCGCTGCTCCAGTATGTCCTGACCCCAAAAGCAACATCCTTGCTGGACATCAGACAGGTTTTGGCCAGCTCTGGAGGAGATGCTGAGCACTACAGTTTGCGTTTTCTTCCGTGAAATTGGAGGCTTCTGGTTGAGCCTGTCATCACAGCTTGGGCACTTCCTTGTGAACATTGGTAACGGACAATGTTCCTCAAGATGACAAACGCTGCATCAGTCTAGTCTCCTCTGGAAGAAGCCAGAAGTCAAAACACTAGTGTTGGACTTTGGTGATGTGACAGCAGCTGGCAGGCATTTCAGAAACCTGAAGCTAGAACAGCAACAGGTCAAGCCTGATATAAAGGCTTGGGGATTCAGCAAATCAAGTTTATGCTACTTGCTCCCCAACAAATGCATCAGGAATCCAGCATAAGCTGGAAGGACAACAGGGTATTTGGGTTGGAGGCAGAGTAAAGTCTGCACAGGGTCTTGCTGGCACAACACTTGGCAGAGTTGCTTGCTAAGTGATTTACTGTCTTACTCAGAGGAAGTGCTAGACATTCCTTTCCCTTCCCAAGGTTGTAAAAGATTTAGAAAGGCGTATCTTCAGAGCTACACAGCGGAATAGCTCCCTAAAGTCTAAGCTGCATGAAATGAACAATCTGCTATCAGCTCCAGCAAACGCTCAGAAAATTAGAGGAGGATTCAGAAATTTAGGCTGGCATTTGACACTAGATAGAGAAAAAGCTAGAGTACCATTTTATTCAGAACAGCATCAGGTAGAATTGTAGCAGATCTATATACCCTCATGGTGGTGTTACTTCCCTTCTTCCCCAACCCCTTATTCACCATTTCAGCTAATAATTCAAAAAATTAGGCTATGGAATTATTTTTAGGTGTCAAGCTAGCAACGACACTGCTTGAAGTTTCAGAGAGCAGCCAGTGAATTTGGGGATTGTAGTCTGTCCTAGGAAGGTACTATTTTTGGACGGAAGCTCTCAAATTCTATCAAAAAAAAACCAAATGCTTTTGGGAAGTCAAGCTTGGTAGGCTCAAAACAACTACTAGTCTAGGACCTCATTAAAAATTAAAGCTATTGGTATTCCTGAAATGTTTTCCTCTCAGCAGCAGATTTAATAGCTACAAAACAAGCAACGAAGCACTACTGCCTATTTGCCTGCTAGACCCAGAGTCTCAAAGCATGAGATGTTTTGGCAATTCAAGTGTTCAAGATCAACATTCGAGCTGTTAATCCAAACTCTTAGCAGTATTTTAGTTACCTTTAAAAAAATATAAAGAAACTCAACACCAGTCTATTGTACCCACAGTTGACTCCTGATCTAATGTAACTATAGATGTTTGCAGTAAAGAAGGACATGAAGGCTCAACAGAACTCAGGAACAAGCAGATCAGGTCCCTGGCAAGAGGGCCACATTCTACCAAGATCATGTCACACACTATCAGGGCAGTTAAGAATAACTGGAGTCACTCTTAACCCACCTCAAAGTACTTTATTCCTTCTAATTTCTAGGTTAGGAAAGATTTCCTTGTATTCAAGGTGAAAGCCCAACATCAGGGTAGTTAAGCACTAGCACTTCTGTAGTTTTACTGTCATACCACAGAACTGCTGCCATTCCTTGACATTTGTGTTACATTCAGGGACCAATCTGACCAAGTCCTTCCTAAAACAGAAATGGACTTTCTGGATAAGCTGGTACACGCTCCTTCTCATACTACGTTTTCCAAAGTCTCAGAAATAGCCTTTATCCTACAGAGCCAAGTTTGTTCATAGCCCACTAAACGGACATTTAAGCATCTCTAATCATTTGAGAAGGCTCATAGTAGCCATGAGTGCTTTTTTTCAGTTTTTCTTTCAAAAACGGTCTCCTTAATTAAGATGCATATATTAGAACTAGGATAAATAAGAAAGAAATAATGAATCATGGTATTAGCCTCCTTTCTCCCTTGTAAGTTAAGTTTAAATCCTAAGAAACAGTATAAAATGATTAGCCTAATTCACTTATGGCAACCGTGTTGTGCTGAAGGAGCCTGATCAAGTCCTAGAAATTCCACAGGCCTGAAAGCCATCAGCTGCCGCAGTACCTACCGTACGTGAACATCCGTGGAGACGTGAGCTCGATGTTCGGTAAGGCCCCCAGGTGATTCAGAACAGCACATCTGTACCCATTTTTCTGCGCATAGTCAACAAAAGTGCGGATATACTGCTTTTCACTGTGGTTAGCAATCCCAGGGCAGATTACCATCGTGACATCCTCTGTGCACAGAAAGAGAGGGAAGTTAAGTAAATGTCACTTCATGCAAATTAAATTCAGAAGCTTTCCATTTCAGATCCATGGGAAACCATGTACCAGAAGAAAGGTAAAAATCCTACTATCCTGCCAAAAGGCCTGGTGTGGGACAGAAGACTAGCAGGTCTATTGCTAAAGATGTGGAACGAGTAATTCATGTTAGAGCAGATGAACAATTTTCTAACTCTGGGGAAGGCTGACCAAACAGTTCTACAGAAACTGCCTAGTGACCAAGAGAAAACCCTCCCCTTTGAAGGAAGATGTTTGACATCACACACATTCTGCCTTCTGACAGCCTGTTGAGACTAATCAAGTGTGTAGAAGCACTAGAGCCCGCTGCATCTTCATGCACCAGGCACGCTAAGCTATTTTTCTCATTTCCCTTGCAGAATTCAGCACAACCCAGATCTTCACAATGAAGCTTTGCTAAGCACAGAAATTCTGACTGACTGACATTAGCCATCGCCTGCTTCGTGGCTGATCTAGCTAGCATCTGATCTGCTGGCACTGCTCAGCAGTTTAACAAGGTATCACTTTATCAGCTAAGAAAGCCATTACCGTAATTTAAGTAAGCACAGTAAAGTATATTCAGGACTAGCATATGTACTTCTAATTAGTTATCAAACTCTTTGCACTTATGTGCAAAGCTCTAGCTCTACCCACTGTGCATTTTTGCCTCATTAGGAGAGCACTGTTCAGATTCTCTTCAACGATAACGACAACAGAAACTGTTGCAGCACAGCGTTATGCCACAAAGATCTCAACTCTGACAACGTTAAGAATTTGGCCTTTTCTGAAGGCCAAACAGGAGCTGTGGGCTCACAATGAAATCAGCTGCTGCAGAGGTTAGATTGTACTACTGAAGTCAAGTCACAGAAACTCAGTTTCAAGTGTTGCTGTTACCACTAGTAATAGCGCATTTTAAATCTGACATTCACTCTGAATTTATGTAATGCAGTAGGAGATCACCAGGATTTTCTACTTTTTGCATAGAATTCTCTTATAGTCTAGCCTCCTTCATATCCCTAAGCACATGGAGTTTGTTTTCATGCAGAAGGGCTATGGAGCATTTCTGCTGCTCCTTAATGCCCACCGCTCGCCACACAAGGGTAATTAGTCTATCAGGTCCTGCTCTGCTGTCTGAGACATGAGTGCACAGCAAGATGGTCTCACAGCCTGCACACCTTGGCTAATATTGTGTAGCTGCCCCCTTCCTATCACCAAAATTAACACCTATCTTTTCTGAGAATCAAATCTCAGTGCTCTTATCTATCCCCCCCGTGTCCCGGAGCACAGAACCAAGGTCAGCAGCTAGATGCAGCCAGCAGCTGCTTCGACTGACCTCCAATGCAGTGCTCAGACTGCGGCTCAAAGAGATCAAAGGTTGCTGTTGCTCCATCTGGCATCGTGAGGTACTTGCGATGTCCGTACGGATGTGGTGATCTCACTCTCCCCATTTTTCCATAAAGGGCAGTCTGGATATGTCCGCTCTTTCCCCAGATCAGGGGTGGAATGTACCTGAAAGAGGGAGTCATTTAGTTACACATCCCTGCTGTGTTAACAAGCTGTGAGAACACATAAGCAATCCCGTAACAAATCTCCCCCTCATTTCCAAACACAGTAACAAACACAGAACTGTTTTTGCTATGACTGACCCGACAGCACTGCTCTTCACAGCCTTACTAGAGCAGAGAGACCGATACGCTCTCCCTGCTGAGAGATCAGCACTAAGAGGAGAGGCCAAAACACAGACGTTCCTACACATTGAAACCCTGCGTGCACAAATGCTTCTCACAGACTAAGCGGAGACCTGCTGTCTTACTGAGACTGGAACAGCATGTTGCTAGCCAACCAAACTGACCTTCAAAGACTTGTCAGATACTGTAAATCTGTTTTAATTGAAGCACCGGAGCCTGCTGGGTTGAGCCCACATGGTCTTGTGTAAGCACTCGATTTCATAAGTCAGCAGTAGAAACAAGAAGATTCATAGCAAGGTCTGAAAGACTAAAAGCCACAAGGCTTGCTCATTGAGACAAATTTCTACAGAAATATTCTTCTCAGTTAAATAAGTGTGGAGGGTTGGTTAGGTGAAAAGGGACATATCTTATGCATCTAGGAGAAAAGGAACGGGTCAAGTATAGGACACAGTTGATGTAAACAACAGGGACAAGCGACATGAGCCAAGTCATGTACGCAAGGAGGTCACGCTGCCCTTGGCGTATGAAGAAACTATTAGATAGGGAACTTGTGGTTATCAGGGCATGGGTAGACTCACAAAACAGGATGTTAATGTAACCAATCATGAGCTTGACTTTTGCAATATGCATGAGCTGATTATGTACTAACGCATAAAAGAGCACCGAGTTATCTAATAAATTGAAGTTCACTGTTCACTCATATTGAGCGTCTGTGTCTTCCCTCCGTCGACAACAAATAAGGAGCATGGTACAGGGAAATTTCACCTCTCAAGCAGAGTATGGTAATAAAGCAGGACCAGTTTCAAAAGGACCTGTAAGAACTGACCAAGAAAAACACCACTGAATCAATCCATCCCTTCCACCACAGGAGGGGCACTCCACCAGCCTTGTTTATCAAGGGCATGTTAAAGCGAGGTGCCAAAGCAGACTGCCTTTTTCTTTCTGGCTTTAGTGGCCCTCAAAAAGACATTAGGGTAAGCAGCTATTAGCTGGAAGGGGTTCAAGGCTCGGCTCTCTGCTCCGTTGCTACGAGCAGAGCAGCGAGTGGTCCAACAGAATGTGCTGCTGCCCAGTGGTGCTGCTGGGGCACTCACCTGGCAGCCCTGCAAAGGAGAGACCGAGCCACTGCCTTGAGAATGAGTTACATCAGCTCTTGACAGGAAAGCATGAATGATTCATTATTTAGGAGAAGAGCTGCCCCAGGGAGCATGCTTCCAGTTAAGGAGCTGTGGTCTCTGCTGCACAGGGCTGGGTGTCCAGAACAAGCTTGAGAGCTGCCCACACCACGTGCATCCGAGAGATCAGTAATGCATTCTCCCCCCCCTTCTTTTTGAAAGGGCTTTTTGCACTTATTCCCATCTACTGCTTGGGACCACTTGAAGCAGGGATCCTGTTCTTTTATGTCTCTCCCTGTTCACAGCATACCAGGCAGCTTTAGGCTCACCTGATTTATTCCTTAAGGCTGTAACCCATCAGGGTGTGACTGAACACAAGCCTTGCTTTATGCTCTGACACTGATCACCATTGGACCTGCTTCCCCACGGCAGCTCTTATTTCACATCTGTAGCCCCCCGTCGGCTCACATACCCTTTAAAAATAGTGCTTTGTACAAAAGAACTCAGTGCCTGTTTAGCAAGACAAGAGCAGCAGCTCTAGCAGAAGGATACCCATCTTCCCCATTCGCTTCCCCCATCCATAAGGGTGTCTTCAAGTCAAAGCAACACAGCAGTAGTTCATTCCAGGTTCACCCTGTTTTTGCTAACACACCATCCCAAAGAGACCCAAAACAGCTTTCCAGAGAAGTAGATATCCCTTCAAAAAAAAAACCAAAAGCTACAAGAGCTGCCAGCTGATGCTTGCAACCTTGTAAACTGGCCCCCAGTGCCTCCTGGTATCTCTCACTCACCTAGAAGGCTTTTCACACCATCTACATGAGACCAGCAGTGCTATCCATCTTTTATCATCCCCGCACCTCTACCCTGGGAGATGCACTGCAGCGAGGTGCGTGCCAGCAGCAGCATGCCTGCCATGCAGATTCCCAGCAACGACGGGGACTGTGCAAGCTCATTCTCTGTAATTGCTGGTAGAAGTGAAGAGAAGTCAGCGGACTGTCTCCTAATGCAAAGTGGACATGCACAGGGACAGCACCGTCAGTATAAACAAGGTGGGACAAGAAGGACTACAGACGGCTCTGCTCAGGTCACATACTGCTCCCTGCAGAGGGTTTTGAGCAGCTCCTGTAACTATTATGCCAGATGGAGGTGACACTGCTCTTCCAGAAGACCACAAAGCAGCTTTTCACCCTAGATATTTACATCACAAGCAGTTCAGTAGCTGTACTCCATACCTAGATGGTGCCTGACTTTTTACAGAAGTCTTTTGCAAATGCATTTTGCTAGCAGCTCCCCCTCCCCCAAATACAACCCGTAAGAATCTGCAACTCCTCCAGGAGAGATTCCACCATCAACATCAGTGATGGGCTTCAACCTTAGGATAAGCACAGGCATTGGAAGCTTTGGTGAATTTCTACACAGCACTTCTTAAAGTCAAAATTATCCCAAGTAGAATCCGAAGTCTTACCCAGCAGGGCTAATAGTAAAGCCATTTCTCCAGCTACAGGAGCTAAGTTATACAGCTGTGACTGATTAATGCTGCCACTTTGATGAAAAATCCGAAGATCTGTGCAAGCACCAAATCCTTCCTCATTTATCTGCAGTTCGGTTTCTGGTTGTAAGTCACAGTGCTCCAGAGCAATCGATGCAGCAGCTACAGCCGCACATACCACAGGATATTGTTAGAAAGCAAATCAGAAGAGTCTTCAAGGCCCACCACTGCTGCTGGAGTTTAAATGCAGACAAATGGCTTCGAGAGCACTGTTTATCAACAGCATGCAGCCTGCTTCCTCAACTCACAGCTGGGTTCTTTGGGGAAAAAATAAGACTGCCTTCAAATAATCTGACTATAGAAGTTGCCTGAAGTACTGATCTTCAGTAAGTCAAACCTTTATGCCATTTTTTGCTTTCATAGGCAAAGAGCACAGGCAGTTTCCCTGATACATGCTTTGTTACAGGACTGAGAACAAGGCAGGAACCCCTGTGACTTGTCTGTAACAAGGCACAGAAGCTGTCGATGGTGAATTCAGGCAGGGTGAATTCACTGCCTGGTCCCTTGAGAGAGGATAAGCCAGCATTTCTGAGCATCCTATAGACAGAGGAAGAAAAATGCTCAGCTGCTGTTTTACGTTAACTTCAGTCAGTTGTTTAAGCATCGCTCTGCCTGCAGCAGAGATGTGCTAGCATTAGTCACTCTGCGTGTAACTACACTTCTAGATGAATATTCAAAGGTCAAAATCCAGCGTGAGTAATGTGCATAGGACACTATTCTGATGCAGAGACTTGTTACTCCCACTTGGTCTTACTTATATATGTTAATGTACATTTCTGCTGCTTGCATTTAAGAAAAACCAGTTAGGATTCTGAAATGCACACAAGTGGTATGGCAACAGCTTGTTATCTCACCCACCTTTTCTTTTACTACTGCCCACTGACCTTCAAGCTACAGGCTTACAGCTAGATAGATAACCTCTAAGTCCCTTTAGTTCCCAGCCTCCACGAGACTGAACATCACAAGACTTCAACGGGGAGTGTGGAAAGAATTTGCCCAGATTGCATAAATCTTGTGTAGTTAGTGAAAAACTACACCAGATTAAAACTCACCAGAACAGACTGCTGCAAAAGCAGCCAGCTAGTACAGTGATTAAAATATTAGACTTTTTTTTTTTTTACCAAGACAACAAGCTGCCAATTTGACCTACTACAAAACCCCATAAAGCCTTGGCAGTTGCAAAGGGATGTGTCGATATCGATGCGTTCCAGTAAAAGCTCTGCTCAGCTGATGGAGGAGCTGGACTTCGCAAAGCATCCTTAGAATTTGTAGCAGCATCTGATCTGAGACTATTTTGGCAAAAGACAAACCTGGTTTTGAAAGTCTTCCTGTGAGTGACTCTGCATCTTTCAATGGAAGGAAGTCTACAAGAACTCTTAAGACCAAGTACTGAGCACTACAGTGTGACACTGCACAGGACTGAAGAACAAATGTGTTATTATTCAGGTTTTACAGGGACTTTCAGCTTGCTTTTACTAAAGAATATAGAAAGAACTCCTTAATCACAAAGGCACATGAAACCACACTGGTGAGGAAAAAACACTAGCCAGGAATTATTCAAGAGTCCTTACCCTCTGAAAGTGCAGGTTAGATAAGCTCAATTTTATTTCAGCCGTATTATGTAAAAATCAGTTCCAGAAATATTTTCATACTCAATCCAGCTGAAAACACTTAACTATATACAGTGCTGATAGCTATAGCTAGCACAGGCTGTTTTACAATGAGGCCAACATTCCTCATGGCAAACAGCTCAAAAAAGATGCTCCTCCGAAACAATCCCCCTGCAGGCAGGGGAGCGTGTACTCAGGCTGTTTTTCTTGGGGCTTACCTTCAGCAAACAAGCTCAGCAGGGTGTGACACGTGAGAACATGTGCTAGGTATCACGTGGGCGCTTAAAGGCAAGCAAATAAGTGTTCAGCTCAAGAAGCATTCAAGCCTTGTCCTTTAGGTTTTAATGAAAATACTATCACTACTGCTAAATTTTACCGTGTCTTTCAAACGAGGGCTCTCTCTCACAAAAGCAGGTGGCCTCCCTCAGATACTGAGAGTAGGAAGAGGAAAAGTGCTCAAGGACAAGACGGCCTTCCTCGGCTTCTCTGTAACGCCTGCTGCAGACCAAAATAGTTTTGAAATAAACCATTATCCTGTCGGGATTATCTCAGGACAGCAAGTTTCACTGTATGGAGATGATTCACCACGCACTCCTTGGCGTGCGCTGTTACAACTGAGCTGTTCACAGACGTAGGAGAACCCAGGCACAGGCACCACGTCTACCTATGGGCAGCACTTGACTGCTCTGCAGTAGCAGGGATTACTGGAGCAAGACAACAAGGCATGAGCAGCCAGCTGGGGGAACAGCAGCCAGAAGACCCCTCGCCTGCACGAGGATGAGGATGTCATACCACGACAGAGCACACAACCAGATACTGCCACGTGGGAGATCCAAACACAAAGCTTTGCTGTACTGGAAACAAAAATCTCAGCTTCCGTGAAAACAATGGCTTCCTGGTTTGCTCGAGAACCAAAGCTTTCAGCTAACGCGTCTGAGTGATTTCCCGTTTTGATTTGGTGAGCTGCAATGGACAGCAGGTACTGTGACAGAAGAGAAGCATCCGAGGCAGCTCAGGTTTCCCACAGCTACAACTTCTGGTATCTGCACTCGGTGTTTGGGTAACAGGATTCTGCAGCAGAAGGCAGCCGGGAGAACAGGTCTGGGTTGCAGTTACTTATTCTGGAAACTGATTTTAGTGAACTATGTACTCATCCTGTCACGTGTCTTAACCGGCCAAATGAATTCACGTTACATCAATCTGCTCACAAACGCGAGCGTTTTATCTCCAAGTGATTCATTTTAGCTGCAGAGCCCATCCCCACGTCGTGATAGGGTATCTCATCTACAACAGTCCCTGACAGCAGCAACAACTAGGTGTTCCAAAAACATTCTCCTAGCATTTTAAGGGTAAAAATAATTCCAATATGTGCTTGCAGATTAAATTTTAGCGGCTGTTGGACAGATTATGATTTTAGAGCACGTACATCTCCCAGCACACAGGAATTTAGGAAAGCAGCAGCTGCATAAGCAGCTCAAACAAAGCACATAAAAACCGTGCTATTTTTATTAGCAAGCATCAGCATTCAGATCCTCAAAGATCTAAAGTGGAAGTTCAGCAACAGGCGTATTTTTGGAGCATTACTTCATTTCAACCGAGGAGATTAACACTTTAAACATTAACTCTTGCATCTACTTTGATGTGCTGTAGCACATAGGATACTGATGACCAGACAGCAGTCTACAGTTTGTTCCTGTGAGGGGATGGCTGGAGAACTGCCACCTGCATTACAACAGGTGACAGGTTGTTTTCATCCCCTTTGCAGACCAATCCAGAGGTATTAAAAGGATGATTTACAAATCAAACCTTGCTTGAACCTCATCCTTTATTAAGGATATTTTATGAAGGATGTAAGTGTGCAAGAGGCAAGGAAAATTATTCTCCATAAGGATGATACTTGTGCCATGGCTTTACAGGACTAGCTACACATACACTTGACAATAGAAGAACTGGGAATAGACAATAAATCTCTAGCCCAGTACAGCAAACACTAGGCAAAAATTTAGTTTTGTGAGTCAAAAGAGTCAATGCTGCATTTCTACAGCAGTAAGAAGAGGTGTCAGACCTTCTGTGCCAATTTAAAAGACAAAAAAAAGACGCACCAGTGGATTGGCCTGGGTGCTTGAAGGTACCAGCAGCTGAACTGATGTGCAAGAGGTTTGTAGCAAGAAGCAGTTCTTAGAATGAAAAAGGGGTTGATTCCACTTGGAAAGCAAAAGTAAAGAGCTGGACACAGGTTAAGGAAGGGAAATAGAGATGAGAATTCCTTTTATTTTAGGAAAAATGTCTTTTGTTCACCAGAGTTTGATAGACATGCAGAAAGCTCCCAGCATTTCAGAGGACTGTAAAAAAGCAGTACTAACATCTGCAAGTACAAGGTACCTGGCACACAGCCATCTTGGGCAGTTTTACTATCCAAAGCTCTTAAATTATTCATCCACCATCGCTCGGCTTACTGAATGATGCTCTGTTTACAATTTATCCAATAAGTCCATAGGTAAGGATGGTGCCACAAAGGAGAAATACAAGTGGTTTTCAGTTATTTTTATTTTTAATAGCTGCACAGATAGAATAATTTCTGCTTATTTCTTTCTACCTGACACCCTGTCTGTAATACCCTCACTCCTTCCTCTCAAACGGGCTCAAGATGCACCACATCTCAAAGACAGTTTCCATCTGCACAGAAGAATCAGTGGGAGATCTCACAACAAACCCGGCACTGATCTAACAGAAGGGATTGCTGGGCTACTTATTTTGCTTTCATGGTAGAATTTGAAAAGAGCTGCTTAATCAGCTTTCCTAACGCTCTGAATAATTAGTGAGCAATCAAAGCCTTACAAGATTTTTCAGTGGAGTATAGCACAAGATGTTTCCACATCGCTCTTCCTAATTAGTACTACAAACCATTTCATGCATAATTGCAGGAATTTAAATACATTTGTTCCCCATTAGTCTCCAGGTGACTTTCATGCATAAAGACAGGACTTCTTTGATATTTCAATATTTGCATTTTAAAAAGTCTGCGATAACCTCAACAGAATTGCAAAATCTCATAAACATTATCTTACAACTGAGTTTTCCTTCCAGTAAGGCCTTTCAATCACCAACAGCATTGTATCCCCCTCTGCTTGAGCAGAGCTGTACAGGTTAGCAAGACTGAATGACCACTTCTTGACGTATTTTATTCTAATTTGTTTGAGTTTGCTTCCTGGGGTGGTACAAGCCTTTCCTGCTCCCTTCTGCCCAAGAACCAGGTGTTGGAAATCACAGCTACAGTATTCAGAGGAGCTGGCAAGCGTGAGCTCCGAGTAGATCCGGAGAAAACAAACAACGCGAGGGTGCACACAACGAACACAACGCTAGGGTTCTGCAAGAAGCTCTTCACGCCTGTAACTAATACACAACAGATGTACTACACTGTTTAGACATGCTCTGCATTTTCACTCCTCTGGGAATGCTTTGTTCTTCAACTGCATGGAAGTCCGAAACATGGCTCTAATATGGTCCTGCTTAGGAGCTCGTGCCATGGGAACGGCGCTGCAACAGCAGTAACACAGACTCTGAAATACGCTACAACAAGCACATCCATCTGAGTTTCTAAGGATACCCTGTTATTAATACATCTTCAAAACTGGCAATCAGCACGGCTTAATGCTTGCTCTTTCAGTGACTAGGGACACGTCAATCCAGAGTGCCAGCACTTAAATGACAAGCGTCTAAAATGTACTAGGGAGGTTCTAGCAACTTGACTTTTTTTAGGGAAGCAACTGCTTTGCAGTTATGGAACTAGAAATAATATTCACCTTCAATGCTCAGCTTCAGACATGTGTTACTGTTGAACTCAGAGTGCATCAGGGAATACCCTTTGGACTCCAATTTAAAACAGATAACACTTTGTTCTCTCCAAGAGTTTACAAACCCTATGGTCTATGATCATAACACTTTATGTAATCAAGGTACCTAACAGCACTGCTGAAAGACTCAAATAACTGAAATAACTATCTTTAAGTCAGCGTGCCTTCAGCAATCCAAAAGAAAGGTCCATCTGGCAGCACTTAGCACTTACTAAATAATTGATGCATTTAGGGCTTTTAAAAGGGACTTGCAAGTTTTCAAGGTGATTGCAGTGTCAAAGCCCTTGCCCCTCCACAGCTTCATGAAGTTGTAGTAAATGCTTCATAATGCTTCAAATGCTTGGTGAAGGTAAGGGCAACTGCACTGGTTCTGGAGGCCCTAGAATGGGAAGCTGAAGATCAGTCTGCTCAAATACACAGTTGACGTAACCTCAAATTGAGGGTGAATTCAACAGGATTTTCTTAGAGCTGTCTAGTATGTTGTTACTTTATTAAACTAGTTATGATGTGCTTTACCCAGTAATATATTCCATTAGTCTTCAATCCATTTAAGGCACTTCAGATAGAAGTAGGCACTTTAAAACAGAGCCATCCCCATTTTCATTACAAGCACATGGCCACACTATGAAAATACTCCCTTCCTGCGAGCCCTGACAGATTTCTCTACTAGAGAGCAGAGTACATGAACAGGAACAAGTGCTGATTGCATCCATCCCTCACACGTTTCCGCAGCACCTGCAGAAATATAGTACTGCAGTACCTGCGTACAGATCCTATACAGAGGGACACAGACACAGACATGTTTTTCCATACATCCATGGAAAACCCTGCACAACACGGGTTGGTCTTAACCCAGCTACCAGGAACACTAACACTAACGAAATGCTGCACTTAGGACATTTATTTCTTCAAGAGAATACCCTGCCATTCATTAGTACCCACAACTAAGAAATGTAAGAGCCTAACTACAGCTCTTCTCCCCAAAACACAGGACAACATGGACAAAAGCTCCTACTTACTCTTTGGTCAACAGCGGGCAGGATTTGAGCAGGAAGCGGGACAAAGCAGAGTCCTGGTAAATGAGTTCAGGAGGGGCAGTTGGGCTTTTTAAATTCAAGCAGCGAACGATAACATAGAGAACAGCAGCAACTGCAGCAAGCTTCACCCCATCAAACACTGCTGGCAGCTCAGGGGTTTCCAACATCACACTCATGTTGAACCTGGAGATAAAGAGCAATATTAAAGCCTTCTACAATATATTGTTGGATATGAATATCACTTGCAACATTGAACACAAGACTGCACTAGCCACTTAATTTGTCAGTTACCAATACTACAGAAATCCTAGTACATCAGCTCAGTCTAGCAACTTTTAAGATGAAAAGAAACTTATTTTGTACTGCTCTGAACACCCTGACCACCAAAAGGAATGAAAACTGGATGACCTGTTGGAAAAGAGATTTACTCCTAATCAGTGCCGGACTAGAACTGTAACAGTATCTCAGGTGTCAAAGCCTGCAGACTGCAGCCAGTCAATGCTTTCGGGATCTTGGCCAAGACTACCTGGCTCAAATAGAAGCTGAGTGAAAACCCAGGCTATAAAAGGATATTGGCAGCTTGGGGTGGATGTTTCTTCCCAGATGTACAAGCCAGGCTTGAAAAGGAGAACTTGAAAGAACTACTGTGGTAGGTCCTTAGCCTTACTGGTATTAACTCCCACATGTGTTTAAGGTGCTCGCTGTACATGTATCACCGAGTTCAGCATTTAATTCACTGTTGTTCCATAGTTAAAGGAGGAGTAGATTAAAATCTAGCCCTTCAAGGGCTTCAGCGTAAAGGAAGCTGGGAAAGGGTGGGAGGGGAGAATTAAAAAGAAATGCAGTATAACAATATCCTTCCAGTTTGAAATCAAATTCTTGAACTGAGCCAGCTGCTTTTGAACATATGGTTCAAATAACTGGATGCAGTTATTACTGAGATATTTCATCTGTATTGGAGGGACGCTTTTTTCCCCTTGGTCTTTCCTCTGCCACAGGGGTAATGCAAATAAGATAGCAACGGACAAGTAAAGTCTTACCGATGTCACTTTTTCTTCAAACAAGGAATAATAGCCAGTCCTCTGTAGAATTTTCACTGTCTGGATCCACGTGCCAGCTGAGCTATCCTGTGGAGGAAGGGAAAGCAAATCGATTGTTACTGATAAGGCTGCATCTCTTGGCTGCAAGGGAAGTACACAAATTTATACAGCGGTCCCATCACAGACTTTGCAATTGATTTGTGCATTCAGTCATAGCCACTTCAACTCTGACCCATCTGCATTGCAAAGCTCTTGCCTGTGGAGTTTCCAGACTAGCTCAGTTGCCTACAGCATACTAATTCCTCTGCAGCATGAGGATATCTTCACCAGGAGAGACAAAACAGCAATGAAAAATAACGTGTCTCAGAGGGCTGTGAACTTGCAGAACACCACACAGTCAGCACCTCTGCAGAGATGGTGATGGTGACACTCCTTAGTTCCAACAGCTGCCCAAATCTCTGCACCGTTAGGAGAGTGGAGGTAACACAGCACCGTTCCTCTCAACTTTGTGTAGTACCTACACGATTACTGAAGTGCAAAGCCAGGCGGAAAGAAGTTTCGGGCTACTTTCAGGCAGGCTTTGCAAGGCAGCCTCTTGTAGACAAGTTTACAAACAGCCTCTGCCTGTTCCCACACTTGCTTTTTGAGGAGTTACAACATATCACATGTACCACACTTCGACAAGAAGGTGAGAGCCACCAGGAGGCTGAGACACAGCCACCTAATTAACACTGCTGCACGTGCACAAGGCTCGCTGCTCAAATTTGACAATGCCAATAAAAGAGTGCTGCCAGCCTGTGACTGCAAAGCAGAAGCGATACGTGCAGTTAGAACTGGGTTCCTTGCAGACACAATAAACTGATACTGAATTGGAGCTTCCAAGATAAAGCTCCAGAGCTGTCTGCTCCTTCTGACTTGGAAAACACTCCAACAGGACAGGCCGTACTGAAGCTGTACTCTTCTTCCGATCAGGATGACAAAAATCTCAGAAGCACTTGCTGTACTCATCGCAGCTACACCAAAATCCCTCGGAAGAAAACAAGTCTGACATCAGCTATTGATCAGCAGAACGCCAGAGAGCCACAAGTTTCTGCCACCACAGCCATCTGTGCTGCAAGAGAACAGAGGGTGAGGACTGCAGAGACATTTAATGTTGGACAGTTCTGAAGCTTTGGTTTCCCAATCCCAAGCTTCATAGCAGAGGGGAATAAAGGCTATTAAAAACCACACTTCTAATCAGATGATCACATGAGTCCAAGTATAATGTTCCGCTGGCTTCTTCTCTTCGCTGTTTTATTCAGAAAAGTAACAGAGACACCAAGACAAACTTAACCTAAGACCTTCCTGCCACACAAATTTCAGGCCAGTTTGCTGTTTACAACTTTCAGATCATTAGTGAGGTTGATAAAAATAAAACTGGGCACAATTAGTCATTAGCATTTTGTACTAGTGACTCAGTGTAACTCACCCAACTGGCTTGAATCTCCCTAAGTCTCCTCTCCCAGACTTCGGATTACAGACACACCACAGCTTTTATGGTACTGCTCTATCTGTTTTGGTTGTTGCTGCCTTAAAGTACACTAGCTTGGAGATGCTTAGAGGAAAACTGGCCAGTTGGAAGACAGGGTTATCCTTGTCACTTAGACTCTGAAAGGGAAGAATATTTGTGTGTAACTCCGCATTCACTGAACACATTCTAAGCAGATGCAGACACCTCAAACACGTGCTAAATGGTGATGTGTTTGCCAGGATCTTTACCCACAGGCTCGGATCAGCGCGTGTACGAGCAACACGGAGACAGATGGCTGGCTGCACAGATCAACTTCTGCAACGAAACTAGTCTGAGAAACCCAGGCTGGTAAGCTCAGTGCCCCTGAATCCACCTGCAGCACTTTGGGCACTTCCTCGAGGCTCTGGTATTGCTGAAGACCTACTTAAACGTGTCTCAGCCACGGCAGATGTGCAGGAACCGAGCCAGAGCAGTCAGCTCTAAAAATTTAAAGGTTTAGCTTACTGAAATGGATTTGAGAGCTCTCTCTGCCTCTAATCACACAGGACAAATGTCTCTATTTACGAGCAGGGATGAGGTCACCTTGCTTCAGTTTCGGTAAACCTTTTTGCACTGACCCAATGAACTTGTCAGTTTACGAAAAAGTACAGATAACTACAGCGTTGAGCCGGTCAAATTTTAATCTTCAACCTCCTCTAAATGGGTCAGCACTAATACAAGCAAACAGACATTTGGCCTTTTCTGTATACACAACATGGGATTCGTTTTCAGCGAGCTAGCCAAAATTAGCAAAGGACAATAAGCGCATTGCTGGAAGCAATCAAGCCTGCCTTCTCAGCCATCACGGGGTTTGAGAGCCACAAGGAGCAACACCAGGAAGCCGAAGCTCTCAGGGCCAAGGATGCTATTTTTTGATGAACCTTAAGTATACAATTCCTTTTCTAAAATTCATAAATCACTTAAAGACGTGACATCCCTAATGATCTACAGCTCTTTAATCAGTATATTTAAGTCCTGTTTGTGACTTAGGACTGACTTTAAAAATCCATCACTGGAAGCAAGTGCTGGATTTGTGAGGTCTTTTCATTTGCTCTTTCATCACAGAATAAAAAAAAATTTTAAACCAAGCAGGAAATAATTATTTTAACACTGCTGTTAACAGAGTGCATCTCACTTGTACCAGTATAAGGAGGGAAAAAATCAGCAACATCTCGTTTTCCAGATAGAGATGGAAGCACCAAGAAGCTACAGTAAATTCCTTACGTATTCCTTCAAAGACGCTGGGTTTTAGGAAAGCCACCACCCAGATACTTACTTGCATACTCAGTGAAGTCATGCCTGACAACAAATTGGACTTGCACACGTTTGTGTCCCAGCTTCCCTGGGGAGAGGAGACTCTTGCAGGGACAGAGGTCGCTTCACTCCCATGACTCAAGGAGGCACAAACAGGATTTGGTGGCCACCAAGCTCCACAGCTCCTCCACCCGTGCCAACGCTGCACCCAGCCCTGCGTGCTGGGGAGCCGCAGACACAAAGGGAAGCCCCTCCCATGGGGCCTGCCCTCAGGGCCTTTCTATGAGTAACTGGAAGCCCAGTGCTCATATTGCCAAAGCATTAGAAATATCTTGGGCTGAAGTGAAGATGCAGCTGGATGGAAGTGTCCGCAGACCAAACAAGGGGCAAGCCTGTTACTTACTGTAAGTTGTCTTATGCTCAGTTACATTTACAGAAGGATCTTGGAGGAATCCAGTTTCCAGGAAGGACAGCTGATACAAAGCCCTCTGAGATACCCTCTAACCATCTCCATTCGAGCCTACTAGTGCTTTCAGAGCTCAGCTGACAGAACACTGAAGCGTGTCTGGCAAAGATAAAAGCATTAAAAAAGCTTTCCTTTTTTTTTTTGTTAGAGCTTCTATCAAAAACCATAATGCCCTTTCTTCCCCAATACAACTCAAAGAGCCAAAGAGGCTGCTTCTAAATGGATTAAGCAGGCAGACCTCGTTAACTAACTTATCAGACATTTCTTGGACTAGTTTAATTTGGTTTTGGTTCTTGCACAGGGAAGAAAATTCTGAAAGCAAGTCTACTGGCCAAGGGAAGCAAAACACTCCCCTTCACAAAGCTGGGCCTAGAAGGCTTCTTACCAGAAATAAGGTTTATTGGTGTTTTTCTTTTCTGAAGGGAGAAGGAAGGCT
>CM021740.1:13711480-13818315 GCA_011075105.1 Heteronetta atricapilla
CACGCCTCTCCCAAATGACACACCGCACAACCAGAAGTTACAGGTTGATACCATGTAGGATATTTAGCCCTGCATTAGGGAGAAGAGAACTTTACTACGGAAAGGGTGTGAACTCAGGGCACTACAAAGGAGAAAGCCAAGCTTTACGTCAGAGGACTACTTGAAACTCACTCCAGGAAGCATACAGAAGCGTGTCACAGTGTGCTGTGCTTTTCAGCCAGAGGTTTAAATGCAGAGGGAGATGTTCAGAGACCGTCCAGATGAGAACGTACGTAGGGAAAGAGCTTGAAGCAGTGTTTCTTGATAAGACAGACTGCGGCATTAAAGTTAGGTAAAGCACTGGAGGACAGCCTGAGGTCACAGCAGCTACCCGAGTACAGGAATCTGAAAGGGGAACAATGACAAAGCTTCAAGCATTATTGCACAGCCCTGTATCCTGTCTTCTACTGAGCACCTTTTATATACGACTTATTTTTGCAGCAAAAAAAGTCAAGCCTGGATTGTTACTTTCAGCTCTCCAAAGAATTAGACAAATACAAATATCTTAGGGCCACACCAGTACTAACGCCATCATTTTAGGGGCACAAAGCAAAGCATGACACCGCAGAACCTCCTGGCATCTTCAGGGGTGGCTTAGAAGACAACACCTCAGCAGCACTGAGATCATTGTGATGTGCTCCTCAGCACTTCTGGCCATTTACACGAGCCAATTGAGCTTCAGACCTTGAAGCACAGAGGGACTAATTAAGCATTAGCTGAGCACTTGGAGCACTTTAAGCACTTAGGTTTTCAGGAGATGTGACCAAGAGGGAGAAAGTCACCAGAGCCATCAGGAGTCTGGCAAAGCCCACTGTGGTTTTGTCATCAGTCAAGTTTTTATCTCCAAACAGACGGGGCACGCTGACATGTCCCATCGCTGGGATGCTTACTAGAACATTATTTAGACAGCACACAAGTCCTCAGTGCAAATCCCTCTGCCTTGTGCCAAAGCCAGCACCCAGGCCAGGATTTGGCTGGCTGGTGAGTGTACAAAGCAGCAGGTACAGTTTAAACCCTGTTCCAACAAGAATTCATTGGCTGCTGTCTTCCTGGGAATTTGACCTTTTCACCAGATACAATGTTTGGCTCAAGCACTAAATCTGGAGGTACCCTGAGGCTACAGGGACAAAGTTCATAGCACGAGGCACCAGCAGTGCAGCCAGAAAGACAGCTGCCTTTAGCTGGAGCTTTTTTTTTTTTTTCTTTTTGACTCACAAATCCAGCACGTGCAGAGCAGAAGCCAAGCCCCTCAGAAGGCTGGGTGTACCTGCCAAGGCAGCTCACTTGAGAAAGCACCTGAAAATAATTCTACAGCCCACAGGGACAAAGGCTCCGGAGCTCCTTCACTTCCCCAGGAAGGCTCATTTACAGTCAAATGAGCCTTCAATTTCACTTCCTTCCGACTGCCAGGAACTGCTTTTGTTTCTCCAGCTGATCAGAACAGTTCTACTGCATGACAGGCAGCTTCTGCATCTCACCTCAGAAGAAAGGTGGCACATACTGGAGTCTACACAGCAAACTAGCTGGATCCTGTTTGTCATGGATGAATTGAAAAACTTTATTAGCTTTTATTACACACCTGATATACAAGGTTAAACTCAGACAAGACCATTAATGCTCTGATGACTCCACAGAAATCAATTAATTGCCTCTTATCTTAACAGAAAGGCTTATGTTATTAAACAAACATACTTCATTGCTTACTGCATAGACTTAGGACTTTGTCACACCCTAACTACTGCCTCGTGGAGCAGCAGGGGTTCAGCTCTTTGCAGAAGAGGTCAAGCTTACTTTTAGGTACCGTGGGAGGGGAAAAAAAATACTGGCTTACACCCTTCTGCGGTCTGACAGCACTAGCAGGTGTCACTTACCCACCACATCGCCCAGGGTGGGTGGGCAGCATTAAGCTCAAGGGAAGCAGTTGAATAAAGCTGCAGAGAACCTGATGATCCCCACTCAGAAGAGGAATGCTACCAGCATCAAGCCACAGTTACATGAGCTGCTATGATCTGCATTACAGACTGAAAAACCCCAGGAGCCAGCTCTACTCCTTCACTGCGGTTTGAAACTCAGCATCACGCTGTCAAAGCCTCGTTTGTCCTCAGACTCGTTTCCTCTGTCCCCGCACTGTCAGAGCTCAAAGAGCAGCCTGAAGTCCACGCACATCCCAGCTGTTCCTCACCCAGCTGCAGGGAGCACAGCTGCACAAGCAGAGCCTGTTCCCCGCCACTTCAGCAGCGCAGCAGGAAACACCATCCATCAGCAAAGCACAAGTCAAGCCAGCCAACAGTGCTCGATCTGGTCTAAACCCAAATTAAGCAGTCAGAAAACACCTCTACCTGAACATAAACAAGGCTGAGCTGCCACTTCGCTCCAAGTCCTCAGACAGCCTGCTTGTTTCCCCCCCAGCTGAGCAGCCCTGCTCCACGGCTGCACAGAAGATCTGCAGAGTCATTCACGCTGAGGCTGCCCACGACAGACAGAAGGCTGATTCGCATCGTTACATTTAAAAATTAAACCACAAAGCTTCAGGGTGAAAGAACCGAATACAAGGAGGCAGGACCCGAGCGACACATACCTCTCCCTGCTGAAGAATAACGCAGCTTTTATCAGGATGTTGATTAAAGCAAGCAGGTTTTGGAGCATTAGAGCAGTCACCAGCAACTCACAGCTGGGAGAGCTCGACTGCCCTCCAACCTGCTGAGCATGGACAGGAATTTAGGGAAATTACAAGCACACATCTTAGGGATTTCTACCTCTCACAAGGACATTCGCTTTGTGCATCTGCTCCTTCTGGTACAAACCTTCCACATTCCCATATGCCGAGCCCACACTGTACAGAAAAGGGTGTTCCAGATAAGGGACAGCCAGATTTGAATGCCCTCTCTGTAATCTTTCTGGAACCTGCATCCTGATGCAAAGGCATCTTTGGAAGATGTAAATAAGTTTAGAAGCTAGGGTAGAAGCAGGGTGAATCGTTGAACAGTGAACCCCTCACTAGCAGCCAGCCACTTGTCCCAGCTGGCCCTTTCTGCAGGGAGCCCACATCACACCAAACATTTGGTGCCCCAGAAGCACAGTTTTATACCAAATATCTGAGCAACAAGTACGACGGAAGTTTCTGAAGGGTTTGGTGTTAGCAGGAGCTCAATCCACACTGACAAAGTCGTCACTGCTATTTATTCTCATTGGACTGAATCTATGATAATGAGAAACTCAAAGTATTTCTCAACAGTAAAGCAAGTCTCCAGAGCCAAGCAGCTGCACTTCCTGGTGAATGTAGAGATACAGATGATAAAGTAGAGATAGAGATGAAGACATCTGCATGTTGTGAAGTACGATGCTTCTTCTGCTGCCCTCACCTCAGATCTGAATGCAACACAGGCACAAAGACGTTTCAGGCACTTGGTTTGTACAAAACTGCTCTGTAAAGCAATTTTGATTATTGCTGCCCAATGTTGGATGAGCAAAGCTGGCAGCCAGACAATTATTTTTTTGTTATCAAGTCAACTGATAGAGCTGGAGAAAAGACAAGCCTCAGGGCACACAAGGCTTCCCAGAGCTGAAAGAGGCTGTGATGTCAGCCTGCCTAGGTTAGCAGCATTACCAGACAACAGGGATGTTGGGCAGGCAGGACTGTCTTCTCCATACGAAGGTCAGACTGCCCTTGCACACTGAAAAGAAGTTAACTGCTTGGTAGTGAAGTCAATCGAGTTTTAAATGTAATGTCTGAAAAGTCAGATGAGTTTTATCAGTTTGTTATTTGAACTGCTTATAAGCTTAATCTTCAAGAGCCATTTAGGATGAAGAAGTGCAAATATTTGTAGAGAAGTTTGTTTGCCATATATAGAAACAGCTGATCTATAGCACACATCACAAATAGCTGCTCAGAGCTGTGCTCTAACGCACCATGAAACCAGATCCTCCAGAGAAGCTCAGCAAATGGAGATGCAGGCTCCAACATACCAGCAGAACTTTGAAGATTTAGGCTTTTGCTGGGAACTCCACACCAGCAGCCTCAGAGCACCAGGTGCCATTCCTAACAAGAAGCAGAAAAGCCAGCTTGCTTTTCCTGTGGTAGGGTAGGCGACTGAGCACTTGGCCATTTCTAATCCGCTAATGGCAGCATTAGTCTAGACTTGTTGCGAACAAGGATCAGAGAGGTGAAGTGTATCATTAAATATTAAATTGCTAACTCACAACACAATCACAAGAAGGCACGAGAAGCCAGAACTTTCAGTAATGCCAGCTAAGCTACGGATCTGGTTTGTACTTGCCAATTTGATCTGTTTTTAATGCAGCTCCCTTCTGCACCCAACAGTGGCTTGTGTGGTGTTTGACATGCTTCCCAAAGCCTGGACAAATAACATCTGCTGGGTCTAGGTAGTGTCATCACCCTTCAGCTGGAAATACAGACACCAAAGACCTCAGCATGGAACCCCCTACTACACTTTACTGAATCCTGTTGTTTGTTAACTTATTCCAAGTTCCAGCACTGCCAGGGCTGGCAGCACTAAGGATGAAGAGGTAGAAGAGAGAAAGCAAGCAAGAAGAGTAAGAGGACAAGGTGAATCCAGCAGCACCAACAACGTTTCCATTGTTGGGTGAGGTCAGACTACAGAAGGGTTGAATCATTGCTCTAAAGCCACCATTTCCTATGGTACATCAAAAGACATCTATAAATGCAGATGAAACTTTGTGTTTGGATAACCTCTCCACGTGCCCGTCAAGGACAACTGATGCCGTTTTGCCATCTTTCCTTCTCTACACCACAGCTCAGAACAGTAACCATTTCACTGTGTTAATCTCTGGGTTTTCACATGACAAGCTTAATAATGCAGCTTTATGAAATGCTGAAAGCTTAAGCTGCTATTTATTCACTGAAGAGGAAATACAGCTTTTACAAGAGGAGTAGAACAAATCGGTTTTTAGCTTATCTTCTTCAGAAACAGTTTTGCAAGATGGAAAGTGTTGTCCCCAACCTCCATGGCTCTCTGGAGGTCAGACAGGAAGAGATTCCATCCCTAGAAAAGACAGAATCTGGCGAATCCGAGGTCAGCCTCATGCCCTATTCAGTTAATTAACTTAGGAATACTGAGGACCTGCCAATGCAAAAGCTGAAAAATGACTGGTTTTATGAGTAAGACAGAACAGAAGAACCCAAGTATTACCTCTCAGTTCTTTAATATCCTTCTTGCTCTTGCTCTAAGAAAGGCTGTGCGCCCACTGATCCAAGAAGAGACAATAACTTATTGCAGCTGCTCCTGTGACACAAGACCTAAACAAGCACCTCAGAAAGGAGCTGTAGGTGAACCCAGCAGGGAGACCAATGGAACAAAGAAAGGCTGGATGTCAGTAACAAAACTCCCCGCTCAGGCACAGGAAATAAACATGGAAGAAGGTGTGAAACTGAGATATTAAGAATGCAAACAGCCCAACTCTGCGTTCTAGGAACACGGTATCAGCGAGGACTAGAACATGCCAACCCAAGCAGTATTAGGGACATGGCTCACTGCGATAACCATTGATAAACAAGGCACGTAAACCACCATGAACCCACTGCACCAGCGAGCTGATTAATAACCCACAAACATTTATTACATCAGGGGGCACTGATGATGTGGAAGCAAACAACAGCCTGCAAGGGGCAGACAGGAATCTTTGGAACTTACCCCAGCGGGGACAAACGTAAAGCACGGGTGACAAGGAGCTGATGGATGGTTTTGGAAGAGACTCACCTGAGGGTGCAATGATGGGATGCGATCCTTCCAAGGAGATCCTTCCAATGACAGACGTGATCCTTCCAAAGAGGAGATCCTTCCAACGACGGGATGCGATCCTTCCAAGGACAACTGTAGGAGTAAAGCCACCGGTCACAGACCCCTTAAAAAAGTTACGGTGTGGGGTGAGGGCTGTCCCCAGGTGCAGCGTACCAGCTATACATGTACCATACCCGCTATAGGGTCACCTGCCCGTCCCGTAGCGGCACACGCCACCCGAGACGCCCATAAATTTGTGGGAAGGACCCTGCAGAGCCCCCAGGACGCCGAGCAGGCTGCGCAGCGAGCGCCAGCAAGAGTAAATGAGCAGTTATTACAAACCGCAGCGCCGCGAAGCCTCCCCCCAAGGCCCGGCGGACCTTTAAACCCCTCCCGGGACCGAAACCGGGAGGCACCGGGCCGGAGCAGCCCCCCCGGGTCCCGTCACGGAGCCGGGACCCGGTACTTGCCCCGCCGCCATCCCCTCACCTGCAGGCCCGGCAGCCGCCACCGCTCTCACCCGTCTGCGGCCGCCCCGCTGCCCGCGGCCCCTTTGCAACCACCCTCGTCCTCCCATTGGCAGCGCCGCCCCGCCGCTCGCGCGCCCATTGGTGTCGGAGGAGGGTAGGGGGCGGGAGCTGGAACCGCTCGGTTGCCATTGGGTGGTTGAGGAGCGGAGGGGCGGTGACCTGCGGGCTTATTGGTTCGGAGGGCGGTCAGTCCGGCCGTGATTGGCGGCCGGGGGAGGGGCGGGCTCGGGGGTGGCTGTGGGGAGTCGCCGCCATGACAAAGCGGGGCCGGGCTGGGGTTGTCCCCGGGCGAGGCGGCTGACGGGGCTGAGGTGTTTGGTCGCCGACGGCCGCTCCCTGCCGCCGGGGCTCGAACCCCAGCTGTGGGGAGGGCAGCCCAGGGAGCCGGGGCACGCCCGGCCCTCGGTGGCCCCGGGGCTGGGCTCTGCTGAGGGAGCGGAGCAGCTTCAGTGGGGCATGAGGTGGTGGTATGCAATAAAGGTTGTTCTAAGCGAAGTGCTGGAGCGTAGGGCTGCTTGATGATTAAAAATGGTCGTTTAGGGTTCATCATGTAATCACGGAGGTTGGAAAAGCTCCCGAAGATCATCTGGTCCAACCATACCCCTACCACCAATGTCACTAAAACGTGTCCCCAAGCACCAGGTCCAACCTCCCCTGGAACACCCCCAGGGACGGTGACACCACCACCTCCCCAGGCAACCCGTCCCAGCGCCTGACTGCTCTTGCTGAGAAGAAATGTCTCTTCATTTCCAACCCGAACCTCCCCTGGCGCCTTGAGGCCATTCTCTAGTCCTACGGCCAGTTATCTGTGAGGAGAGTTCAACCCCCAGCACCCCGCAGCTTCCATTCAGGTTGTAGTAAGAACGATGTGCTCCATTTTGGGCTTCCAAAATGGTGGCTGCGGCTTCACCAGGCCGGCACGTGGCCGGGGGGCCACCTAAGGGTGACCAGCGTGTCCCTGAGGGATGAGGAGGGCTCCTGGACACTCAGAGACATGGTGGAGCCATCTGGCTGCCCCCCGTGGGCCGGCTGGCATGGCTCGCTGACAGCGAAATCTTCCCATCCAAAAACAGCCTGCGGGTCAAGGCACAGAAGGAAAATAAATAATAATGAAAAAATGTCTGCAATGCAATGTTTATCAACTTGCTCCTCTCAGAGTGTCCCAAAAGGGCAACGTGTTACAGGCCTAGTAACATCAGCTGTTCCTAGCTATGTTTTTGGTCTCTTCATGTAAGTGGATGGAAAAATCCTTTCCCTGATTTCAGTCATCTTGTCTCCTCTGTTTACCGGGAGTTGGAGCTTCCTACGTCTAGAAAGCTTTCAGGGCGCAAGTCACATTTTCCAGAGAGTTGTGTATCTGGAGAGATGAGTAACTGCCGTGCACTGAGTCACCGCCAAGGAGGGAGCTCGGGGAAGGGCAGCACGGGGACTGCGGAGCTGAAAAAGGTGGAACAGAAACAGCAGCAGCGCCTCAGTGCCTCTTCTCCTCGCTGTAGGAGCGATCCCGCACCTTGCGGTCAAGCGGGGGCCAAACTCCTTATCTTCACCTTTTAATGAACCTTGTAAAAATGCCCAGGGTGTGTGGTGGTGATTAAACACGGCACTAACCTGGCTGGGCTGAGGTCTGCTGAGCTGTGTGATCAAGCTGCAAGATAGGCTTATTGGATAAACTTATGATAACAGCCTCGTAACCAAGTATTTGAAGAATGTGTTGGGGTTTGATTACACGCAATTGCAGTCTGAATAATTCCAGTTATACCTTGTCTGCTCACCGAGGGCCCGGGCGAACTGCAGGAAAATACGTGGTGAAGTGGTGCTGAGCCTCCAGGCAAGGCTTTTAACATAGCACCTTGAGGCTGCTGGGGATTGCTCTGACCCGGCTATTAGCAGAGAGCTTTCTTCAGCACACCACCACAAAACACAGCAAAGCAAACTTCTATCTGCCTGCTTGCTGAGAAGAAGTAAAACATATGGCAGCCTTTCTATAGGGGTGCTCAGACCTGTCCGTGAGGAGCAAGATCTGAGAACTCTGGGAGAAATGATATTTAGTAAGCGGCAGCACAAATTCTGTGGCACAGGGAGCAGAACTGCTGAGCTGCCTGGTTATGGCAAGGAGAAGGGATCGGTGGAAAAGGTGCTGCATCTCCAGGTGGGGATCGAGGAACCTGGTGCAAGTCAGCTGGAGAACATCAGGGGGGTTCAGCTGTACCTCCTGGTGCAGGAGTAGAGGCGACGGGGAGGAAGCAGGCGTGTTCGTGAGCACAAACCCGGCTGCAGGCTATTAAAACAGCCTCTGGGTTGCGGCTTGTGAAGGAAGCTGCCCTCCCTCTGAGCATGTGGGGAGCTGCTGCAGCAGGAGCCCTGCGATGCTCGGCACGGTGCGGCTGGCTGCTGGGGGAGCAGTGGTGTGTGCAGGATGTGGCCCACAGCCAGGAGGCTGTGTCACTCGCAGCGCACAGCTCATGCTGGGGAAATGCCATCCGAGCAGGAGCCTAACCCATCCCGTAACGGCAGGGTGCTGGGAAGAGCCGAGCTCCGTTTCCAGCCTGCCTGACTCATGGGGAGCGATTTGGCAGCTCCAGCCCAGCAGGTGCTTGCGTGATGTTCCTGCCCTGGAGTGGGATGAGGGTGTCCAGCAACATCCAAATGCTTCGGAGACAGGAGGATTCCTCTGATTAGTGTGGGTACTGCGAAGGAAGCCAGATGTATGTGCTGGGAACTGTAGGCACAGGAAGAAGAGAGCTTTGCCTAGTGCATTGGGCAGGTGCTTAGCTCTGTACGCCAAGGCCAAGGAAAAGCTGACTGTAACTTTACCTCTGAAAACCCGGCAATTGGGAAGGCACCAGGCAGAGAGAACTTGGCGCAGTGCAAGGCCAGGCTGAGACGTGCCGTGCAACACCTTGGTGACAGTGACGTTTGATTCTTCGCGTCCCTCTCTCTGTTGGCCGCTGCTGCCGTAAGGAACCGACTCTTTTCTGCTTCATTTCCGTTGGCCCAGCTTTTCTCCTGGTCAGCAAACTCACCGCGCACCGGTACACCAAAGGACACCCAGCGACTTTGCACCTCTTAGGAAACCTTTTTGCTGGAGGAAACATCGGGGTGTTGATCTCTGCCAGTGCAGCAGGAGCAAAAGAGAAAACATCTCTTTTGACAGGGTTTGATTGCCAGCTGAAAGTAAGCAAAGTGCCTGTCAGGGACATGTGAGCACAGAAAAGCTTTACAGACGGAAATAAAGGCAATGATTTTTCCTCTCTGCCTTCCCTGCAGCGCTTGCGAGGTACTGGCTGCAGCACTCAGCTGTTTGAGAGCCTGTTGGAGCTGGATGCACAGTGCTCTTTGGACTCTTATGTGTTTTCTGAAAATGGTGTCTAAAAGCGTAATGGGCACTTTGCAGATCTCTAAATAGACTGGCCTTCTGTCCTGAGGAGCTTACAACGTAAAGAGACAAATGCCAGCGATGGGAGAAGGGCTGCATCACACAAGCCAGCCGTGGAGGTGGCACGTGGCCCACCTGCTCAGTATTTTTCCATCACATTCTCATTTGGTTGCTCGTTGCCAACTTCCAGCTCTGTCGCCTCCTCAAAAGCTTCTGCTCTGGGTTTATTTAGCACGCTATTTATTTCCTAATTATAGAACTTGGTGACTAACCTCTGCCTTACCAGGTTACTGCTGTCCACCCTTTCATCCCCTGTAGACCAGAGGTCCGTGCTCCCAACTGGGGCTTCAGGCATGACTTCTGCTGCCCAGCGCCAGCAACTTTCTGACTCTTTTTTTTCTGGTTTTCTGCCAAACCGAGAGGGCTCTGTCTGCTATCACAGGGACTGATCATTTCAGAGCAGATAGGCTGCTGCGTTCCCAAATTCTTTAGGCCAAAAGAGAAATGCCACTGAGCTGAGCGTTTTACCAGGCTGTGCTCAGCCGGTTCTGTCCACAAATTCCTGACAGCCAGCTCACTGCTTCTGCCCCGCGTCATCCACAGCTGCTGGCTGGGGGAAGAGGCTTTGGGACCCGAACTCCTGGGTGCTGTGTGCTGGGGCAGGACGGGGTCTGCCTCCTGCTTCTGGGTGCTCCGTGGCACTCAGACATTGCCTGCTTCCCCAGGCAGCCCCAGGCTGGCAGGGGAAGGATCCTTCAGTATCTCCCTCAGCTGAATCCATGCCACAACACTCCCGAATTTTCCAGGGAGCCTGATGAGGTGAAATACTCATCCCCTGCTCCAAAAGCTGCCAGGCTGAGCAGACCTGTTCCCAACAGGAGCCACCAATACCGCTTTTTGTTTCCTGGGGGCCGTTTCTGCCCCTTTGTCCCAAATTTTGGTACATGAGACACAGCTGCGGGCACAAAGAGGTGTGTCGGTGCACAGGGGAGGCAGCGTGTGAGCAGCAGGTATCGGGCGGGCGGATCAAGCTGGGAAAGGAGCTGTCGGAGGAGAGCAGGAGGGAACGAATGAACGCAGCACAGCCAGGGAGACGCGTGAGCTGCTCCTGGAGCATTCCCAAGATGTCACACCGCATAAAGGAAGCTGTTTGTCTTCTGCTTAATTCCGAGTGGTCTGTCTGACATTTGCCATCGTGCCGTGTTCCTGAGGTTGGAGTTTGGAAAGGCTATGATTATCCAGCCTCAGGAAGCCAGCCAGCGAGACTGCTAAAGCCACGCTTTTTTTTTTTTTTTTCAGTGCCTGCTTGTGAAATGTTTTCCCTGGAGAAGTTGCGATAGAAGTAGTGGTGAATGAGTTTGCAATCCCGCAAACTGAGGCGCTCAGTGAACCCAACGGTGGGATTATCGGTCCCCTACAAACACCTGAACTTTAGTACTGCTCGAGGGGTGGGTGAGAGCCTCTTCCTAGCGAGCGGTATTTATGGAAATGAAGCGAGCGGAGGTGGAAGCACGGCCTCGTGCCGAAATAGTGGGGATGGGGCTGGGCTGGGAGGTGGGGAGCACAAGCTGCGTTTGGAGGAGGGTGGGGACAAAGGTTGCAGTTGTGATTCGGGGGAAAGGGTGGTGGTGTCGGGGTGCAAAGAGCCAGCTTTGTTTCATGGAGGTGTAGAAAGGACGGGGGTATAGGGGGAGGTGGGTGGTGTGTGGGAGTGGTGGGGAGCAAGGGAGGAATGGGTTGGGGTTAGGAGGCAGCGGGGAGCCGTGGGATGGCTGTGATGAAGGACCATCCCCATCTGCCCCTTTCCCTGCAGTCCCAGCCACGTGGGGTCTGCTGCCACATCCGAGCAGAGCTGGGGGGAGCACCCCGGTCCATGCCCACACACCTGGCTTGGCTGTGCGGGCGCTGCACAACCCCTCTGGAAACCCTGCCCGTACCACCGCCGAGTCAAATCAAGGCACGGGCTGGAGGAAGTCAACAGTGCTGCTGACACCGTAACGATTCCTTCACGGGCTGGCACCACTCTGCTCCCCCTGGGCTCCCCGTCGCAGAGCCGGTGTCCCAGCCCTTCAGCCCTGCCATCTGCTTTACCACACAGCGCTCAGCACGGAGCAGCTCCCTCTCTAAGATCCCGATCCACGAAATTCCCCTGAAGTGCACCCTCATAACCGCTGGTGATGCCGCGAGGGCGTTGTGCTGGCGGCACGCAGGGCTGGATGTGCCGGGACGCACAGGAGGACGCCCCGCTGAGTGCTGGTGCTGGAGGGCCTCCTTGGGACCAGCAAAGAGCTGCGGCCCCAGCGGAGGCTAGAGGGTGCTGTGCTGCAGGGAACGGGTGGCCTCCTCCCTCCCCGCTCAGCATCCTTCCTCAGGCAGGTACAACGCTGCTGGCTTTCAGGTGAGAGGGAGAACAAGGTGCTGGCCGTGGTTACCGACAGCCCCGAAGGCTTCTTCAGCCTAAAACACCAGCCCCGTCCGGCTTATTGTTTATCCCCAGAAGATGATGCCGTGTGGCTTTCCCCGGGACAGGGCTTTGTGGTTTCAGGGCCGTGGGACGCAGCGAGGGGAATTCTTGCTGCGCTGTGCTCCAGGGATGTGGCCTGCGGGCAGCTGCTGTTTGCATTTCGGGGGCTGCCGACTGCTGGCCTCGTTGGTGCTGTCGTGCAGACGGAGCAGCGCAGGAGGGTCAGGCTGGGAGGTGGGAAAGCAGAAGAGGACGTTGGAGAACAGAAGAAGCATTAAAAAGGGTGCATGGAAAAGCAACAAGGAGGGGATAGAGACAGGAGTGGGGGAAAGGAGTGAGAAAACGGGGAACACATTAGAAGATGAAGCTGAGAATAGAACAAAAAACAGACTAGAAGAAAGAAAGAAAATGGAAGGTGAAACCAGTGCAGAGGATCACATCCACTGCTGTGTCTGCTGAAGGGCTGCAGACATACTTGGCAGTGAAGCGGGCGATTTCTTTGGGAGAAAACCGAAGGAGCTCTCCCTCTTCACACCCAGATCCCTCAGCAGCTGAGGCTGGGAGCCCCTGGCTGTGGGGGCAGGTCCAGCTCCTGCTCGAGGTGGGGCTGATCTTGGAGCCCAGCGAAGCGCAGAGCAGGTGAGAGGCGAGGGCGGCACGTTCGCCGGGGCCGTGTCCGCGCAGCGGCTGGCAGGCAGCTGCAAGACCGGGCAGAACCCAGACAAGCTGCTCCCCGCATCCACGGCTGCTCCCTGCAAACAGCCTGCCGGCTAACCGCAGGCAGCTCCTGCGTGGGGCCGCACGTGCTCCCCAGCACACAGCCCCGCCGCCCCCACGCTGTGGCTGCGGGGTCGCCGTCCTCAGGGCTGCTCTGCCCGCCCGCAGCAGGCGAGGCAGCGCGCAGACACAGCCAGAAGCGCAGGTGGAGGCTTCCTCGCACAGCTGGCTCTTGCGGAAGATAATCTGTGGAAAAGGAGACGCGGATATGACAAAGGAGAAGGGAGACCGCAAAGGAACCCCATCTCACAGCAACCCTGAAGGGATTGCTCCCACCGCAGGGTCACGGGCAGGCCCTGGGGTTCCTGCTGGGGACTCAGCCCCCAGCTGAGGCCGTTCCACGCCTCCAGCAGCCGCCGGGAGCACGCGGGGTGCACGGGATGTGCGGGCAGCATCGAGTGGGTCACGGGGCACGATGGCAAGGTGGCAGGAGGGAACCGTACCGCAAAAATGCCTGGAGGGGGGTTGATGGCAGAAGGCACACTGGTTAACACCTTGGGCAGAAACACGCTGAAACGTTTCTCTGGGTGTTATGACACCTCTTGTCACTGTGGGATGCGGAGTAAGGGACGTTTAGATGGGGACAGAAGCTGGCTGGGACAGGCAACCTATTAATAATGGGTTCTTTTTTTTGGTTGTTTCCCACGTGGAGCACACGTGGAGCAGCTGTGCAGGTGCTGGAGCACTGCCCGGTGTCACAGCTGCCACCTCCACGGGTGTCACTGCTCCCCGAGCCCTGGTAAAGGCTCTGGCGGAGGCTGGACGAGGTCAGTGGTGCAGTGGCAGTTCCCACGGAGAGGGAGGGATGATTGCAGAGGGTGCGTGGGGCATGACTAACAGGCCGGGAGTCTTAAAAATATATTAGTGCAAAGCTCTGGGCAGGAAGGGGGAAACGCCTTGTTGCCTGGGAGACTTTACGAGGGTCTGGTACAAAGCTGAGCTCTAGGAAATGTTCTCCGGAGGAGTTTTTGAAGCAGCCAGGGGATGGGTGTGCACCCCTGCCTCTCAGGACACTCTCAGTCCTGCTGAGGAGGCTGTCAGTGCTCAAAAACGTGTGTTGGCTACCCAAAACTGTACGGAGGTGCCTGGTGGGCTGTGCCTCGGGTGCGTGCTGACCCCGGGGATGGCTGCGGGCATCCTCCACAGGGGGTCTGGACACCTGGACCAAGCAGCAGCCCTGGTCGGCGCTCACACGTGGCTTTCCCGGAGGACACACGTCTGGCCCGGAGTTTGTTTTTGTTTCCCTTTGAAAAGAGGAGGAGCTGTGGGAGAGGAGGAACGCAGCGGCCAAGCCGGCTCTGCTGGACGCAGACCTCGGTGCCAAGCTCCTGCTGTGCTTTCTGCTGTGGCCCTTGGAGGCTGCAGCCTGTGAGGCCGGGCCACAGGAGCTCCCCACCTGCACAGAGGTCCCGCAGGTGCAGGTCCTGCCCTGGCACGGGGACACGGGTGGCCCTGGGTGGCCTCCAAGTGCCGCTTTGGGCTGCAGGCCCCGTGTTTGGGATGCGAGGCAGGGATCTGTGCTCTCCTGTTCCCACGGCCGTGGACATGGCTGCTGAAACACATCCCCAAAAGCCCCACACGCGCCTCTCCTCAGGGAGGAACAAAGCCCGGAGCTGTGGCAAATCTCACCCTGCCCGGCTCCGGTGGGGGGGGGGGATCAGAGCGAGTGGGAGGCACGGGCAGGGGGTGAGGCAGAGCCCCCACCTCCTAATTATGCTCCGAGATAGGAGATCAAAGGCAGCTGCGCGAAGGAACGAGGCCCAGGCCCGGGCAGAGCCTCTCCCCGCACGGCTGGGCGGGCGGCAGGGAGCGGGGAGCGCGCCCTGATGGGAACAGCGCTGCTCAACCAGCCGGTGGGACAGGTTCGGGGCTCCCTGCACACCTCAGGGCTCATTGCTGCCCGTACATATTCATACGGCATTAGCGCTGCCAGGCCCGGGGTGCTGGGTCGGGTTGGAAGCCGAACCCTGCAGGAAGGGAGGAAGGGCCTTGAGGAAGCGTGGGCCGGGAGCACGTGCACCAAACTGGTGGCTTTGAGCAAGGAGGGGGCCTGGGCCAGCAGGCGGGGCTGTCCCTTGCCACAAAAACCCCGGTTATCACAGGAACGGGGACGATAAACTTATCAGGCACACCATTTAATTTTGTGTCAAGGCAGGCGCTCGGCGGGAGCTGCGGGGGAAGAGCAAATAGCCACGGCTCGTCTGCCTCCGGCGCCTGCTCCGCGCTGGGGCCTGTCGGGGTCACTGGCGCTGATCGATGCGCGGTTTCGATCGCGCGTTGCGGCACGGCACCGTGGGTTCTGGCACTGCCTCTGTCCCCCGGGCAGAGAGCGGGCATGCAGGGCTGGGATGTGCCTTTGGGATGGGGCAAATAACTGAGCCCTGTCCTCGCCCGCAGCCCCTCCAGCCCTTGGTTCCCCATCTGGAGAAGAAGCAACACCTCTGTCGGAGACGCAGCATGCCTAAATCCTCGAGGACTGCAAAGCACTCGAATTCAGAGAAGCGGTTATATAAAGGTGCTTATTTTAAGCACCTTTATACAGACAGCTCTAATCTGCATCTAATCTTGTTTATCGAGGTTAGAGCAGAGTTAAACTGCCGGGGATCTCATCTGAGCTCTGACACGATCAGCGGTGGGAGCTGAGCAAAACTGGGGGGGGGGGGGGTGCTGCCCTTTGCCTCCTTCCTTTTAATTCACGAGGTTTTTCATACCCTGAAGGGAACTCGTGAAGAGCTCTCCATGCCCCGAGGGTATTCAGTGTCTAGGTTTCTTCAGCTAGTCCTGAAATACGTGGTGCCTAAGTGTTAGCATCACTGTAAAGCCTGATTTACAGAAACCACTGACCTTTTCATGGAAAGGGCAGAGGATTTGGAAAGCTTTTCTTCTTCTAGAAAATAAACAGGGGAGTCGAGCCAGGAGCAAGGATTGGCCTGGCTGTGGATGTCTTCGGCAGCCATCGGAAACCATGAGCTGGCACCCAGACGGGCGCTGACGACGTCGGGGCAGACGGGGCTGGGGGAGGCTCGAGATGCTGGCAGCACCGGGTTATCCTGGTTAGCAGGATTAGGATTAGGGCTGGGGCTTAATCCCCTGAGACGGCGCTGCAGATTGTTTGTCCCTGCTGCTCGGAGGGACAGACATGTGGCAGGGCAGAGGCTTCATCCCACGGGGCAGGAAAAGCTTCCCAGGACCTGTGGCCTGAGCCACAGCTTTGTACGGAGCTGCTCTAGGAAAGGGATGAGCTCGGTGCTGGGCCGAGGGAGGAAAACCACACCAGGAATCCCTCCTGGGTGTATCGCTGCCCTGCTCCCCAGATAAACCTGAAGCCATCAAACTGCTTTATGGAGGGATTGCTGAAACAATAGGGGTGTCCACCCACACGAAGATCCACACGGGGAGGGTCTCTGATGGGGGGAAAGGTCCCGTGGGTCAGAGGGGAGTGCCTGTGCCCGGGGGTGGCGAGGAGGAGTGCGAAACCCCAGCGATAACAGCACTGCCCCTGCAGACATATCGGCCCTCAGCCGAAACCCATGGGGTTTATGGCCCGGGAGCTGGCTGGGCGCTTGAGCAAGGGGAAGGCCGGAGATTGTCAAGGAGAAACAACTTTGTGTGAGCTTCGAAATAAAGAGGATTGCATCACAGGAACACGCAGCCCCACCGTGTATGTTTCTCTTTCTCATCCCCCGCTGGGGCCAAGGGCATTGGCTATCTGCGGCTCAGAAAGAGTTACAGCGCTGCTCGGCTTGGAAGGCCTCCACGCGGAAGAAACCAAACCCAGTGGTAAATCCTGCTATAACAAGGCCTAAATAGTCCCTGCAGAAGGCAGTGAAATTATGCCTGACCTTCGACCTACCAAACTCTTTCAAGTAGAGCCATCCCTTGCGAAAACTTGGCGGCTGCGCGCAGCTGGGGCGTGGTGTTCGCGTGGGGGGCTCTCTCTGCTCCCTCCTTCCCTGGGCTCCACAGGTTGCTTCTCTCTCCTTCAGCAGCCAGGATCTTCCAGCACAGCACCTTTCCAGCCCCAGGTGCCCCCCTGCCCTCTCTGGGATCCCTCGTCCCCCCGCAGGTCCCCCTTCGAGGAGCCCCTGGTGCTGCCAGGACGGGAGGGTCCTGCGGAGAGCAGGGCTCCGGCTGCCTCCCCCGTCTCCGTTTTTAATATCCTTTCCCATGCGTGTCAGTAGGGACAGCGACGTTTATGCCCCAGCGGACAGAAGGAAAACATTCTGCTTTCCGTTTTTAGAAAGGCTGCTGATTTTTCTGGAGCTCCTTCTGGGGCACATCCAGGCGGTTGCCCCTCAAAAGGCAAAACAAACACCCTTGGCCTAGTTGCCTGCGTACGGGCCTGGGAACCTTGCCCCGTGCTCCCCTTCCGACCTTGTTTTCCGCTGAACACAACAGCAGTAATTATCCTGAGGCTGAAGGGTTATTCGAAAGTGTCTCGTCCACTCTCCTTTCCAGCTGCTGTTTTCTCCCCTCGCTGAGCGGAACGCTCGCTGGAGTTTCCATCAATAACCGATGGAAATTCCACCGCCGAGCTTGGCCATTGAGATACGTGCGTGCTCCCTGCCTTCCCCACGCCCTGGTGCTCCGGGGATACGTTCAAGGGATTTATTTATGAGGGTGGACAAGCTCCCTTTGCGTGGGGCACCGCTTGGCTGCACCTCACAGGAGGCACAGGCACCACTGTGTCCAAAGGGACGAGGCGGCTGGATGCTGGAGCAGGGATGGAAAATGAGGTGGAACGGCTGATCAAAGTGCACGGCACGTGTCCGGGCTACTGAGCTCGCTGCCGGCTGAGCTTGCCGTGTTGCCAGAGCCAGAAATGGAGCAAGACTCGGGAAGGGTCAACGTGTAACGGTGGGCAGCAGCAGGACTACCTGCAGCAGATTAGTTAATGCTAAAACTGGGTTTTGCAAGAGGAGATAAGATCAACTTCATGTTTAGGAGGGGATAGGAGCAGATTTCCAGCGTGGAGGCAAATGATCCTGCATATTTTTACTGTGTGGTTTCCTGTACCCTCTTCAGAAGTGTTTGCTGCTGAATATGAATTCAGCCTGAGCGTGCTTTAGCCCGACAGTTTGTGCCTTCCTGGGCAGAGCTCCCCACGTGGCACCAGCTCCGGAGAGCACGGCTGGGCTTTTCCAGCACGGCCTCCCCTGGGGTCCGGGCTGGACAATGCTCAAAGAGGGTCTTGTTCAGGGCTGAGCCAACAGACGTGTGGTGCTGCACCCTGGGGCTGTCCCCCGGCTGGCTGCAGGCTGCTTCCGAGGAAATTGGGCTCCTTGGGCTGACCTGTGCGTGGTGGTGTGGGATGTGCCCTGAGCTCCAACGTGCCCTGGGGGAGCGTGGGGGAAGCCCACCCAGGGGGAGAACATGTACCATGGGCATGGAGCCTGTGTGCTGCGTGTGCTCCCCATGCACCCTGAGTGTGCACCCTGTGCTGAGCGTGTGCCCCATGGTCCTTGAGCATGCACCCTGAGCACCCTGAGCACGCACCCCAAGTGTGCACCCCACGCACCCCAAGTGTGCACCCCGTGCACTCTGAGCGTGCACCCCACGCACCCAGAGCGCGCACCCCAAGCGAGCTCCCCGAGCTCATCAGCGCCTCGCTTAGTGCCTGTTAATTAACCACCTCTACCTTTGAAGCCCTGCCCACGGGGCAGCGGCGGCAGGGCTCCGAGGGGCCGTGCCGTGCCGTGCCGGTCCCACCCCGGGGGCGGGCGGCGGAGCACGTGAGGCCGTGCCGGGCCGTGCCGAGCCGTGCCGGGCCGCCCCGAGTCACTCCCCGCCCCGAGCCCCGCGGCGCAGCGGAGCAGGAGCGGAGCAGCTCGGCACGGCACGGCACGGCTCGGCTCGGCACGCAGCATGGAGCCAGCAAGGCGGTGGCGAGCGCTGCTCCTCCTGGGGCTGGGGCTCTCGCTGCTGCTGGTGGTGTCCGGTGAGTGCAGGGGGTGCCGGGGGTGCCGGGGGGTGCGCGCAGCCCCCGCAGGAGCGGAGGGGCCGGGCGGGACGAGCTCGGGGCCGCAGCTCGCTCCTGGCTGCCAAGCCGGGAGTAGCCGAGCCGAGCTGGGCCGTCCCGTGCTTTCGGGCTGAGATAAGCGTGTAAACAGCTTCCGTGGGAGCGGCCGGCACGGCAAGGCACGGCACGGCACCGGGAGCCGTGGGGAGAGGCAGCTCCCCGTGGGTCTCCGGGGGGGGGTGACCCCCAAAAGGTGACCCCTAAGGGTTACAATGGGGTGGGTGACCCCAAAAGGGTGACCCCCAAAAGGGTGATCCCAAAAGGCTGACCCCAAAGAGTGACCCCAAAAGGTGACCCCAAAGGGACAGGGGTGAGCAGGGACAAGGGGAGCGAAGCCCACGCGCAGGAGGGCGCCCGTTCGGCCCTCCCCAGGCAGCCCTGACCTGACCCCCCCAGCCCCGCCGGTTTTCGAAGGATGTTATTTTTGCCTTCTGGCCAGCCTGTGGGTTCACATAAGCAAACATTTCCAAAAGCGGTGCCTGAGCTTTGTTGCCTTGATTCCTGGCTGTCCAGCCCGTGACAGCTCCATCCTTGACCTGAGAGATCCGTGTGTGGGGAGGATGGAGATGCTGAACCGCTCTGCCACTGGCCCTGAAACGTCCCAGAAAGTAGGAGCATCCACAGCTTTTTGCAGCACTGGAAGATGTGAGCGGCATGCCTTGCTGCTGGGCGAGGGGCTGGCCGGCGACACCCGCCACCCGAGGAATTATTCCTGGGAGGGGATAAAATAGAATCTGCTTCCTCAGAATAAATGAAGTATACATCTAGCACCGGGACCCCTCCCGTCCCAGCCCTGGGAAGATATGCAGGGAATTTTACACCGCTCGCTCCTTCTCCCGCGGTGTCCCACCCCAGAAACTCCCCTGTCGGAGCGGCGTGCGCGAGGATGCAGGGGTGCACACGTCCGCTGGCACTGTGCTGCGCGAGGCAGCCAGCTCCTGCTGCTCAACACAGGCAGCTCCGTGCGCGGGGGATCCTTGGGACGGGGCTGCTGAATGTGCCCAGGACCTGCAGAGGAGTGTGGGGCGAAGGCATCCCCGCGGAGCAGCCCGTGTAGGAGCCCTCTCCTCCCGCGCCGTAGCTCATGGCAGCGCATTGATGGAGCATGAGGTCATGCAGAGCTGGCTGGGCAGCGCAGGCAGCGACTTGAACCGGTGCCCGAGGTTTTCTGCCTCCCGAGGCTGGGCTAAGGGAGCTCCAGCATCCTTCTGGAAACCCTCGTGGGACGCCGGGCCTTGCCTGGCCTGCCTGCTGCTGGTGCCTGACCTGCAGTCACTGAGCATTGGGAAGAATAGGATTACCTTGCAGCAGCCCTGCTATTAAAAGGCTAATGAGTAGGAGCTCGCTGAGTAGTAGCTTAGGCTAATGAGAGCCTTGCTGCTTGCTGTGGGTCCAGGCAACAAGCCCACAGCTCATTACCTTCCACCTTCTCCAGGGCACGCAGGTAGTGGGGGGTTACTGCTGGGTCTCTGCCTGCGTTCAAGATTTGCTCCAGCTCGAGCGTGGTACCAAGCAATGTGCCACGCTTGAAAAAGTCCCTGTGCTTGGTGTGGGGATTCTTAAGGTTTTCAGGCAGGTCTGTGGGAATCCAGTCGAGGTTTATGGAGAGCGTTGCCACCCTGCAGCTGTTTGGGCAGGGTAAATTGGGGGTGGGAGGAATTTCCCCGAAGCCATGCAGCACCCTGCGCTTCCTCCTCTCCCGTCTCCAGCGGCTGTGAGCTCAGGCACGTGGCTCCCCCTACGATGATTTTTTTGTTTGTAAATACTAACTTTGGTCAGCAAAGCCCAGCAGGGTGACCAGCCCCGTTCCCTGGCATCATCCTGTCCTACCAAGCCTGGCCAGCCCCTGCCTCCCGGCAGCACGGCCGAAGCAGGCAGGGCGCTGCAGGCCTGGGATTCCCCTGGGCGCTGGGCTGACCTTCGGGCTCTGTCCAGCCACTTTTTCTGTGTATTTTGTTTCTGATGGCTCGCGGTGACATGTGGCCTTGCTGGCAGGTGACTTCTGCAATGTCAACCACTGTCAGAACGGGGGCACCTGCCTGACCGGCATCAACGAGGCCCCCTTCTTCTGCATCTGCCCTGAAGGCTATGTGGGGATTGACTGCAACGAGACTGAGAAAGGTGAGGCTCAGGGAGGGACCCCAGTCCCCGTCGCAGGGGCTCTGTGAGGTGCAGGGGACCAGGCAGCCTGCAGGAGCTTGGCACCGTGCCCTCCTCACGGCCCTGCACCTCCAGCCCTGTTGCATCCTCAGGCACTGAAAACACAGAGGATGCTCTTATTTCCCCCCTGTGCCCATATAACATCCCTTTTTTCCTCCTTTCCCCTTCCGCAGGCCCCTGCCACCCTAACCCTTGCCACAACAACGGCGAGTGCCAGTTGGTCCCAAATCGAGGGGACGTCTTCACCGACTACATCTGCAAGTGCCCCGCGGGGTACGACGGGGTGCACTGCCAGAACAGTGAGTACAGCAGGCTGGGGGGGCTGGAGGTGGCAGCTCAGACACCCCTGGACTTGCTCCCAGGGGGACGTGGTGACCCCACTGACGTGACAGGGACTCCCCAAAGCTCAGCCCTGCGGCCAGCAGGGACACGGCTTGGAGGAGCACTTCAGCCTGTGCCAGCAGGTCTGCGGGAACCTCGCTCTGCAGACACCTCTCTTCCCGGGGCTGGTTTTGGGGTCGCCTCCTGAGACCCCTCTCCTCTGTCCTAGACAAGAATGAGTGCTCCTCCCAGCCCTGCAAAAACGGAGGCACCTGCCTAGACCTGGATGGCGACTACACCTGCAAGTGCCCTTCTCCCTTCTTCGGGAGGTCCTGCCACGTCCGTAAGTTCCTGGCACCCCTTGTCCCCAGACAGGAGGCAGACGGGCCCCTGGTTTTGCTGTCTGGTCACATATAGCCCCTGATCTCCCTCCCTCCCCGCGCCCCCAGGCTGTGCCGTTCCCCTGGGCATGGAAGGAGGAGCCATCTCGGACGCGCAGCTCTCAGCCTCCTCCGTCCACTACGGCTTCCTCGGCCTCCAGCGCTGGGGGCCGGAGCTTGCCCGCCTCAACAACCACGGCATCGTCAATGCCTGGACCTCCAGCAATTACGACAAGAGCCCCTGGATCCAGGTACCTAAGGGAGGAGCGGCGAGCAGCCCCGTCAGCTGCTGCTGCTGGGGTTTAGCGCGGTGCCACCTGGGACACCGCGTGTCCTGGAGAAGGCAGCGGGCACCCGGCATGGTGACGTCCCCTCCTCTGCCCGCACCTGGGGCCAGGGGACGCAGGGCGTTAGCACCGAGGAACCCACGGGGCCCAGGTGTTCCTGGGTGTGATGCAGACCACCCATCTCACCACGCTCCCCCTTTCGCTCCCCCCAGGCCAACCTGCTGAGGAAGATGAGGCTGAGCGGCATCGTCACGCAAGGCGCTCGCCGCGTGGGGAAGTCGGAGTACATCCGTGCCTACAAAGTGGCCTACAGCCTGGACGGCAAGGAGTTCACCTTCTGCAAGGACGAGAAGCAGGACACGGACAAGGTGGGCTGGGCGGGGGGGCTGCGTGCCCCGTCCTGAGCTTGGGAGAACGCTTCTGACCCGGGCAGAGCCACGTCGGGGACCCTCCGAGCAGCGTGCTGCACGGGGCAGTTCGGGAGTGCTCCCCCGCTCTTTAATCGACCATAATGAGCACGCCCAAAGAAGCAGAGCTGATTTATTCAGGTCATTCAGATAACATCTTTATAGTTAACGTGTACAGAGGATGTGGGCACGGCCTGGAAGTGCTAGCAAATAACTTGCATGGCTCTGGGAGAGCGTGAGCCCACCGTGTATCTCGGTCTGGAGTCACTGAATGCAGCCCTTTTTTAGGGGAAATGCCTCCTGGCTGTTTTTTTTTGTGCATCCAGGAAAGGCTGGGAATATCAGCCTTGCTTTAAACAAAGAAAAGTTTATCTCGTCTGCACAGTGCTGGAAAAAAAAAAGTATGGAAGCGTGACCTGACAGCACACTGCATTTTGAACGCAACCAAGCACGCCACGCCTCTGCTTTTCAAGTGATGATCTGGGGAGCGCAGCTGCAGGGAGTGGGGGCAGCTCTGTGTGGATGAAGCACGGGGCATCACGTGGCAGTGCTGAGAGCACTGGGGCTGCTGCCAGCTCGTGTGCTCCTCAGGGGCATGATCAAAGGGCTCAGGTTCCCCTGGTTCAGGGGGATAGACACCGGGGCTGGTCCGTCTGGCAGGCAAGGGCTTTTAGGGGGTGCCGGGGTGCTCACCTCCGCCTGCTTTTTCCAGGTTTTCCAGGGGAACGTGGACTATGGCACCATGCAGGCCAACATGTTTGACCCTCCCATCACGGCCCAGTTCATCCGCATCTACCCCGTGGTGTGCCGCCGCGCCTGCACGCTGCGCTTCGAGCTCATCGGCTGCGAGATGAACGGTAAACGCGCGCCGTGTGCCGCGGGGAGGTGGCTCTGCGCGGGGTCCGGGTGCTGGGCTGGGGCTGTCCCCTCCCCAGGGGCCCCAGGGCTGCCAGGGGGGTTCAATCCGGATGGGTGTTGGTCTGGACCCACTGCTGACGTCTCGCCTCACCAGGATGACCCGGTGGTCACTGCAGGGGATGTCGGACAGGGTGTCCCCCCTCGTACCCGTCCTCATCCCTACTTGGCCAGCGAGCGCTTGTTTTTCTCCTGCTGTCTCGTGATGCCTGGAAATCCCCACGGGAGCTTCTTGGGAGCGCAGGCTGTTAATCCCATCAGCTCAGCCGGGTAGAGCTGCGTTCTCACGCTGCTAACACCTTCCCAAGCTGTCCCAGCTCACAGCTCGGGTTTTTTATTGCTCCCCATCCAATCCCTGACCCGGCTGCTTTTCCTGCCGGAGAGCTTGAAAAGCTCCTGAAGATCAAAGTCCTGTGGGAAACGTGACTGATGATTAGCCGGAGCCCTCGGCTTTCCCTTCTCCTCCCCGCATTCCTGCCCTGCTGCACGTCCTAGGCAGTGCCTGGCACAGCCCCGAGCGGGGCGAGCGTGCCGGGCTGGGGCTCGGGCCGCATCCTGCCCCTACCCAAGTGCGGTGCCAGCTGTGAATTCAGCGCTGAGCTGTCCTTGCGCCAGGCTGTGCTGCAGGGCTGTCCGCACGTCCCTGCAGCAGGAGGCACTGTGAGGCAGGAAATGGCTCGGCACCGAAAACACTGCCCTGGCTGCGGCCGGGAGCGTGGGCGAGCTGCCAGCCCGGTGTGTCCCCAGTGCCGTCCCGTGCCCCTGGTGCCTTCCTGTGTCCCCAGTGCCATCCCGTGCCCAGCTCTGCTCTCCGTGCCTCCGGGATGTGCCCGCCGGCCCCGCGGGGCTCTGCCGTCTGTGGTGGGGTGCTGGTGCTTTGGTCTCTTTCCCTTTCACTGCCCGCATAAACCGTTGTGTTACAGTGTATTTCAACACGGCAGGTTGCTCGGAGCCTCTGGGCATGAAATCCCGCCTGATCTCTGACCAGCAGATCACAGCCTCCAGCGTCTTCAAGACGTGGGGCATCGACGCCTTTACCTGGCACCCCCATTACGCCCGCCTGGACAAGACGGGCAAGACCAACGCCTGGACGGCGCTGCACAACGGGCAGGCCGAGTGGCTGCAGGTGGGTCCGCGTGCCCGAGGCTCTGCCCCGGGGCTGGGGGGGAGGCTTATGGCAACCCCCGTGGGGCCCTGACACCCCTTTGGACCCCGACTCCTCAGCCCCAGCTCCTCCTCCCTTCTGTTTTGCGGGACAGCTCAGGTCTGCGTTTCCATTCCCAGCCTGGAATGGGAACAAATAGTTTTGAAATTTCCTTCTCGGTTTCCTTTCCTCTGCTGTTTTTATACTTTTCACATGATTTCGTGACATAATAGGACAGAGCAGTTTAGATATTTGTCCCACTTTTTCTTTTATTTGGGCAATGATTAAAAGCAGCTGCTCCTCAGCCCTAAGTCAAGCAGCCGCTGGAAATGCCTCCTGATGGGGTCGCAGCGACACGCTGCCTTGGGCTGCAACACTGAAGGCTGGACGTTTATGTGCGTGCAGATAGATTTACATTTACACTCATATAAATATGCAGATACGTATGGCTAGTGCTGGCCTGAAGAACATAAAATAGGAGCTAAGTTAATAAGGCTTTCAGCTCGTTTGCTGCGTTGCCCTCGCCGTGCCAGCAGCAGTGGCGCAGCGTGGCAGAGCAGGAGGCAGAGCAGATAGAAGAGAAACCATCTCACTCCCTCCCCAAATGTCAGACCGCGCTGAGCTGCGTTTCCTCAGCCAGGATCGCTTTCTGCTGGAAATGCATTTCCACTGGGGATTCTTTTTTCTTTTTTATTTCTGCCCGGAGAGCTTTGCCATCGTTCCCACCCTGACCTTTTCAGCAAACGGTGCGCAGGGGGCAGCGGTGATGTACGGGGAGCAGCCCCCTGCCCCAGGGGGCTGAGCTGAGGCAGCAGAGCTTGTGTCCCGCTTTGGGTCACTCCGAGGGATGCTGCGAGTGCTAAAGGCTCAGATGTTTCACGACAGCACTTTATTAGCTGCTGTGCTGCTGGGGAAGAGGTTGAGTGGTGCTTTCTATGCCCTGGACCCCCGGGATGTGCGGGATGCTCTGGGTGGGATCGCTGCTGCCCTGGCAGGGCTGTGCCAGCCCCGCTGATGTGCGGCGCCGTGCCCTCCCCCCTCCCTGTGCCAGATCGACCTCCGGGACCCGAAGAAGGTGACGGGCATCATCACGCAAGGCGCCCGCGACTTCGGCCACATCCAGTACGTGGCAGCCTACAAAGTGGCCTACAGTGACAACGGCACCTCCTGGACTGTGTACCGGGACAGCCAGACCAACAGCACCAAGGTGAGGGGGCGGCGAGCTCCCGGGGCTCGGGGACACGTCGGGGTGAAGTGGCACAGGGGAAATCTGGGCTGGTGGCCGAGGGCTCCCCGCAGTGCTCACCCCCACCTTTTCCCCCCCAGATTTTCCACGGCAACAGCGACAACTACTCGCACAAGAAGAATGTCTTCGACGTGCCCTTCTACGCCCGCTTCGTGCGCATCCTGCCCGTGGCCTGGCACAACCGCATCACGCTGCGCGTCGAGCTGCTGGGCTGCGACGAGTAGGCGCCAGGGCGGCGCGCAGCAACGACGGGGCTGCTCTGCCCCGCCGCCCGGCCCCCGCCCCCGCGCACCTCCCGCTCCAACCTCAAGCCTTCCTCTTCCCCCTCCCCGAAATTCGGAGGCGCTGCCTTTTGCCCTGGCTGGATGGGGCCGGGGAGGCTCCCCCCGCCCTGCCTTGGCGCTGGGGCTGCAGCACTGCACTTTATGGGGCTGTTGAGGGAGGGATGTGGGGATGGGTCCTGCTCTTTTGCCCCGTGAGCTGGGAACGAGGGCCTCTTCTGCAGCTGGAGCTTGGCTGTAGGACCCCCGCAAATCCTGGAGCCAACTTTTCTGCCCCTTTTTGCTTCCGCTTCCAGCAGCGAGGCTCCAGCCAGTAGCAGCGCCCTGCCTGCGCCGCACCAGAGCTCAGGGCTTGGCTGTTTTGGGGGACAAAAACCAGCCCCCGCCGCCCCTCCTGCTCCCTGCACAGCTGCACACAGGGCCTGCAAACCCGCAGCTGGGTCCCCTGTCCCTTTTGCAAGGCCCCGAGTCCCCTTGCTGGTGGTGTCAGTGCTGCATAGTGCGAGGGGAGTGATGAGACGGGGGAGAGGCTGCTCCTATCACAAAGTGCCGCGTCTCCATCGCCGGCAGCTCTGCCCCTGGGTCTGTTTTTTTGGCAGCCGAGAGCCCTCCCTGGCCGGGCTGTTTTCCCCAAGGGAGCAAACCCGGGGGTCTGCGGGGTGTGGGTGGTAGGGGCACCCTGCCCGCCTAATGGGGGAGGTCTTGGGAATTGTTTCTCTCCCCTTTGATCACGTTCCCAGGCTGCAAGCACCGGTGTCCCCCAAGCCTCGGCAGTGCCACTGTCCCCCCTTACTGGGGGGCTGCAGGTCCGTCGCCCCCAGAGCCAAGTGGTGGCTGCCATCTGCACTGGGGACAAGGAGCTGGGCTGTGGGCACGGGGTGCTGGGAGGAGCAGGAGAAGGCGGTGGCTGAACAACCCAAGTGCAGGGGGCAGACAGCTGGATCCCTGACCCTTTTTGTAACCTGATTTTTCCCTTTCTGTGCTGGCGGGGAGCCTCTCGTGATGCCAGAGCAGTGGGGAGTGGCAGTAGGAGAGGGGTGAGAGCTGGCACTGCCAGGCAGGAGCGTGGCCAGGGGCTCAGGGCAGCGGCAGGGCAAGCGCTCTATCTGGGACCATGTCCCCGTGGGCAGTGCTGGTGGCGATGCTGTCCCTGTGTGCTGGGACGGGAAGCGGCCGCGGGGCTGGCCTGGCTCTGGAAAGCACCGAGGGGACCTGGCCGGTCTGGGGGTGGCCCTGCTGGGGTGTCACTGACAGTATTAAAACCAGCTGAAACTACGGGCTGTGCGCTCACTGCTCTGCGATACGGCTGCAGGGAAGGCAGAGGGGCCCCGGGGTGCCCCTGTGCCTGGGGTACCCGGGCTGCGCGCATCCTTCCCACGGCCTCCACCCCTCCCAGCTGCTGCGGCCTGGTGCTCACAGCTGGCCCAGCGTAACGGGACGGGACGTGGGGAGGGGAAGTGGCTATCAGCACCCCACACCCTGCCTCTCCTCCTTTGGCTCTGATCCTGGAGCAAATCGCCCAACGTGAAGCGAAAGCGGCTCTCGGAGCACGGGCTTTGGCCAGGGCTACGTGTGGGGATGCGGCCAGCCGAGCTCATGGGGAGGGCGGGATGGAGGCGGCTGGATGGGGACCCTGGGCCTGGTGGGGGAGGCACTGAGACATTGGGGTGGATCAGCTTTGCTCCCTTCCAGGGGTTTCTTTGTCACTGGGCAGGGACCCCGAGGCTGGCACGAGTGGCCCTGGTGCCACCTGCATCCCGCCACAGCCCCGCTGTCCCCGCAGCTCCTGAACTCACCGCAGCCGTGGCTGCTTGGTGACAAATCAGTGACACAGCCAGAGCGGGGGGGTTGGACACGCTGAGCTCTGCTCCCATCCAGACGTGCCCCCCTTATCGCCGGGAAGCTGCGGCAGAGATAAGAGCAGCCTGCTCCAAGGCAGGCCGAGACAGCCCCGAGCCGGGGGAGGCTGCGCAGGGAGGACAAAGTGAGCTAAAGCCACACATCGGAGCAGGGCCGCGTCCTCCGCACCCCGTCACCCCTGTCCCCTGCCACCCCCACCCCGCTGGGGGGATGCCGAACCCCTTCCCAGCACCGCGCCGCTTCCTTCCTCCTGCAGAGCGGCGGGCTGCCTTTGAAGTGGGCGAGGAGGGCCGGGGCACCCCGCTCACCACGCAAAGCCTCCGGCGGCTCGTCCCTGTCCCTTGGATGCTCTTCCCGGAGGCAGGAAGGCCGGCACGCTGCAGCCGCGGCACCCTGCTGCCTGCTGACCCCGCTGCCGGTGCTGCCGGCTGCCCGCGAGCCTGTTGGGCAGGAAGCAGCCGCAGGGGAGAGCATCCTCTCCTCCCTGCCCGGAAAGCCCAGCGCCGATCGCAGCCTCCTCCGTCCTGCCGCGGGTGTGGGTTTTCCTCCCTCCTTTTAGCCCTGAGCATCAGGTCCCTGCTGGGAGCTGAGACGGGTCCTGTCCCGGCGGCGTTTTGGAGAGAAATCCCCAACGGGGCCACACCGGAGCTGTCAGCCCCTGGCTTTGAGGCGGGCAAGCCGGGGATGATATTTTTATGGCTCCTGTTCAACCCGCGGCTCGGCCAGCCCCAAGCACGTGCCCGTCCCACACGCTGCTGGCTCGGCTCTGCCCTGACCCCGCGTAGCGCCGCTCACCCCACAGCCCAGGGCTGCCCTCAGGGAGCTCAGCCCAAAGCCCCAGCAGAAAGCAGGGCTGGGAGCATCCCCTAAGCACCGAAAATAGGGTGCGAGGAGGCAAGGAGCGGAGGGGATGCACCAAACGATCCCTCTCCCCTTCTCCTGGGGCCGTGCGGAGGGCCGGCTGGTTGCGGGGCATTTCGGGCACCCTGCAGCTTTTTCCTCCTCTCCCAAACAATGGGGCGGCCGCGCCAAGGAGCAGCGTGCCCCGGCGGGGAGGGGACCGTCCCCGATCAGATCGGATCAGAGGCTGGCTGGGACGTGGGGGGGCACGGCCCAGAGCCGCCGTGCCGGGAGATGTAATCGCCCCCATTGTGGGCTGCGGGGCAGCGCGCTCCGGCCGGCAGGGCGGGCGGCACGCCGGGCGTCACGCACCCACGGCTGTGCCTCGCCAAAAGCGAGCTGGCGGTGCTGTGGATCAGGGCCCTGTGACGGTGCCGGGGGCAGGATGCACATGATTACAGCAAGCGTGGGGGCTTGGTGCCCCTAAAATACCCGTGATGGCCTCTGCATCCAGCCAGAGCTGCTTGGCGAGGCCCCCTGAATGCAGGCTGTCCCTTTTTTTGGGGGGGTTGGATTTAATCTCTTATTTCTTTGTGATTAGAGAGGCAGAGCCAAGCCGTGAGACGCCGGGTCCCCCAGCAGTCCCAGCCACACTTCCCAAGGGGGTCAGGGCAGCGTGGGCCTGGCGGGCTGGTGGCAGATAACGCCGCGTCCCGGCCGCCACCGCTCCATATCAGCGTGCCGCCGGTGCCAGACGGGCTCGGGCCCGGGGCCGCCAGGATGGGGTTTCCCATTTATTTTCGCACGCCTTGTTTTCTTTCCGGTTTGACGCCGTCCTGAGTGGCGGCAGGAGCAGGGCCCGGGCCCCCGAGCCTCATTTCCTCGCCGTAAAACAACAAAGCGCAGCGCCGGGCCGGGCCGGCGGGGCACCGGGTCAGGCCACACGCTGCTGCTGCTCCCGGGTCCCGCCGGGCACTTGGCCACCCCTAGGCGAGGCTGGGCAGCCGAGGGGTGGACCCAGGGCTCTTGGAGCTCGAGCAGCTGTGCTGTGGCTGGAGATGCCCCAGTAGATGGGTGCAGATGGGCTGCCCAAATGTTTTGGCTCCATCTCTGTGCCCCGGTGCAGAGCCGCCCCTGAGCCGCGCTGCCCCAGCTCTGCTTTGCCCGCCTGGCCTCAGGCTGAGTCCCGATGGGGCTGAGCATCGTGCTTGGGGCCTCCCCTTGACCCCAGAGCACAGACACCCCCGGAGCCACTCGTTGCCTGCACGACGTGCTCATGGAGCTCCCACAGCATGCTCGTGGAGCTCCCACAACGTGCTTGCTTGGCACCACCGCTGCCCATGGCCGGTCCCCACGCTGGGCAGCGGGATGCCTCCTCTCCCCATGCGCACACCATGGAGCAGGACACGGTGGGGCTCACCCCCTCATCTCGGCATCCCCGACGGGGCACCCCGTTCCCCTCGGCTCCCCCCACAAGCCGGGGCGATGCCGTCCCGTTACCGGGCGGGCGCTTGGCGAGAGCACGGCCCAGGCAGGGCACGTGGCTCCGGCTGGGGCCGGAGGGCGGGCGGGGGGCTCGGGGCACCCACCCCTGCTCCGGGCCGCGAGCAGGGGGCTGGGACAGGCGTGTGTTTCCCTTTAAGAGGCAGGCCCTGGAGCTGCTTCCTCTCAGCCTTTGCAAGAGCCCCAAACACACCGCACTGCCTGCAGCCTGCCCGCTGCCTGCCGCTGCCGCCCGGCGTGAGTAGGGCTCGGTCCCGGGGACGGGCGCGGGGCGGGCTGGCCCCCCGGGGTGCGGCACCCGGCGGGGTGCGGAGGGCTGGGAGGGCTGGCATCGCCGTGGGACTGCTGGGCATCCCTGCGGAGGCTGCTGGGCATTGCCACGGAGGTTGCCAAGCATCGCCGTGCAGGCTGCCGGGCATTGCCACGGTCGAGGACGCCGGCGCTCCGTCACGTCCCCACGCCACCGTGCGCTTGTGGGTGGCGAGGAGGTTTGGGATGCTGCAGGGCAAGGGCTGGAGTCCCCGTCCCGAGGTGCGAGGCTTCCGGTGCCTCGAGCCCGCGCCGCCGCCCTGCCAGCACCCGGCAGCACGTGGTGGCGTGAGCAGGGCCGCGGCGCCTCGAGCAGCGCCGTCACACCCGGCTCATGCCCACCCTGCGGCCGGCACCGTGCCCACCCCGCACCCTCCATCCAGGGGTCCCGAAGCTCTCGGGGGTGGGTTGTTGGCGTTGGCTGAACGTGGGCTGCACCCACAGAGCGGTGGCACTGGGCGAGGAGGAGAGCCCAGGGTCGGGCACCCCGCAGTGGGAGCAGGGGGCTGCACGTCCCGGCCCCGGCTGCGAGGCTGGATGTCACCGCCGTCCCCGGCCCGGTGCCCGCTGTGCCAGCCAGCACCCCGTGCCCGCACCTTGGGGCACCCTCGTGGCGCTGCTAAACCTCGTCCGAGCGGGGGGCACGGGTGTCACATCCCTGCCTGCTTTGGAGGGGGGGCTGCCGAGGCTGGCCGGGCGCCGTGCCCCCTCTGCCGGCTCTGGGGAAGGCTGCAGGCGGGCAGGGAGCCGTGTGCCCGTCCTGGGGGACACCGCGCGGGGCACCCTTGGGTGCCCGTGGGGTCGGGGCTGGGGGCAGCGACCCCATGGGGGGGTCCCCGGTGCCGCGGGGCGGCCGGGCTTCCCCCAGGGGACGTGGTTTGCGGTGAGCCTGCTGTACGGGGACAGCGTCTGCTGCGTCTGGGGTGGGAAGTGGCACCCGGCCCTGGGTGGGAGCCGGGGGAGTCTGCGGCCAGGCCGGGGGCTGCCCCCGCTGCCCCAGCCCCGCACAAAGCCGGGCGGCCCCGAGCTCTCCTCCCCTGCTCGGCTGCACGCTCCGCTGCCTCTGTAAGCTGAGCCTGCCGCCCGCAGCCCGGCTCGGCCACCGTGCTCCCCGTGTGCCCCAGGGGAGTGTTCCCAGTGCTCCCAGTCCGGAGGATGGCCTGGGGTCCAGCTTTCCCTGGCGGGTGCTGCCCCATCCCCTGCTGTGCCCCCAGCTCTGTGGGCTGGCCGAGCCGTGGTGCTGGTGGCAGTGAGCACCCCATCATGCCAGGGAGCACTGTTCCTTTTGGGGTCACCCTGCAGCAAGGCGGGTGGCCATCGTGGGGGCTGTTAAGGGGCTGCCGGGGTAGCAGCGGTGCCTTTCCTGGTGTCACCCCAGCCCTTTCCCTCTCTGCAGCCCGGGCTCAGGGTCCAGCCCCGCTCCCAGCCATGCTGCTGCTCCTGCTGCTCCTCGAGGCCACCCTGCTGCAGCTGGCCGGCGCCTCCTACCACCCCTTCTACAACGGCTTCTACTACAACCACGTCATGAACGACAAGGGCAACGGGCACGAGAAAGGTACAGCAGGCACTGGGGGGGCTGGTGCAAGGGGCTGGACTGCCCCCTGCCTCTAGGATGGGGTCTGGACCCACAGCTTGAGGGGTACACGGGGCTGGAGGAGCACCAGGGGTGCTCAGGGATGTGGCTGGGGAGAGAGGTGAGGCCCAGCCTGTGACATCTTCCCTCCCTGTCTCCAGTGGCTTACTTCAACGGGGCAAAGCTGGTGGTGGAGACCCCCAGAGACCCCGTTTACAGCTCCAGTGGTGCCAACGTCACCCTGCCCTGCCACTACCGGTTCGAGCCCGACCAGGAGGGCAAGCGCAAGATCCGCATCAAGTGGTCCAAGCTGCGGGACGACTACACCAAGGAGCAGGACGTGCTGGTGGCCATCGGCAAGACCTACATGGCCTTCGGGGACTTCCGAGGCCGTGCCCACCTCCACCAGGGCGGCCGGAACGAGGCCTCGCTGGTCGTCAGCGACGTGCGCCTGCAGGATGACGGCAAGTACCGCTGCGAGGTCATCGATGGGCTGGAGGATGAGAGCGACGTGGTGGACCTCCGGCTGCAAGGTGGGGACGGGGCGGGGACCGGTGAGCTGGGACCCCTGTGGGGCCGGGGGCTGTGGGGTGGGGGAGAGCCCAGCCGGCCCCCCGTGGGCAGGAAGGGGCTGGGGCGTGCGGGGTGATCCTCGGGGCTCAGAGCTCTCTAGGACGGGGGTTAGGGGGTTCCCGTTGTCCAGCTGTCCTTGTGGTACAGCCAGCCCTGTGCTGGTGTTCCTGCAGTCTGTGTGTCCCTGTGGTGGTGCCATGTCCCCCTGGGACCCCCGTCTGTGTGTCGCTGGGTCCGTATGTCCCTGCCGTGGTGGTCTCTGCATCCCTATTATCGTTGTCCAAGCATCCCCAGGTGTTCTGGTGCCATCCCCAGGAGGGTGGTGTGTGTGTCCCCGGGATGCAGCCACCAGCTGTCCCAGTGCCACCAGATGTCGCTGGCATCTCGCTGCTGGTGGCTGCGTGCCCAGCGCAGCCCCGTGCGGCCCCTCCTGAGCTGGGGCTGTGCTGCCCGGGCTGCTGCACCCTGGGGTGCTCCCTGCCCCACGGCGTGGGCTTGGGCTGGCTCGGGGACCCCCTGCGGGCTCCCGACGGTGTCGGGCGGGTGGGCTGCCCCGCGAGCCGGCTGAGCCCCCCGCCTGCCCCCAGGCATCGTGTTCCCCTACCAGCCTCCCCGCGGGCAGTACCGCCTCAACTTCCACGAAGCCGAGCGAGCGTGCCGGGAGCAGGCCGCCGTCATCGCCACCTTCAGCCAGCTCTTCCAGGCCTGGAGCGAGGGGCTGGACTGGTGCAACGCGGGCTGGCTGGCCGATGGCACCGTGCAGTACCCCATCCGCCTGCCCCGCAAGCCCTGCGGAGGGCTGCACCTCGCCCCGGGCATCCGCAGCTACGGCCCGCGCCACCGGCACCTGCATCGCTTCGACGTCTTCTGCTTCTCCTCCGCGCTCAGAGGTGGGTACTGAGCCCGGGGGGTGGCTGGGGAAGGGGCTGCGCCCCGCAGATGGCATCTGGTGCCCCGCTGGTGGCATCCCGTGCCCTCCCTGCCCCTTAGGGTGTACGGCTCGCAGCCCAGCGGGGATGCTCTGGGCGATGCCCGGCACCGGGGGCTCCCCCCCTGATTCCCTCCATCCCTCCTAGGAGAGATTTTCTACCTGGAGCGCCCGGCTGGGCTGACGCTGGAGGAAGCCAAGCAGGCGTGCCAGGACGCGGGAGCTGAGATCGCCAGGGTGGGACACCTCTACTCCGCCTGGAAGTTCCTGGGGCTGGACCGCTGCGACGCCGGCTGGCTGGCGGACGGCAGCGTCCGCTACCCCATCGCCAAACCCCGGGCCAACTGCGGCCCCCCCGAGCCCGGCGTCCGCAGCTTCGGCTTCCCCAGCAAGGGCAGGTTTGGGGTTTTCTGCTACAAGGAAAGATAAGGAGCCGGGGGGTCCCTTCTCGGCCAGAGGATGCTTCCAGCCCGATGGTGCCTTGCACCCAGTGTTTCCCAAGGGCTGTTTTGGGGGTGATTGCGGGGGGAGGTGGGGTGGGGGGAGGCTTATTTTGTTTGATTTTTTTTTGTTGTTGTTCCTTCCTTTACATTTTACACTTGCTCAATGCAGCAGGGCTCCTGGCTGGGGCATCTCGCTCCACGTACAGCGTGGGGCTGCTGCTCGGGGCCAGTGCAGCCCCTTGCCCACGCCGGCCACCCTGCCATTCCCGGGCTGTTTCTGCCCCCTTGTCTCCTGCCACCCCGGCTGCAGGGGACCGGAGGCACAGAGTGGGTGCCCCTGCTGCAGCCCCGTCCCCGTCCCGCTGCGGGATGCTGCTGTGCCCATCCCCACGGGAGCCCCAGTGCCTTACCTCCGTGCGCCCCGCGCCCGGACTCCGTGTGAACTCTGGTTCCTTCTTCTTGGAGCGTTTTGTTACGAAAAGATGTATTTTCCTGGAGCTCTTCTAATAAACGAGGGAGAAAGCCCCGGAGTGATGTGGCTGTGTCCCCGTCTCTGTCCCAGCCTGATGCTGTGGAGGGAAGATGTGGGGGTCCCTGGCAGGACCCCCGGAGTGCTCACAGGCAGCGAGGGATGAGCCACACATGCCTCCATCACCTCACCAGCACCTCCTGGGGTGGCATCCCCTCATAATGAGTGCTAATTAACCCCCAGGGGCTGGGCCTGGAAGGCAGAGGGTGAGCATCTGCTAGCAATGGGATTTCCTGGTGTTGGGTTTTGGCTGTAGGGTGTGGATGGAGTTGACCCCTCCTGGGCAGCTCCTCCTGCCCCAGCCCCTTCCAAGACAAATTTTGGGAGTGGTTTCTCCTTTTGGGGTCCCCCTGCATTTCTCCCTTGTCCCTACAACTGCACCCCTGGGATCTGGCTGGGGCTGATGCACGATGCCCTGTGCAGCCTGTCTGGGCTCCCTTCCTTCCCCGCTCCCTTGCCATCGAAAACCCTCCACCAGTCCCCACCCAGACACCTCCCGCCACCCCCTTTCCCCCCCCCAAAAAAAATCACCACACAACCCTTTCGGACTTGGCTCTCTTTATTATTTATCATTCTTTCAAAATAGGATATGTTCAAAAATATAAATAGGTGCAGGGAACGCTGGTGCCCCGCACGGTCCCCTGGAAAGAGCACGTCGTCCCGGGGTGGGCGCTGCGCCGTGGGGCGGCGGCGGGGAAGCAGAGCGGGGCCGGGACCCCTGGGTCTCAGCATCCCCCCCCTGGCTCCCCCCTACCGCAGCCCCCGGCCCCCCCGGTACATTCACTGCCCCTCTCCCCACCCGCCCCGACGTGCTGCAGCAGTAGGAGGATTCTGGAAAAAAAAAATTAAAAATAAAATTAACCCCAAAAGGTGCTGTCCACCCCGGAGATTAAATAACAGAAATAATTACATTGTTCGTGGATAAAATCAGGAAAAAAATAATCATCTTTATTATTTAACTTAACCCCCTGCCCTCTGCAAACCCACCCCCCTCCCTGTCCCCGAAGGCACGAAGATAATTGGAACCGGACGGTTAGTAAAAAGGCTGGCTTCTAATTCGCTTTGCTTTGGTGCTTGGAAAAACATTAATTATTTTTTTTTTTCTTTTATATATATACACAAAGGTGGGTTTGTCTTTAATATAATTTTTTTTTTTCCTTATATGACAAAAAGCAACAAGAAGAAGAAGAAATCAACTCTGTTAATATAACTGTTCTGTAAAAATCTCTTTCTCGCTCTGTTTGCCCCTCGGTGTCTCTCGCCCCGCTCTAATGGGTGGGTCTGTGCACGGCGCTGCCGCTGGGTCTCGACCGGCTCCGGGGGCTCCTCTTGTATAGCCTGCGCTGGTAGCTGGAGGCTGCGGGGGAAGAAAAGACACCTTGCTGGTGACACAGACACTGCTCGTGCTGTGCAAAATAAAATCCCTGGGAAGCCAAGGGTGAGCACGGGGAGAAGAGCAGGGTGTCCCAGCGGCAGCCAGCACACCGCCGTCCCTTCTCTCGCCCCGCAATAGCTGCAAGAGGGTTTGGATTGGGGTGGCAGAAAGCAGGGAGCAGCCTGAGCCCCCTGCCCTGCTGCTTGGTAGAGCCAAGGCTGTATTGAGCTGTGGCTGCCCAGCCGCCTCCTGCCCCTGCTCCCTTCTCCTCCCTGCCTGGAGCTTTGTCCCCTCCGCCCTGGGACTGCAGCCGGAGCAGCAGCTGGGCTGACACTTGACGGATGTGATTTGGCTGAGGGCGATGACATTGTTGGGAAGCTGCGAGCAGGGATGGGAGCGGGGTGTAGGCAGCCTGGGGATGGGCTGGGACGCCTCTTGGAGAGGGTTGGAGGGCCGGGAGGAGAGGGGTGAGGAGCCCAGCCCCGTCCCTCGGGGCAGCTCTACTGCTGGGCTTCTGTCCGCTCGGCAGCATGCCGGGATGGGGGGACCCTGGGCACAGCACCCTGCTCCCGTCCTCTTGCTGATGCCAGAGCTCACCATTGCAGGGGTGTTCTTTTTTCTTCCCTAAGTAGCCTTGGCTCTTATTAAGCTTATTTCTGCCCCTTCCTACAGCCCCATCTCGGGAAAACTTCCAGCAAGGCAAGGGACCAGGGCACCCGTTTGGCTCAGAGCTACCCTGACCCCATGGCGGTGCCACCCCCACATCAGCCCCAACCCCCCCCATCCCCAAAGGGAGGCCGAGGAGGGGAAGATTTGGTCAAAGGCACCCCACGGGATGGGGCTGTGGGGATTGGGGTGGCCGAGACGTACGGTTTGTGCAGGATATCCGCGGCTCCTCCCACTGCCCGTTGGGCTGGCAGCGGATGGTGGGCACGTGGCGCTGGATGTAGCCCTGCTCGCACTGGTACCGCACCAGGGAGTTGATTTCGTAGCGGTCCTTCCTCCGGCCAAAGGTCCTGGCGTTTTCCACCGCGGGGGGATCCCCGCAGGCAACTGTGGGAGACGGGCAAAGACAGGGAGAAATGTTATTCTTTTTCAAGACCTCAGGAATCTTTCTCCTAGAGGCTTGGTCAAGGTCAAATCCTAACATCAATTCCTTCCACCTTTTTGAACACCCCTCGCAGTGACAAATCCATGTTACGTTCCTCTCTGCTCCCTGCGTTGATTTTCTTGTGCAGAAATGAAGCTTCCTGCGAGGAAAACCCCTTTGGACCTGACCCACGGGTTCCCATTCACGTGCACTGGGTGCTCCCAGTGCTGCCCTCGTGCCCTGGCCCCGCAGCCGCTGCCTGAGCCCCCCTCCCTGCCGGTGCAGGGGCTCACCTGTTCCTTTCTTGCACGTGAAAGGCAGGTGGTAGTTGCAGGGGACGTCGTTCCATTCGCCTTGCTCGTGCCAGATCATCACAACGCAGTCCTCACCCGCGGCGAAGAAGTTGTCGGGTTGGTTGGGCCGCCAGTTCTCAAATTGCTGGGGGGAGAGGAAAACCCTTCACCTGGGGCCAGGCCCTCCCTTTTCTCCCACTGCCTCTCCTCTCCTCCTTGGTGTCTCCTCCTGCCTCTTATCAGGAGAAACCACGGACTGCCCAATTATTTCTACCACCTCAGGGCCCAGCCTGTGGCTCTGTTTCACAACAGGCTTGGAAATGCCAGGGGAACCCCGCTCCCGTGCCCCCCGGCCCTTCCCGGGGACTCACCAGCGAGTGCCCATCGGACCAGCGGAAATCGTTCTCCACGGCTCTGTCACTGAGCCCGATCCACTGGTAGTCCTGTGCGTGGCCTGCGAAAACCAGACGGGGAGAGAAGAGTGGGTGGTGGCCCCCCACGGCTCGCTGCAGGCCTGCTTCGTGCCCCCCAACACTCACTGTTCACAAATTCTTGCTCCTCTGGGGTGATGATGCTGCTCAGGTGGGCTTGATGTTCTCGGCACCTGTTCTCCGCGTCCATCCATGTCTCCCTCTCCTCAAAGTGCCTGTAGCAGTGGCCCTGGAACTTGGTCCAGCCATCCTTGCAGTTCTCCAGGTCTGAAACACACAAGGGTGCGATGACAAGGAGTTGGTGCGTGAGCCTGGGGGCCTTCCAACTCACCTGCTGGCAGCTCATGCACTCGTGGCATGGGACCGCACGGGGTCACTGCCACCAAAAAGCAAACCCTGACAGTGGTGTCCGTGTGACATCCCAGGGAAAATGATAGAAGATATCCAAGAAAAATGCAGAGGAGAAGGGAGCCTGTGTTGAAGGCCCTGTATTTGCCATAAGGTGACCAGTGCTACTGGAAAACTCGGGCAACACAGAGTTATTTCTGAGCAATTCCAGCCTCGTTGGTGTCTGGGCTCTTGAGGAGCTGGCCCAAGCCACAGCCCTCTTTTGTCACTTGTGCTGACCTGCAGAGTTTTCTTGCTTTGGAAAGCATCCCCCAAACCCGAATCCCAGAGCCCAGAATCGACATTCACATGTTGAAAAGGAATGGGGGGAGGAAATCCCGGGTTCAGGTGGTCACATTGCTTGCTGTGGCTCTGGGTTCTGAGGAAAAGGAAGCCTACCCAGATGGCAGAAAAGAGAGGGGGCAGGAACTTACCATGGCAGAGACAGAAAAGGAAATCTCAAGAAAAAATCTTCGAAACTGCGAGAAAAGGACAAAAATGTCTCAAGTTTTTGAGTGTCTTACCACCTGAGAAACTCTGAAGAGTTGAACCTACTAGTTATAAAAATAAAACCACAGATGGGGAGAACAGAGGTGAATGGAGAAGCCACCACAAAAGTAGCTCTCAGTAGCTCCCACCCAACACAACAGCACACTTCTTCTCCATGTGCCCGAAGGAAATGAAGGCAGACATAAGAGTGGTGCTATGGTGGCACATGAGACTTGAGTTTGGCCGGGAGCAGCCACTGGCTGGAGATGGTGTACCTCTAGGGCCTTGAATGAGCTCTGCCACATCATTTTATTTTATTTTTCAGTACCTGCATTCACAGGGATGAGCTTTCCCTCTGCCGTCCATGAGGAGGGAGCAGAGAGAGCTGCACTACACCCTGGCTGGAGAGAAGTCCAGTAGAGGTGAGAGTAGGAATCAAGGACACGCCAGGATGGGTTTAATTCCAGCGTTGCAGATGCGTGACCTCCCGCCCTCCTGCTATTGGAGCGGTGAGATTTCATTAGTCCTCGTGTCTCTCTCCCTTCCCAGTAAGGTTTCTGTGTTCGGTTTCTTTCTTCTGTTGTTAAACTCAGTAGGTCAAAGCACAGCCACCTTCAATTACACAAACTCCTGCTAATCCACCCTTCTGTCTTCTTCCGACTGGGGACTGCAGGTGCTCCACAGGTATTGGGAGGGTTTAAAATGTTTTCTGTCCTTCTTAGCGGATCAGGTGGATTATCTGGAAGTAGGTGAAGCTCTAAGGATCCTTGGTCTCTGCAGGCAGACTGCTTGCACGAGGTGAGCAGACATTGCTCCGTCTTTTGAGATTTAAATGTATTTTTTTTCCAGCTGCTTGAATGCCACCCCTTGTCATCACAGCTCAGGGACGGGACAGCACATGGCACAGAACCTCAGCAGGGCATTGCCTCGGAGAAAGGCCACTCTTTCCTACACAGCTGCTACTTATGAGAAAATATGACAGCAATCGTCTTGGAGAAGAACAACAAAAAGCTTTTTCCCTGGTAGGGACACTGTGGTGGTGACAGGAAGGACGGGCTATGCGCACAGATGGCAGGGATCACCTGCAGCGTCCTGGTGCTCCTGGAGACCAACAGATGCCAGAGAAAGGAAGACTCACCTCATGGGAATAATCAAGATTTGCATTCACCACTGAATTCAGGACATTGATTTCCTCCTGCATCTCCCAGGCTATGGGCCCCAAGCATAGTGAGCCCATAAATCACAGAAAAGAGGAAATTAAGGCTGGCTTGGGCCAAACAAGTTTATAAGCGGCTGCAGGGTAGGCATCTAATGGCAGAATAAAAGGGAGCAGGGATGAGTAAATCAGGAGCTAATGAGGTTTCATTAGCAAAGGGACATAAAGACAGCATCATTCTTTCCCAGACTATCCAAAAATCCTGACCCTTCTTCGTATGGTCTACTCCATATGTTCATGTTGAAAGCAGAAAGAGAGATGCAGACAGGTGAGGAAGAAATCCAATGTGTGTTGTCATTCCTTGTGTCAAGGTGAGTAAGAAATTGCAAACTTATTCCTCCTGTTTGAGCAAGGCAGGGGAGCTTCCCCTCAGTTAAGCTGACAAAAATTGGGGCTTTCATCAGCTGTAAGAAAAAAGAATATATATTTTTTCTTTTCTTGTAGAAACAAAAAGAAGTATTAGTGCAGGTCAAAGTGCGCCTCATTTTGATGTGAAAGTGGGTCGCTTCATGTTTTCTCAAAGATACACATTCCCTGCTGGTTTTGCCACGGGAAGCCGCGGTGCAGAGATGACAAAAATGTCACGCTGTGTCAGATCGGCGGAGGGCCCTGGAGTGAAGGAGGCTTCTCTCAGCTGCATCCTCACAGAGTGAAACACAATCATTTCACATGGCTCGCTTGAAGCATCCTTCCATGAAATTCCAGTCTAGCAGAGACAGCTTGCCCGGGGTGAAGATGTACTCAGATGTCTCCCCGCTGTTACAGATGAACAGGAGGACCCTTGACCCAACGAGACAGTGACTTCTGTGACCAGCACCACTACAGTCTGTACGGAGCTCCACCAGAGAGACTGAGCAAGAGAAAGCTGAAGGAGACGCCAGAAGTTCCTGCTCAGGGATCTTAGAGAACACGCTGCCGTGAAGAGCAAACTAATCAGAATATGTAAGGAAAAGGCTCAAAACCTTCCCCTGCTGTACTCCAAGCTGCTGTTAGAGGTTAGCTAACGGAGATGAGGGCTGACGGGAGCACCTGGGATCAGCTCTTTGGGGTGGGGTGTGAAGGAGGTGATGTAGCTGTTAGTAAGATTAGCTGAAGCCAGGTAGGCCGTACCGATCTCACACAGGTCCCCTCCGTAGCTGGGAAGGCATAAGCATTTGAAAGAGTCGATGCCATCAACGCAGGTAGCTCCGTTCAGACAGGGGCTTGAGTGGCACTCATCAGTGTCTGCAAGAAATGAAGGGCTTCCATTAGGGCTCTGGGCAGGGAACTCCACCAAGAGGAGAACTCGTTTCCTTGCTTGTTTAGGGAGTACCGGGTGTTCTGGGGGAGCCTGGCAGTTGTCAGGTTCATATTTGGAAGCATACTGCCACTGCTGCTGCTGGAGGAACGAAGGCAAGAGGCCCGACCCTACGAGGGGGATGTTGTTTTGGTGTCACTTGATGGTCGAACATCGCTCTGGAGATATCAAGACAGACTCACCAAGACGTATATCTGATACAGAGCACTCAGCCTCTTAGATAGCTAGGGTAACTCCTCCTTGTCTACCATCTCTGCCCAACAGATGGAACATGCAAACCTGTGGCCATCTCCACCAGCTATGTGTACATGAGGAAGAATGCGGACTTCTCAAAAGTGAGAAAAACATCCTGAAATAGATGTCTATCCCCAGCTAGTGTTCCTGGGGCCAGTGTTCCCTACTAGTTTCTTCCTAACCATAATTCAGATGAAGTCCCAGGGCAGGTAACCTCATCTCAGTGAAGCTAAGTGCAAGGAAGAAAATAAGTGGGTTTAAAGGTGGTTCAAAGACCCTCAGCCTTTTCCTTGTGAGGATGGGCTACGACAGCCTCTTCCTCAGTGAAGAACACCGGAGTGCAGTGCCATTCTCTCCGGACCTGTCCACACTACACACTCTCTTGCTTGTGATAGGCCTGGAAGAAGCTGTTAGGTCTTTGCCCGCTGTGGATTCCCTCATGGTGGTGAAAACTGTTCCTATTTCCCCATCTAGAGAAGCTTTTAAGATTCCTTCTGCTTTTCCACAGGTGAAAAGAGAAGTTGGGATGGGAAGAATTCAGCCCCCAGCTCTCCAGTGTTTCTCAGATCTTCTAATTTGCACAAGCCTGGGTGGAAAGTGCCATTGTTTGGTAGCACTTTCATCCTCTATCATCTTGGGGAAGAATGAAGGACACATGGATGCTCTGAAGAAGGCCATGTGTGGGCAGTTTATATCTCTATATAAGAAAATGTAACGTGCTGGAATTAAAGTTCTTCTCCTAGTATCTCCATACTGAGCCTTAATCCTACTTATTAACCTTTGGAATCAGAAGGAAAATCATTCAGAATGGAAAGATCTCAGAGATGTTCAACTAAAGAAACAAGACTAAGGAAGAAAGTGGGAGCACACCATGCAGGTTAGGTTAAATGATGACTGATTAGCTCTTCATGTGAGATAATACGTCTTTCTTTCACACTCAGAAGAAAAGTAAATCTTTAAAAGTGCTGACTAACTACCATGCTCTCCTTGTGGATGAGAGGGGTTAGTGAAGAAACACTCAAAGATGAAGAACATGCTGGCTGTGGAAATACCAGAGCAGAGCAGTGACTCTTCAAGGTCTGTTCTTCTGGTTAGGGCATTTTGATTCTGATATCATCTCCCTGCAGAACAGTGGCCCAATTGCTTGGTGTCCCCAGACATAAGAGAGCAGACACGTTATACCCAATGTGAATGTCTGGTTGCTCAGTGGCCAATGTCTGACTATGTCAGCTAAAAGATGGCATGCTTTGTAACGTGCCTAAGAGATGCAAAACATTCTTCCTGACCTTGGATGGTAAATCGGTTCGTGCTTTGGAGCATGAGGATTTTCATCTTTATTCTAGGCTGTGTCACTGTGAACCATGTAATCGTTCCTCAGATGGCTGATGGACCACTTACACCAGTTCTGCAGTTAGTTCTTCACTGAGAGAAGGAATTTCTTCCTCTGGATTGCCCTTCTAAATACTCTTGAAAGATTTTTGGATTTCTATATTCACTGCAGCATGAAGAAAACTGAAGATCCTGTCTCCAGGACACTAATAAATCGAGGCTTTCCAGAACATAACAGAGGCCATGGGCCTGGCAGAAGAGAGGAACGGCACTTGGCTGGCTATTGTTTATCAGTGACACTTGGAGTTCTTAGAAGAGAGAAAGCGTGAAGGAAAATGAAGCATCCTGAGGGATGATTACAGCTCTAGAGGTCCCCCCGGGCTTCCAACAGCAGTGGCAGCAGATGTTTGTACTGATTCCAGTGGGCTCCAGCTGAACAAGTAAGGAAAGGCTCTCCTTTGTCCATCAGGCTCCATCGAGGGGAAAGCACACCACAGAAGTGGGAACAGAGCACTAAAGCAAGAGCTAAAGCAGAATATTTAGTGGGGAATAATGAGTCTTCGGTCATCTTTGGCAACGTGGACTAAAACTTGGTGCATCTGAGATGTCTTCTGAGTTGTTGCCATCCCTTGGGCTGGAGGAAGAGGGAGCAGACACACACATGCAAATTCATTGCCACAAAATCTCCAGCTGGGAAATAACACTGGGACAGAATTTCCTTTTACAGAGAGTGTATATAATATGACTGCACATATTATACAGGCTGTAAAAACAAATCTCTGAGTACAATATATATGGTATATATATCTCCATACATACACATATATATCTGTATATATCACACAAAGAGAGAAGGTGTGTACGCACAGGGAGTAAAGGAGAAACAGACAACAAATAAAAGTGAGACTTTTTTTTTTCTTCTTTTTTTTCTTTTCCCAGAAGCATGCTGCAAATGGCTGGAAAGAAGACATTTTAAACACATGATGATCACAAATACCAAACTCCCCCTTCAGCCTGTTTGCTGCTGGGACAGTGACTGTGTCTCCATCTGGATGCAGCATCACCTCAGCAGGCTGATATCAGGAAACTTAAACATGTCAATTAGCTCGGAGGAAGTGTTGCTGATTCTGGTCCTCCCAGAAAATCTGGTCTTTTAGAAAAGTAAGCTTTAAGTGGTAAGATTGGCAGCCATGGTGCCTCTAGAAACCCTGGCAAGCCAGTTTGTGGGTGGTTCTAGGATATCACATCAAAGCCATGGGATTTATGGGAGGTGAGAACTCCAGTGAAAAGAATCCCATCTATCACTCAGCGCCTGGCTTTTTTCTTCTTAACCTTTTCTATGCCAGAAATGCATCCGCTTCCCCAGAGCTTAGGGGTAGGTGAGGTCAGCACATCGCTGTGCCCGTCACCAGCAGGCTGTGCTCAGCAGGAGCCAGCCCCAAGCACCACAGCACCGGCTGCCCCCTCCCTACCTCATCTCCCAAGGGTCTTACGCGTACGTGAGCTATTTATTTGCTTGGGTGAGCAGTCATTCAAAAGTCAGCTTTGCTTTGAGGTGCAGCTCAAGAGCTTATCAAGCGACAAGGAGAAACTCCTGCTATTATTACCCGGCGCTAACAAAGGACAACCGATGTGGCATGGGACACAAAACAGAGGCAGCCCTGGCTTTCAAGAGCTCCAGCTCTGAAACAGAGGCAGAGAAGAAAATGCTTCGCAGTGCCAAGAATAGGAAGCCCATTTAGAACATATTATTCACTCACTTCTTGAGGATAATACAAAATCAACAACTCTTTGCGAGATGATTTGCACTGCAGTTAATATCACCCAGAAGCTGCAAAAGATTGTTCAAACCTATTGTCACAAGAGTTTCTATTTTACAATATTAACTGGACCTAAGGTCTAACTTTTGGATTAAAAAAATAAATAAATAAATGAAACCAGAAATTAAAACAAAGAAATCTAATGTAAATAGGCTCTTGCATCTGGAAGATGTAAACTGTTGGCTGGCAAAAGCAAGGGGAGTTGCAGTGTTACAATGCAAACTTTGAATTTCCTTCACCATTTTCTTCTTAAGTTTTCTCTTGCATTGCCAGATACTTACTATATTTAGTCAGTACTACTTTCTTTTGATGCAACTAAGCACAGCAGAAGTATTTGCCCAGTGTCTTTGAAGACAATGTGCTGTACTAAATCATGGAAATTGGAAAGAAAAATCCTTTAGAAATGAAAAAGAAATTGATCAGTCCTGGTTTTGCTCAGAAGGCAAATGGCATGCAAAAGTGAACACACAGCAAGAAGGGGCTACTTTCAAAATCCTTCATCCCAAGCTAAGAAGACAATGCTAGGAACAGTGCTAACACTTCTTAAAATGGTGCAGTCTCTGAATTTCTCTAAATGGCAGCCTGGATCGATGATAGGAAGAATATCCATCAAATAAGGCCAGCTTTGCACTAAAAACATGCACTGGGGAGAAGCAGCTTGCAAACAGACAGAGTGCTATCACCCAGCTCCTGAAATAAACCGTGCAGTTTCACTGAAGCTCCAAGTGACTAGTTTAGAAACACACTCTAGGTTTTAAACTCCTGCTTTTGTGCTGCAGAGAGGAAAATATAGGACTGGAAGGCAAAGCATCTTCAGGATGTCCAGCTGTCCCTGTTGTGCCTCTCACCCGTTCTTTATAGATTCCTGTAAGTGTGATCATCCAAACAGGGATTCAGAGACCAGATACAACATTATTTTCTAGAGGCCAAAGGAAAAAAAGTCCAGGTACAAATTAAATTTGCTCTTCAGAGACTCCAGGGAAGTCTGAACTGATATCTCAGAGAAGAAAAACATTTGAGCAATTGTAGAGTGACTCCTACAAGAGAAGAATAGGAGGAGCTGGGGAAAAATAATTCCGTCACATTTTAACTAAAGTACCAGCACTGAACATCATGTAGCCAGCTAGTGACTTGTGATGAGCAAATACATTCTGAAAAGAATTAACTTTAATGATTAAACCACATCCTCTGTGCAGTGGAAGGGCAGATATTGCAACAGTCTGTTTCTAGGAGAAGCTGCCAATCTGCTGGGATGTGTGATTTGTCCAACGCTCCCATGGAAGGAGAGCTCAGCAACTTGGAGCATCTCTGCCCCCAAAACGTTGTGTGAAGTTGGATATAGAAAACTAGTCCAGGGCTGTAGGCTGCGTCTGCAGAGAAAGGTCTGAATGAAGCAAATAAAAGTTTGATGTAAAATGCACAGTGTGTCCAGGAGGCATCAAATCATCTGGGTGGCTGTGAATGGATTCTGCTTTTGCTCATCTCTCAGCCAGGACTGGTAGCGCCATTTCCTTCTCCAGAACGTACACTCCTTTCCAAACTAGGAGAAGCATTATGAACGAGGTGAATGATTTTTTAGACATTTTTCTTCTGGTTCAGTCTTCTTTGAACCAACAAAGCACTATCCCTTGGATTTCCAGGGTATGAGGAAGGCGGAAACCTCATCAAGACCTTTCTCCCTATGACTTCTAACCTTCAGCTGTGCTGGGGTGCTAGGCAGCAGGCTCCATGAGTTCATTTCACCAGAGACAAGCAAAACTTAACATAAATTGCTGCCATTTCAGCACATTTCTATTTCCCCCCCTGACCTGAGTGAAGTTGTTAAGTCATTGGCTGGTCAGAGTGCTCCAAACCACAGCCTCTCACTGAAGCGCCAGCTTGCTTTTCTCAGCTAATAATTATTTGTCTTCAAATGTTACCAGAAGCAAAAAAGACCCACTGAGCTGGCAAAACTCTGGGTGGAGAAGCCAAGTCTACGGACAATTCTTCAAGCTGTAGGCTCATAGTGTTCCTGTCCTCATGGAGGAGTCAAGCTGCTGACTAAAGACATGTGCAGGCAAAGCCTTCAATTTGGTTAAAAACTGTAAAATACCGGCATGCCAAGTGTTAATTTCTGGTCTTCTTGTGCTTCTGGCTCTATCCGTTAGAGAGAAGTAGGGACTACAGCAGAGCAGAAAAATATCATTCTTCTGAAATCATCCCACTAAAAAGGCTGCTGAATCTAACTGGAACACTTAAATGGCAGGACAGGAGCCCAGCAGCCGCGTGCCCCCTGCTCCTCACTCCATGCTCCTTTTGTAAGCTGAACTAGCTTCACCCGTGCTTCAATGGTAGTCAAAACTTGTTGCATTTAATCGGTAACCATTACACCCTGCGAGCTCTGAGCACATAACAAGGCACAGATATTAGAACTGGTCTTTCAACAAGAGCTAAAGTCAAAGACCAGGAAGCTTCAGGTAGAAAGGCAGCCACAGCACAGGAAACATCATTTTGGGTTCCAACCTGTGGTCCTTCCTTGTAGATTGTTTGGGTTCACAATTCCCAGTGCAGTGGGAGGAGTAGTTGAAGTAAAAGATCTGTGAATATTTTTCCTTCCTCCCCTCCCTTCTGCCATCACTTTGCTTTTCCAGAGGAGTTTCCCCTTGGTGCAGAGGTGCTGCACATTCACGGTCAGTACACATTCAGGACACTGCTGCGAAGCTCATTGACCAACATGTTCTTTCAGCCTAGCACATCTTCTGGGGGAGCCCCAACCAAACACGTGTCCTGAAGGTCGTCGCTGGTTGATCAGGAATCTGCAGTTCAGCTTCACGCAGTGGTCGCTTACCTCCATGTCACCTGCTTAGAAACCCCAGCTGCCGGAGCGTCATTCCCGTGACTCATGAATACACAACTTGTTCCAGTTCTGGAACATTTTTCAAACTTCTTCACACATGAGCTGCTGAACACATGGTTTTCTTTCTAAATACTTCACAAGAATGTTGGCTAACAAATGCTCCGAAGAATCTGGCAATCGCCTTGTGGGTAATTTATAAAAAGAATAAGCAGTGAAATAAAACCATTCTTTGGGGCCAATTTTTTTTTTTTTTTCCTTTTGCTGAGCCTCACTGGCTGGTCCCCTTCCTTCCCCTCGCCTCCGCCTTTGCTGACTTGTTTTTACTTCCAGGCTAGAACGTGGCAGCGAGCATGGCCCAAAACTAGAGCTCTTTAGGTGTGCTAAGAAGTTTTTTGGGTACGAAGTTCCCAAGCCCCAGGCCCTGGGACTACCCTAATGGCTTGCCCATGCCTGCAGCATCTGCTGTGCAGGGGCTCTGCAGGGATGGGGGACCTCAGATATGTGGGACCAGGGCTGAACAAAGGTCTACAATTACCTGGTGTCTCAGAGAGAAGTGATGCAGAGGGAACTTGTTCAAACTGCTTTGAGGATGGAAGTGAAGTTAGAAACCAGGCTGAGCTTTACACAGCCCTGCATTTACAGGCCTTTGCCAAATCCAGAGCTGCACGTGCTGCGAGGTGTGGATTAACCAGTTCAGGAGGTAAGATGGGAAGGGGGCAGGATGAATATTACTTCTGCTGGAAGGAGCTGAGCAGGTCTGTTTGCAGATACATTTGGTGCTATGCTTCTGCAATGTGGCCAACATGAACGTGCAGCCCCTTCAGAACCATGATGCACCTAGAGCACAAGTAGGACCTTTCTACCACAGCACAAGCACGGACGGTTTTGCAATGGGGCTGGTACTACAGAGCCTGCTACTGGCAGCAGCAAAGTGAAACCAAGCCGTGGCCAGGGATGTCGTGGGACATCCTGTGTTACTGGGCTCCTTCGTAACCAAGCAGCAGCGGCTGGCAAGCATGACAATGCCTCTGCTCTTCTTCTCCTTGTAGCATCCTAATGCCTCCACAGCACATCAGCACTGCTTGGTGCATGGTTGTCAGAAAGCTAGTGAAGCATTTTCACCATACAAGGCTGCTCAGATTTAAATATTGTATCTGTTTATACTTGGCAGCAGTGGGTCCTGCTCAAGCACCAAAAAGGGGCAGGGTGGAGGGAAGCACATCTATCAGCGGGGCTGCCAGAAGGCAGCGTTGGCTTGCCGCGAGCATCGCCTCGTGCCTTTTGCCTGTTTGCACTGCAGAGAGCAGCACAGGATGCACACCGGAGGGTGGCCACGCTCTGTGCCAAAGAGCAGCACAAAGATGGGAGCAGCAAGCCCGCTGCTAACATCACAGCCAGCAGTGACAAGGCGGAGAGTGGAGATTTTGGTCCCCAGCTGCCTTGTTTTACCTCTCACCCCCCAGCACTGCACAGCAGCTGATAGCCAGCCTGCCTCCGTGGAGCAAGTGCTTGGAAACACCCGGCGGACAGCACATCATGGAAAGAGAAACGAAAGAGGGCAGAGGCTCGCAGCCTGCCTTATCCAACTTCTCAGCCATGTCCCTCAGCCAGGGTGGAAGTCTCCGGCGGGCGGAGCCGTCTTTGCTTTAGTTTCCACATGAGAAGAAAAAAAGATGTTGTTTTCTTTAGATGATAGCAGTGGCTAAGAGCAATTTCAGATGGGGCGTGAATGCCTTGGTGCCTTCCCCAGCCATATCACACCCAGTGGCTCTCAACAATCATCCACAGAATACTCCTTTTCCAGCCCCCCCTCCAGCTGCACGGAGGTGAGACCTCACCTACATGCTGGTGATCAGCCATGGACCGGGGGGGCAGAAGCAGACGATGCCCCTGCCGTGTTCCTGGCAGCTCCAGCGGGCTGCTCACTGGGGCTGGGCTGCAGCCGCATCCGCCGGGAGCAGCAGCTCGGAGGAGCGACTGATGCCTCCTACAAGGTGCAGCAGGGGAAGGCCACCTGCACGTCTCCTGGTGCTCCCCTTGAGCTGCTCCCCAGCTGCTCTCCCCAGTAATGGCAGGAGGGAGGTGCAGAAGGCTTCTGGGGATGCAGTTACAGGGACTGGATAATTACTACCTACCCAACACAGCCTATCAACTTTAAGACATAAGCTATTGAACATGATGTGGCGTGGTACCTTGTGTGCTTGTGTTGCTGCAGTGTGACACAGGAGCATTCCCTGTGCAGAACTGTCCCTCTGGTTGGGGCGCTAAACACAGCTTTCCTTGGGGACACTAGTTATTGCTGCATGAAGGACTGAGCCCCTGAGGTTTCAGCTGTTAATGCATGGCGGAAAACCCCATTTTTAGGGCTTCCCACCATAATAATGTTCTTCTTGAGTCTGCTTCTGTGTTAATGCTCTTGGCTGTAGAAGAAGCAAAAAGTAACAGCTACGCCCCCTCCCTCCCTTCCCTTCCATAGTGTTAGGATTAGGAGAAGGCACAGTACCTTCTGTAGTGGGTCCTAATGCATCGATGGCTTCTTGTGAGGCTTGAGGCAGAGCAGCAGTAGCGGTGGCGGGCAGAGAGGGGTTGTCCAGGACAGCAGCTGTTTCTGTCTCCTGTCCTGATGCCGCAGGAGTGGAGGGCTCTAGTTCAAGATGAGCTTCTGCAGGGCTCCTGGGTCCCTGTGTTTGCTCAACATCTGGAGTGCTGGTAATAATTACAATGTCTGGGACAGAGGTTTCCCCTGAAACGCCTGTGACTGAGTGTGTCGCAGCTCCTGATGTTGTGTCAGGAATTTCCTCTCCCTCAGGAGCACCAGAGGGCTCACCACTGGCCAGAGATGTGGCAGCAGTTTCCATGTTAACAGCAGGCAATGCAGATGTTTCCCCACTGGTTTCATGGACAGTGGAGGTTTCTATGCTGATCTCAGGAAAGCCAGATGTTTCACCCCGGGCTTCTTGACTTGTGGATGTTTCTATTCTAATTTCAGGAAAGGCAGAGCTTTCCCCACTAACTTCTTGAATGGTGGATGTTTCAATGCTAATTTCAGGATAGGCAGAGGTTTCACCCCTGGCTTCTTGTCTTGTTGATGTGTCTGTGCTGATTTCGGGAAATGCAGATGTTTCCCCACTGGTTTCATGGACAGTGGACGTTTCTATGATAATCTCAGGAAAGCCAGATGTTTCACCTCGGGCTTCTTGACTTGTGGACGTTTCTATTCTAATTTCGGGATACGCAGATGTCTCACCACTAATTTCATGGACTGTCGAAGTTTCTACACTAATTTCAGGAAATGCAGATGTTTCACCACTGATTTCGTGGACTGTCGAAGTTTCTATGCTGATTTCGGGAAATGCAGATGTCTCTCCACTGATTTCATGAACTGTTGAAGTTTCTATGCTAATTTCAGGCAATGCAGATGTTTCCCCACTGGTTTCATGGACTGTGGAGGCTTCTATGCTAATCTCAGGAAAGCCAGATGTTTCACCCCGGGCTTCTTGACTTGTGGATGTTTCTATTCTAATTTCAGGAAAGGCAGAGCTTTCCCCACTAATTTCTTGAACGGTGGATGTTTCTATTCTAATTTCAGGAAAGCCAGAACTTTCCCCACTGATTTCTTGAATGGTGGATGTTTCTGTGCTAATTTCAGGAAAGGCAGACGTTTCCCCGCTTACTTCCTGAATTGTGGATGTCTCTATGATAATCTCAGGGTAAGCAGATGTTTCACCCCGGGCTTCTTGCCTTGTTGATGTTTCTATGCTTATTTCAGGAAATGCAGATGTTTCTCCACTTACTTCCTGAATTGTGGATGTTTCTAGACTAATTTCGGGAAATGCAGATGTTTCCCCACTGATTTCTTGAACTGTGGATGTTTCTATGCTAATCTCGGGATATGCGGATGTTTCCCCACTGATTTCTTGAATTGTGGATGTTTCTACACTGACCTCAGGATATGCAGATGTTTCCCCACTGATTTCTTGAATTGTGGATGTTTCCACGCTAATCTCGGGATATGCAGATGTTTCACCACTGGTTTCATAAACGGTTGATGCGTCTATACCACTTTCTGGCAGGGCAGATGTTTCCCCACTGAGTTCACCAGATGCAGAGGCCTCACCACTTGGCCCAAAACCATAGGGAAAGGTGACAGCTGCTTCCCCACCCAGTTCCTGTGAAACTGTTGGTCTTGTCACAACTTCTACTAAATCAGAAGTGACTAAAGTGACTTCTGGAAGTCCTGAGACCTCTCCGCTGATATCAGTCACTGCTGATGATTGTCCACTTATATCCGTAGCTCCAGAAATGTCTCCACTGAAATACGGGACCCCAGATGGCTCTCCACTGAAGTCTCCTGTCCCTGAAGGAAACCCACTAGACTCCACGGCTCCGGACCCTTCTCCAGATAGTCCTCTGTCTCCAGAAGGAAATCCACTGATCTCCATCACCCCAGATGGCCCTTCTCCCACTTCTTGTGCAATTGATGTCTGCGTTACAACTTCTACCAAAGTGGTATCCACAAGAGAGACCGTAGGAAAGCCAGAGGTGAGTCCACTTCCCTCTCCAGATGGTAGGCTGCTGGTGACATCCACACCAGAGACTTCTCCACTGCCGTCGATGACCCCGCTTGGAAGTCCGCTCGTCTCAAGCACCCCAGAAACACTCCCGCCAAAGTCCATATATCCCGAAGGGTGACCACTGACCTCTAAACCCCCAGATGCCATGCCTGATGTCTCTCCACCTCCTGAGGGCAATCCACTGATTTCCAAAATCTCTTTTGCTTCTGCTTCTGCAGTTGAAGGGGTTGTCACTTCCTCCAAGCTGGCATTTATAAAGGTAACGCCTGAGGCCTCACCACTTCCATCACCACCAGAAGTAAGGCCACTGAGGTCCACCACACCACTCACCTCAGGTATTCCAGAGGGTTCTCCGCTGACATCCAGCCCCGAGGGGAACCCGCTGAGCTCAGGCACCCCAGAGGGCTCCCCGCTGAGCTCAGGCACCCCAGAAGGTTCCCCACTGAGCTCAGGCACTCCAAAATGTTCCCCACTGTGCTCAGGTACCCCTGAGGGCTCCCCGCTGAGCTCAGGAACCCCAGAGGGCTCCCCGCTGGTTTCAGCTCCTGAGGGCAACCCACTGGCTCCTCCACTGGTGTCCCACTCAGCAGACGGAAACCCTGATAGCTCTCCTTCGCCGCTGACTCCAATCGATCCTTTTCCCTCCTCTTGCCGTCCTGGTGCCGTTGTTACAACTTCCACCAAGGTGGAGTCCACAAGAGAGATGGTAGGAAAACCAGAGGCGAGCCCACTCTCCTCTCCAGATGGCAGGCCGCTGATTAGTTCAGTACCGGAGATTTCTCCGCTAAATCCAGAATGCAGCCCGCTGCTTTCAGCTCCAGATGGCATCCCGCTGCTTTCAGCTCCAGATGGCATCCCGCTAATTTCTGGTATCCTGGAAGCAGACACGACTGTATCTTCCTCTCCAGAAGATAAGCCACTGATATCAGCAGTGCCAGAAGGCAAGCCACTCAGGTCCCCTGAGGGCAGGCCACTTTCTCCAGGTAGAAAGCCACTGGTATGCAGGTCTACAGATGGTAATCCACTTTCTCCAATCCCTGAGTGTTCTCCACTAAGTTCAAAACCTCCAGAAGTTGGTTCTCCGCTTGTATCTGGGGCTCCAGATACCCACCCAGATGCTGAAGATTCACCACTGACTTGATGCTCTCCGGATTCAGGGATCTCTCCTGACACTGACACTTCAGTGATGGAAACATTGGTGCTTGTTTCCTCTGGTATTACAGTAGCTGGAGGAAAAGCAGATGGACTCACTGGAAAAAAAAAAAGGAGGGGACAAAGAGAGGGAGATAGGACAATTATTTACTAAATTATTTTAAAGAAGCTATCAACAGTTTCCTCATTGACCTTACCTCCAAACTGATATCAAATAATAAAATCACCTTTGGGATAAAGGCACTTGCAAAAATCTTTTGATCCCCTCAAATTTGTCAATGAGTACAATATCTTAAATAACTGTTAACTGCACCACATATGTCCCAAGTGCCTCCATGCTTCCCAGCACACTCCTCCGAAATGCACCCAAGGCTGTTATGTTAACTCCACAGGACAGGAGACCTCTGACTTTCCTCTTTGATTCTTGGATGCATTTGGAGAGGATTCCCTCATGCAAGGACACGGCCTGTTTATTTTAGGAGTGCCCCGTCCCTACAAGAGCAGCCAACCATGACCCAGTAGATGGAGAAGCACCTGACCCACCTGAAAGCAGCGATACGTCGGTTGGTAAGACCTCTGTTCCCCAGGCTGTTTGATTCTCAATTTCGGTGGAAAACTCCATCTCCACAGTAGTTTCCTCCCCAGAAGGTATCCCCTCCACTCCAGGGATCACTTGGGTTACCATCACCTCTTCTTCAAAGAGTGAGGTAACCCCCTCCTCCTCCACAGATGGCAGAGCTGGAAAAGAAAGATATGGAGGGAGTGTCCAGGAATTCACATTCTCAGGTGAAGTGGCTGCATAAGGGATGAGCCAGATACCAAAATAATGACCCATGGTGAAAAAGTAGACAAAGACTTTGATAATGGGAGACAGGCTGAGCAGAGAAGTGGAGGCAGAGGGAATTGGGTGAGACTTTCCCTTTGAGGGCTTATCGAGACAATAAAGTAAATACATAATTATGAGGATGTGCTTCTGAGTTTCCAGAAGAAGCAACTCTTTGGTGGATCCTGCTTAGCCCAAACTGGGACCCCGATGTGCCCAAGCTCCCTCATGAAACCCTGCTCCCTGTGCAGGAAGGTGTTTATGGCCTACAAGAGGTGGGATGGTACCTCTGAAGCAGAAGGCATGATGCCGTGACAGCGGGTCTGGAAATCCCGTCTGGTTGTAGTGCTGGTAGACGGTCCTGACGCCGGGTGCATCTCCCCCACAGGCAGGCCGGGGGCTCACGATGGGATACCGCAGGCTGCCGTCGGCTAACCAGCCAGGGTAACATCTATCCAGCCCCTGCTTCCAGGCAGCATGGAGCTGCCCAACAGAGGCCAGAGTGGCATTTTGGCTCTCACAGTACTGCTGGGCTTCTTGGAAGGTGAACTGCTCTGGTTGGGTGGCAAAGAACACCTCACCTGAGGGACGATGGAGAAGACAAGCATGAGTCTCGGAACCTCACCACAATTGGCATCCTGCAGTATGTTTGCCCAACCCCAGGTGTGGATGTGTAGGGCACATTTTGCTCCACAGCAGAGCTCAGAGGAACAGGGACAACACACCCTTTAGCCTGTCGATGTAGCAGTACACGTCATAGGTCTCTGAGGCTGGGCGCATGCCGTACGACCGCACACCCGGAGAACTCTCTTTGTCTCCTACACAGTTACTGCGGGGATTCACGATGGGGTACCTACAGAAGGAAGAGAGGAGTTAACGAAAGGTCAGCCTTCTGTGCTCTGTATGAAGGATCTCAATGTATTTGGGAACAGGACATAAAATCTTCACATTTAGAGGCACTCAGAGACCCCAGCACAACTTGGAAACAAATTTAACCTGCACTTCCAGCTCAGGGCAGTAAATACAAATTTTCCTCCATTTTTCCTGTGATGTGTCAGTATGCTGTGAGGCTCGGCACTGCAGGATGCTCACACAGATTAGGAAAGGGGTGGGACAGGTTGAGAAGAAAGGTCTATTGGCCACTACTAAATACAATGAGGCAGCCTTAGGGCAGCTTTAGCTGCTGATGATCAGAGCAGCAGGGCAGACTGGAGTGAAGCCCCAAGCTCATGGCTGAAAAGTTATTTCTGGGGGTGCCCTGCCCTCGCCAATATGTTTTTACCTGACTGTCTGGTCCCGCAGCCAGCCGGCATCACACTGATCGAAGCCAGCCTCGTAGGCAGCCTGGAGCTGTTCGGGGGTGGCGATAACCGCGTTGTTCTGCAGGCAGGCCTGCTGGGCTTGCACGAAGGAGAGGGCGTATCTGCTGGTGGCGGCACGGTAGTGAAACACCACACCTGGGGGAAGAGGAGACAGGGTGAGACAGGGCACACAGAAACCTGCCAAACAGAGATGTGTGACCAGATAGGATTTTCTGACAGCAATACAAGGACTGCTGCCTGTCAAACCCACTTTGATGGAGATCCCTCACACTTGAGCTCTGCTGCTTTATAGGATGATGCTCTGGGGATCTCTTTAGCCCTGCTCCAGGATCTTGCTGCCTCGACTTCACCTTTCCCTGGAGCCAGATGTCCATGGGAATGCAGATATGACCACTGCAGCCCCAAGCAGCAGCCACCTGAGCCCCTTCCAGCATGTGGTGAGGTGGCCCACAGCCCCCTCCTCAGAGAGTGCCTCACCTCGGTCCCACCTCAGTGGAGGCATTCAGCCTGCCTGTGACCCCAAACAGGCCTGCATGCCTCCAGAGAGCTGGGTCCCCTCTGTGATGGTAGAAGCTCAGACTGTTTTCAGCTGAATTATCTCTGGAAGAAGCTGATCTTCAGGCTTCTCAGAGTCCTCCTGACTTACCGGTGGGGGAAATGGGCTGTCGGGGGATGAGGGCGACATCAGGAGCTGCTGTCACTTGCACAAGATGATCTTCCACTGTGAACGCCGAGGCAGGCTCCAGCCCTGGTGTGGCAGTCACCCCCACGGCCTCTTCCACTGAGCTCACCTCTGTGATTTCGGTGATGACAGTGGTGCCTGATACCAACGTAGTGACCTCTTCAGGCACAGCCCACACCCCCGTGACTTCCTCTCTGGTCACGTTCTCCTCCCCAGGGGATGCTGTCTCTCCTGTGGCACCGGTGGCGAGGAGATCGGGCAGGCCGGTGAAGCCCTCGTACAGCTCCGTGGCAGTGGGGGTGATCTCCATGGGCTCCAGGGTCGCGATGCTGCCGCGGGCCTCCTCCTCCGTGGCATTGCGGGGCAGGGGCAGCTCCACCTCGGTCTGGGTGACGGTCTGCACGGTGAAGGCACTGCCCAGCTCACTGCCCACCTCGTCGGTGAACTGCCCCGGGACTAGAGTCTCAAAGTCATCACCTGCATCATGAGAAAGAGCAAAATGAGCAGCGAGGTGTGCGGTGCTGGGGCTGCCTTGAAGGAGCTGGGTGTTTGCTGGCTATGAGGGTAGCAGGGAAATCCTGATGTTCTTGCAAAACACATGGTTTTCCTTTCTCCACTCTAACAGCCCAGCATGGAGGGCATAGAATCATGGAATCACAGGATGGTTTGGGTTGGAAGGGACCTTAAAACCCGTCCAGCTCCAACCCCCTGCCATGGGCAGGGACACCTCTCAGCAGACCAGGCTGCCCAAAGCCCCATCCAGCCTGGCCTTGAATGTTGTTGAGTTAGAGACAATGACTCACCACAGCTGGGAAAGCAGAGGACTTTTCCCTGTTCTCCTCCCAGCTCTCGTTCCCGGGAGCATCTTGCCCATATCCAAGTCTGCACTGACCTCTAGTGCCTGCTGCAAGGAATTTAAGGTGGCCGGAGGAAAGCAGGGGACTGGGGAAAACCTCCACAGCAGGTCTGAGCCCGAGGGAGGTGCAGGGAGACACCTGGAGCCTCACACTAAAAGCATGGAGTCGCAGCAGGATCACTGCCTCCTTCTGCTCTGTGAGGGCCTAGGAACTCATCACGTACAAGCATGCTTCCTCCATCACCAAACGAACCTGACCAAGTGCATCACTCCCAACTTTCCCCTCCAAAATCACCTTCCTGCACAAGCCACTTCCCTTGGAGGTAGGAAAATGTGCTCATTGACACTTCACTGAGCAGATCAGCCTACAGGTGGTACGGAGGCTTAAAAGGTAGCATCAAACAGAACTGAGCAGGTCAGGGAGGGATAGAAATGATGCAAGGCAAGTATCAGCTGGGGAGGGAGAGCTAACAAGACATGGCCAGGCTTTGCCTCTTAGACTGTTGTCCCTGCTCTATTTATTTCCAATTCAATTTCCCTGCTAGTTCATTTTAGGTCGTACCTCTTAGATCTTAAAGGATTCAATAAATTAGACAGAGATGTTCAGACCAGGACTGGCTGTACTCAGCAATGTTGAATGCATGCCCTGAGATAACCAGAGGGCTGTGCTGATGGAACCATCTTCGGCTTGGCCATGTAGATGGATACCAAGAAGTCTGAGAGGTTTTATAGGGACAGGCACTTGGACCTCCTGATACACTGATCACACCTACATCTGGGCACAATAGGCCTGAAAAAAGGGTTTCAAAACACATCTTATTATTATTTCTGCCAATATGGAAACCTTATACTGACTGCTGGCTGCCCTGAGCTGACTGTACACAGCTGTGCTCTGCCCCCTTCTTGCTGCAGGGAGAAGAGTGCAGTTAGAAGAAGGGGCATCGCAGGGATGCTCTGCACTTCCCAGGTGTGATTTTGCCCCATTTACAATTGCCAGAGACTGCTGCAGTCTCTGATTTATCCCAGCACGGAAACTAAGTGTCTGCACCACATCACAGCACTAGACAGGGTCAGATCTGTTCTATTTTCTCTTCTTTTCCAGCATTCAAAGTCCTATACAAAAAGCACCTGGCCTCTGTTCCATGTCTGCTACCAAAGCTGGAAGGTGTGGGGGCACTGGGGAGCAGAGGACTGTGTTGTTCATCCCTCCCTGGAGCCCTCCTGCACAGCACAGGCACCCGTGCACTTTCTGTACTCTTTGCTTCCTACCTGAACATAAATGAGGGATTCAGACCAGGTCTCTTTGCCTCTGTGCTGCTCTGCAGTGACCAGACACACTGAATTACTACCTGGCAGTGCCTGGGATGAAAAATGACCAGGAGTGGAAAATTCTCCACTCCATCAGCCTGTGTGAATTATTGCAATTAATTTAATTCATGCTCCTAGACTACACTACTGGATGTTTTTTCAATAAATATTTGGGCAGCCCCACCTGGTCCTCTTTCAAACCAGAACAGAAAAACCACTGGTGAGCACTGCAACAAAAGAAAAGCACTGGGGACATTTTCAGGCTAAGATAAGCTGCAGCCAAGGATCTGCTCCTTGCTTGCAGGGTACAGAGACATCTCTTACTGCACTCACCGCTGTAGCAGATGGCATCGTAGCGGGAGTGGGGGTGCGGGTACCCCGTCTGGTTGACGTACAGGTACACCGTCCGCACGCCCACCAGGTTCCCCCCGCAGTTGGGCCGTGCTCTGGAGATGGGGTAGCGGACACTGCGGTCAGCCAGCCAGCCCGCGCTGCACACGTCCATGCCGTCCTTCCAGGCCAGGTACAGCTCCCCCGTGGTGGCCAGCCGCGCACCCAGGCTGCGGCACTTGTCGAATGCTTCCTGGAAGGTGAACTTCTCGGGGGAGGTGGCGTAGAAGACTTTGCCTGCAAGCAGAGCACCCATCAGCACAGGGATTTGCTGTCAGGTTTAATCCCTGTTCCCATTCTTTCCTCTTCCCAAGCCTGAGTCTGGATAAGGGGAACAGTCCTGTACACTACAGCCGAGGTGCAGCCCAGATGTGTGACTGTCTCTAAAGACCAGAGGAAAAGGAGTCTTACGGAGTAGATAACTGAAGGAAAACATACTCAGCTAGCTGGAGTCACAGGGTAAGAGGGAAATAAAGGACAATTTCAATTCTGATGTGCTGAATATTTCACTGGGTCCCTGTTATAGCCATGGGTAGTGGACACTTCTGGAAATCAGACCGGAATGATCAGAGACAAGCAGGATGGCATGGCCTCTGGTGGAGGTTAGTCCAGCTCCACCCTCAGGGCTGCATTAGTCATTTGACATTAAAATTGTCTGAGGTCTAACAAAGACACCATAGAGAACTTGCGGCCTGGCTGGGGGATGATGTGTTTTTCATCTTTAACCTGCCATCTTCTAGGCCCTTTGTGCACTGCTGTCTGGTCAAGGCACGAACATAGGTTTGGCTGCCTCTGCACCTAGGAAGACCCCCCCCCCCCAAATCACCTTGCATTTGCTCTGCATAGCAGTAAACATCATAGGTTTCATCAATCTCGCGGACACCGTAGGTCCTCACTCCTGGAAACTCATCCTTGTCGCCGTAACAACGCTCCCGGGGCAGGTGGATGGGGTACCTGGGGGGAGAGGGTGCGTGGGGAGATGGGAGAGGGACGGGGCAGGGAGACCTGCTGTCGTCCCCTCAGCTCTCCTCCTAAAGGTCCCTCCCCGGCAGGAAAAACCTTGCAGCCCACACCTCCCTCTGCACGCCAGCAATTACGAGAGCCACTATTTCACAGCTGCATCCCAACCACCCTCAACCAGCAGTTCGTCACAGGACTCCTTCCCTCGCAGCCCTGCCCTTACCTGACAGTCTGGTCAGCCAGCCAGCCGGCATCGCACTGCTCGTACCCATCCTCATAGGCAGCCTGCAGCTGCTCGGGGGTAGCAATGACGGCGCTGTTCTGGATACAGGCCTGCTTGGCCTTCTCAAAGTTCAAGGTGTACCTCGTGGAGATTGCTCTGTAGTGGAACACGACACCTGGAAAACACAACGGGCATCAGCGGCACGCCTGCTGGGGAGGAACCAGCCCCTTCCTTCCACGGGAGTTAGGGATGCGGAGAAAGGGATGGGAAACAATGAATGTTTGTGCTGATTTTCCGTGTTTTAGCATCTCAAGCCCCAGGTGACTCAGTGACTGCTGCGTGTGTTTGAAGAGTGCAACCCCCTGCTCCTGCAAACACCCAGGGAAAAATAACAATATTTCATATGAGGCACACCACTAAAAATCTCCAGATCGTTTGAAAATGTAAGTTGTGTTTTTTGACAAATAGGGGGCTTTACAAGGGAAGGCTCTCTGCACACTCTGGTCTGGCACCAGCCAAGTGGAAAATTCACCAGGAGGCAAAGAGGGGGCTCCCAGCCAGCGCTGTGAGAGGGAGACTCCAGTGCCTGTGACCAGCAGAAAGCTCCTGGTTTCTCCTGCTGTGGTGGAACCTCTCTCCCGGACCTGCACTGAAAGCAAAACCCATGATAAAGATAAGGATCGTAGGAAAGTCAGCTTTTCTTATTTTATCCACCTGTTAATAGGGTGGGCTTTTTAAGACTGTGGGGAAAGGTTTTCCAGAACAGACCAATTCTCCAGCTGAGGGCATCCCATCTCCTAAAATGTCTGGATGAATTAAAAAGTTTTGTACTAGCCCTGTTCCTGCCTCACTCCTCTGAGCAATAGCTCAGCATACGCAGCACCACCTCCTGACAAGGGCGTCATCTTGCTGCCTCTGTAACTCACCTTCTGCCAGAAGAGTCATTTTACTGCCATGTATTCAGCCATGAGTCATTTCAGTTCTGTTTAGTCTGGTGCTAACCTGCTGAAATAAAAGCTTGGCCCATGGCTTCTGCTCACTTGCCCGTGACCCTATTTGAGGCTTGACCAAAAGGGCTGATGCTTATGGGGAGAGCAGCACCTTCCCTGCCCATATATTTCTTCTTCCCTTCTGCCCAGCACGATCGTGGGAGGAAACAGCAAAGGCAGGGTCTCACCTTTTACTAGGACCTCTATTGTGTCTTGCCTGTCCTCAATCCCATACATCACTTCACAGCGATAAATCCCAGTGTGGTTGGATCTCAGCGCCTTGATTTCCAAGGTGGCGTCGGTGGGGATGGCGGGGTAATTGGGCAAGGAGACCACCTCCCTGTACTCCGTGTTGAGCCGGATTTTCCCACCGGTGGCCACGAGCAAGACCACTTCTGTTCCGTTGGAGAGCTTGCTCCACTTGATCCGCGGGGTCAGCAGAGTGCTGGTATCCTCTTCCTCTGGGATGTTGAAGTAGCAGGGGATGTTCAGAGAGCTTCCCAGGGCAATGCGCAGGGGAGACTGCTCAGGTATCTTCACTTCCAGGCCATCACTACTGTCTGCCAGTTCCCAAACAAAGCAGTGGTTACAGAGGTAATACACTTTGTCCCAATGCCCCTGTCTGCTACTAAAACTCCTACCCACACGTTCAGATGAACCTTTTTTGGTCTGGTCTGTGGAAAAATACTTTTCAGAAATGGAAGTTACAACAATGACCCTTGCTCCACGGTTGCTCTTGGGAGTTAGGACCAGTGCTGGATGTGGAAATGAAGGGAATGAAAGGCCCTACTGCAGTGTGCCGACTGCCCACAGCACGAGATCACACCCGGTAGGGCTGAAAAAAGGGGGAATGCTCAAATTCCCTTGGTTCCTTCCTAAATCCACCTTTGGCTGAGCTACCCCCCAGCTCCCCAGGCACAAGGACATTGACAGACTGTGGTGGCATCCACTTGGCAAAGAGCTCCGTGTGTATACAGAACAAATTTTGGGCACACCTAGAGATGCCCACACTTGGGTTTGGGACCAGCACGCAGCACCTTGCTTGATGCCAGCTCCCCGCGCCCCGCAGCACGTACCTGAGAGCACCACAGAGGTGGCTGTGGTGATGGCTCGCAAACACACAAACACTAGTAGTAAAGTGGTCATAGTTTACCTGCAAGAAACAACACAGGAGAAAGGATTTATGACAGCCACATGCCCATGCAGAGTAACGTGCTGTGGCAGGGCAGGGCAGTGCTCTCGGCTGCCTCCTGCACGAGGCTGGCAGGGGGAGCACAGGAAAGGAGCCCTTGGGCAAGTAAATCAGATGCTCTCTTATGTACAACAGACCTAAGTGTCATTGTAGATCACTTATTATATTTTTCTCCCATTCTTTCTCTTGTGGCTCAGTCTTCCCTGTGGAGAAGAAAGACAATTTTCCAACAAATCTTACCAGTTATTCTGTATTGACGCCACAGGGACCATCACACATGCTAACACTTCACCTCACAGCAGGAGCTGCCCCTCACCAGCACCCTCCGTCCAAGCCAGCACTGGCTCTCGGGCCAGATGACTGGGTGCATTTTGCACACCTAAAAATGCTCTGAAGGGAAATCTGCCATATGGTGAAAAAGCCAAAGGTTACAATGCTTTGGTCCAATTAACTGCACCGACAACAAACATAGCTGTAACTGGATCCGGAACTGATGCAGGAAATCCCCAGTATACAGCTGTGGGCATCTTAACCCACCCAGTAAATATCCTGTTGGGATCCATCCAGTCACAGCAAGCTGTTACTTCAGAAAGCTTTAGGAAAAGAAATGAGCACCCTCCTGACGCTGAATGGCAGAAGCAATAAAGGCTTGACCAACTAAATTAATCCTAAATGTATTATCATTCATAACCATTCCGAGGTATAATATCATCAGATTTTTCAATAGCCACGAGTGCTCCTGTCGGTTTCAATATTTCCAATAAAAACCGCATCCCCCAGCAACCCAGCGCTGTTTGGTGTTTCAGCAGTGGCCAGAAGGAAGGACCCCACCTGCTGAATCACCGAGTTTCCTCCTGGTCACCTGTCCGGGTATCGGCTGCCTCGCTCCTGTGGTCCAGGAAGATCCCAGCTGGCTGCAGCTGACGGGGAACCTCCTGAGCATATGCCTATCAGCCTGGCAGAAAGGGCCACGAAATATCCTCGCTGGCACAAGTCGAGGCCAAAAATAAACCTCATCCTGTACAGCCCAGCATTCGCCTTTTGCTTCTGAAAAAATTTACCTCTGTGCACTCATTCATTTCAACATGATACATTGCAAAATGTCATCTTTTTGAAACCTTTACTTAAAAGAAACAGCTACACTGGTGGAAAACAGGAGAGAGCAGGGCTGGAACATGTTGGCAGAGAAGCAGGAGGCTTGAGTTTGCAGCTGTAGGGCTGGGTAAGGTCAAACTGGACATATCTCAATTTCTGCTGGGCCTGGGAATAAAAGACAAGGTAAGGGCCAAGCTCCAGGAGAAACCATGGAGTTGAGTGCATGTTTGGGTGTCTCTTCAGCTAGGAATTGTATATACTTGTGTAAGCAGCTTAATGGGAACCAAGGAAACACCAGCCATGGTACTGGCCATCAGCAGAGGGAAATGAAGACAACTGCCATGGTGCAGTGGTGCAGGAGAGGCCAAGGGGTTTGGCACTCGGTTTTTAGGCAAAGGCAGGGGCATGTGCTCGTAGGATGGGGTGGGGAACAGAGAAGTGCCTTCTGCTCCTCAGCCGGCAAGGAGAATTGGAAACACCATCTGCTCTGGATAAACAGGCTGAAATCAGCGTGCCCAGGAGTCCTTAAAGAGCTGGCCGTGTAAATCGCTGGCCCACTGCTGTTCAGTTTTAATCTGTGCTGGAGCACTGGGGCAGGTCCCGAACAGCAGAACAGTGTGCCAAGATTTAGCAAAGATATACAAAGAAGAGCCTCCTAAATACACCCTGGTTTGCCTGACATCAGCTCCAGGCAAAATAATGGAAAATCTGATACAGACTTCAATTCATTAAGCACTGAAGAAAAGGCATAATATTATATTTAGTTGAAACACTTGCAGAGAAAACAGGTGCTTCCAAACTTGATTTTGTTGGTTGGAATGATTCTAAGGTTGCCTGATAAATCTGCCTGCAATATTTTAATGGAAACAGATATTATCCACCGATGAACAAGGGATGCGGAACATGACTGAAAATGGGATGCTGTGTCCTAGCAAGCAGTACAGAATATATCCATGGGCGAGAATCTGAGGGCTGGAGGAAATGCCTGATGTGGGGAGACTAAGAAGCCTGAATCAAGTTATTATAACGGCAACAGCGAAGACTGAGAAGTTGACCATAGTGCACAAATATCTTTTCAAGCAGGAGCTGCGGGTACTGAAGGGCTCTTTAACCTAACAGAAAGGCATAACGAGAACTAATAGCTGGGAGCCATATGCCAAACAAATTCAAACAGGAAACAAAGCCCACATTTTAAACAGGAGGTGATAGATCAGTGAAACTGGCACCGAGGGAAACAATGGAGTGTCTATCCTTTTGTAGCTTCAAATCCAAACTTGAAAACTGCTTTGGAAGATATGGCTTAGGCAAATGTGACTTACTGGGTTCCTTACAGAGATCGCTGAGAGAAGTTCAAAGGGTCTAGATACAGAGGAGATCAGCCCAGGATGGTTTCTTCTGACATTAAAATTCATGAATACAAATATATCAATGTTTCGATCTCTGCTCTTGTGTTATTAATCTTGCCTGGCTCTAGGCAGTACAAAGATTCATGAATACCATGCAAATTTTTTAACTGCTTTGTAGGGTCGAAGGCAAAAATACATCCTGTGAAGTTAACTCCCTTCCCTCCTCAATCTAAGCCAACCATCCCTGAAGTCTGCATGGGATAGGCATCAGGAGGGAGAAAGAGATTTAGGAGGAAGCTGCCACTGAAGGAGATGGACGAGGGCTTAACCTGTATTTTGGGGAGCCCCTTCAGATTATAGATCAGTCACTGCGGACACATGAGGCACTGCAATGTACTTGAAGCAGATACAGCTTCAGCATTTGGGCAAACCTTTATGCTTTGGGAGGAAAAAATTCCAAACATTGAAGCGTATTCTTGTTTAGTTAGAAGAATGCTTCCTTCCAGCACAAACAGCTGCGGACGGGGCATCGAGAGCCCTCCTGGTCACAGCTTCCACTACGGAGCAGCCTGACCTCAAATGAGGGATATCTCCCTGGAATGAAATGGGGTTGCGGGGTGGGCTCAGGTAATTTCTGCTTGCACCATCCCAAGCCTGCCATGCCAGCGGACATGAGAAAAGAAAGAGAGACACTGAAATATAATGGGAGCTGAAAATTCTTTCAGAGTCCCTGTCTACACCACACTAGTCTCATTCGAGCCTTATGCTGATCTTCCACATGGAAAAAGTAGCCTCACATGGTAACTGCTGGGACCTGCAGTATCTCCACAGATTAGCTTAGCTGTAGGGAAAAAAAAAATCCACAAAAGCCCAGACGCAATGCCTTTTCCTTGTGAGCAGTGGTTAAACAAATCACAACAATAATGTTTTGGGTGTGCTCTGCCAAAGCATTGACTCCCCGCAGGAAGAAACCCAGCCTACTCCTCTGGGTGCTGTTTGCAGTGCTGATCTTCACTCTCCGTAAGCATGCCAGAGAGATCCAACCCGGAGCCTGCATGCAGGGTTCGCAGTGCTGGGAAAGCCTGTGACCCTCGTCCCGTTGTGACAGCGAGGCTCCGTGCTGTAACGCTGCCATGCCGTGATGATGGCCAAGGGCGTGATAACCAGCAAACAGCTGCTTTAAGGAGCAGCTCTGGATTCAAGTAGAGAAAGACAGCGATCTGCTGAGATAACACCAATTGCACATATGATGGAGACTTGGTCTGCCTATCCGGGGGATTTGGGTCGCTCTTCTCATTCTAAAGCACCATCTAAAGCAGACCACACAATACGTGCTGCAGAACTGATGACCACTGCCTATCGGAGCAGAGGGGGTGATCAGGTGAGGATGTCCTCTTCACAGAGGTCTGGATTTGGATTAGATGAGCCGTTCTCAAGGAGCATGAAGGCACAGTTCAGCATGTGGGAGAACCAACGTGAGAGGTGTGTGCTCACAGAGACCGGATTGTGCATGCCTAAGGAAGAGCCTGAGGTGCACGGCTGAGTAAAGGCAGAGCAAAGCCCGGAGCATCACCAGCTCAGGATTGTACTGATGGCCCCATGGTGGCTGAACAGCTAAGGTTCTTATCTCCTCGTAGAAAATATATACCTCCTAGTAAAAAACCTTGAAAAGAAGTTCTGCAGACACGCTGGTGGAGCTCTTCGTGGGTGAGTACTAACTCAGGGCTGTCCGAGCTCTAGCAGGGAGCATTGGGAGGGACTAATTCTCGCAGCACACACCCACCACAAGGAGCTGTGATCACACTACGCCTTCTGCAAGGCCCATGCTACAGAAACACCTCCCGCAAGTGACTTTCTGGCAAAGCTCCGTTTGCACTTGCTGGGAGAACAGCTGGGGCAGGGAGCTGTTGTGGCAGGAGGTGGCACGCGTTGCACAGCACCCCTCTGCAGCAGAGTAACCATCCCTGCACAAGGTACCAAGCAGCGTGGAGGAAGAATAATCCAACCAAACTGCCACAGAAATCCTGGCCATCCTACCTTCTCTAACCAGTGACCAAGACAGGAGCAAGGCCCTCTCTGATTCAGCCTGGGCCAGGAAGAGCTCAGGAAAAGCTCTCGCCTTTCCAAAAAAGACAGAGCCGGGAAACGCTGGTAGGCTCAGGAGCTCTCCACCCCGGAGAACAACCGTCCCTTTCACTGGAGTTTATTACCACTTTATTTTATGCCTAAGGCTGTGCTTCTGTATCAGGTTGTGAGCAGGCTGTCCTAAATTGGCTGCATATAAATATGTTTATTTGAGAATCTAAGTGTGTGTGGAGAAAGTGTGTACATATGTGCAGACAGGTTTAATCCCTTACTCTTCCAGCCCTGTCCCCAGGTTTTCAAAGGCCTGAAGAATCTGGAGAGAGCAAGAAAAAGAAAAGTCACTGCAGTCAAGGCCCAACAAAGTGTCTACACAGTAAGACTGTACGGTGGAAAATAGCCAGATGGCCCACTTGCAGCACAGTCTAACTTGTTTGCTTGCTGGAAAGCATTTTCTGTTCTAGTTTATTTTAATTGAGTCCCATCTGCAGTTTCTCTTGTGGCCTTTGCTTGTTCCATACCACGTTAATCACCCTTGTTGCAATTAAATTTATTTTCATCACCCTTAATCCTGCTGTTGTCCTTTTTTTTTTTGGATGGGGGTGGACAGGTCATTTTAAGCTTCCTTGTTTCTCAGTTTTGGAAGACCTTTAATAGACTTACATATTGTTTCTGGCAGCTAATAAAATGCCACTCATTAACTAGAAGATATGCCTGGGCATAAAGGTGTTTCCAAAGACAACATTTCCTTTCAAACTGTGGATATAAAGAGGCTCCTGAGCATGAGTCAAAACCAGCAGTAGTCATTTAGCCTTGGATTATTTCTCTTCAACTAGTTTTCCATCCCCTGTTTATTCTCCATCAGGGAATGGACCTTAGTATCCCTAGGACACCCCCATCCAGCGCTGTTTCAGGTACCAATGCTGGGGACCGAGGGTACGATGAGGTCTGAGGAGACACCACCACCCAGCAGAGACATCAGGAGGGTCCTCATGCCTGGTCAAGCAGTGTGCCTCATGTCCTTCAAGAGAGGTTTTTCCTCTCCCATGTAAAACTACAGACCGTTCCTCTGTGATCTCTGTGAACAAACACCTTATTGTCCTCCTGCATGTTCCCAGCCTCTGTGCAGGACTGAGAGCGTTTCTGTTAAAAACCTCAGCCTGGTCCAGGAAATGGGAGGGAAGGAAGGGGGGGGGGGGGGGGGAAAGGGGGGGGGGGGGCCAAAACTCATTTTATTTCTTCTTTTTCTTTTTTTTAAATAAGGCAAATTTTGGAACTGAAATACGGTAATAAATGCACTCCTGTGATTTTTCATGTTTTTTCAGCTGTAAAGAAAATAGGAGAAATATTCCATTCTGTCTGGCTTCCAAACCATTCTGAGAGTAAGGTCTTTATGTACAGAGCAGCTTGGATGCTGCTCCCGCCTGCTCTGCTTCTGAAACCGTCCCTGGAACAATAAAGCCCTTTTTTTCCCCAATCAGAAGGACACACAGCAGTTACTGCTCTGATACTATGTCATCGAGGGATGTCATCCTCCTTGCTGACAGCCCTGCACCACTGGCTGCCTGCACTGCTACAGGAGATGGCAAATTGGCAGCGCCGAGGTGTGCTCAGCGCGCAAGACAGAAAACAGAGAACGGCGGCTGAAGACTAGGAAAAATGTCAGGTTTCTGCTGGAGCCTCAGCTGGCTCCTGTCCTGAAGCACCCCTTGCTCCTGCAGGCACAAAGTGGCCAGACACAGCTCTGCTCGCACCCCTGGGGCTGGTATTAGTGTGCCCCTCAGCAATATCGTCTGGCCCAGAGCTCCTCTCTCTCCTCCTCTACAAAGAGCCAAAGTTGCCCCGACCTGTAATTTTGGTTCTGTATTTTTCCATTTTCCATGTCTTTATGGCCTTTCCTTTAATAAAAGAGCTCCAGTCTGTTATAATGTGACTGTTTACTTAATTATATTGCACTTACACTACAGGAAGAGCCAAAATACCCAAGGATGTGTGGACAAGCTTTCAGTAAGCAGGATGCCAAAGGAAATCTTTGTCAAACCGAAACAGTCAGATGCTAGGCTTGGTTAGCTACTCAGGCTCAGACACATGGTCTGGAACTAATGGCCGGCTGAACACAAAAAGCTTTATAAGCATTTATCTCTTGTCTGGTAACTACCACAGAATGCCTCTCATTCTCCTCTGATTTATACTGGTTTTACGTTATGTCTCCATTAACTCCAGAAGCATTTCTCCATTTATTTTTTTTTTCCCAAGAGCAAGCTAAACAGGCAGACCTTGCCACCAGCCACCCCCAGACTAGTTCTCATGCAGGAAAGCCAAAACTGCCTGTCACTCGAAGCACACATGGTCAATTTTCCTGCCCTTCAAGGACAGAGAAGCTTCAAGATGCCCACTATGGTGAGCAGAGGACAGCTGGAGTCTCTCATGCAAGCTACGGGATCAGCACTACGCCTGAGCTGCCGTGGCTCTGAGTGTCTGCCCAACGTGGAAAGCAAGAGCCACATTCAACAGCCCCCAGAGCCTCTAAATTCAAGGCAACAATGAGCCTTTGAGACTTGCTGAAACTTCTGCTCAAAATCCTCTCTGGTCCAAGCGGAGAAAAAAAACTTGTAAAGAGCAATTCATCTCCTTATGAAGTAGATGTCTCGGCTGAGAACCTTTAAAGAGCTGCTCAGCCACTTGTCTGATGGGTGGTAGGGGAGCCTGGAGCACTCTTTCAGCACCTAGCTTTTAGATATGGGAGGGTGGTCATGCATAAAGACTCCTCAGACCCTGTTTTGTGCACAGCAGTGGTAATTGGGATGTATCCCATGGCTTGCAAGGAAGAATTTAACCCAGAAAGAAGAAATGGGACTTGGCAAACTCTTTCTTCCTGGATATGGTGTCTCTGGGAATGACAGTCACCCATCCCTCTTCTTCTTTGGTGGAAGAGGCGGGTAAAAAATGATAACCCATAGAAAGACAGTAACGATACACATGTGTTTTCTGGAGCTGTCATCAGCCTTGAGCAAACCTCTTCTAGACACAGAGAGGAAAACCACCAAAACACAGAAGAAGGCACCTGAGACATTACATTCCCTCGGGACATTAAGCGTGAAGGTGGCAGCTCTGGCCATGTGGCCCTCCAAGTGACACCATTTTCTGCTCAAATGCACCATCTCACCATAAATCCCCCTGAGAAATCCCAAAGCTGTTGCTGCTGTGCTGCTAGGCCCTGAGCTACCCATGCCTGGTACAGAGCAGGAGAAAGAGAGGTGGAAAAACCTCTGTCCATTAACTTGGTAGGGCTCCTACCATTTACCCTCTCTACATCACCATGTACCCACCTACTCCAAATAGCTAAAAGCTAAACAGGCAGGTAGGTTCTCTGCAGATGCTGAGAGGACAGGTAAGATGAAGGACAGGTAAGGCTCAGCGGATGGACAGCAGATATTTGCCCTGCTGGGAGATGAGCCATTACTCTTTTGGAGAGTGTGAATGGTGCACGGGCTGCTCTGGGGACATTCACTCCTCTTGTGAGTGGGCTGAAACCTCATCTGTGCAGAGAAGCAGCCTTAAAAATGAGAAAATGTGCTCCTGAGGCCACAGGACAAGATACAAATGTGACTGCAAATAAGCAAACCTCAGCAGCGCCTCTGTGCTGGCAGAAGCTTCATGGACATAAGCCTTGCTTCCCTTCATGGCTGATGCTGCACTTAGGACAAAAAGTTTTCCACAATGCCTGTGAGACTTTGTGTCAGTACAGAATCTGTAGGCACAGAGGCCTAAGCATGAAACTCTTTTTCACTCATTTTGCTAGCTACTGCCCAAACCTGATATCTGTTAATACTCTGCTGCCCGAAATTCCCTTGGATGGAACGTCTGTGCTCCTAAGAAATGTGATGTGAAAATTCACCTAACGAGGCAGTGGGCAGGACTAGAAGAGACATACCAGCTGCCAGCTTCACAATGGACAAACATTTTCCTCTTGCTCCAGGTAGAGAAAAGGCATCAAACCAGCTTGGAAAGTGAAGAAACGTAGGAGATTTGAGGGAAGAGCCATATGAGCTCATGCATGGCTGTAGGGCCTCTGCAATAACTGCATGTTTGGGTGAATACACACAGCTGGCAACACTAACCATCCTCCCGCTGTGACGGCTTGGACACAAAGGAGATAGGTGAGCAAACACACCCTATCTGGACTTTGCATTACTGACATCTGCATGCTATTGGTGCTTAACAGTGGGAAAACAACCTCCCATCCACTCTGGAGGAAGAGTTTCTAGCTTCATTACAAGCTCAGTATCTGCCTCTTTTTGCCCCATTTTCTCTTTCCAAAGCTGGCACCTGAAAGTTTTCTCTGCATTAATTCCAGACATTGTGTAAACACTGTGCTTAGATTTACTTAAACGAGGCTGTTTCAGCTACAACTTTCCTCCCAAATAGATTTCCTGTCTCATAAATTCAAGACATGCACAGTTTAGTTTTGCTGGGAAGGTGGAATCTTGACTTGATCCTTCCTTTGGGGTGACCTAGAAGACAAAAGGGCAAATGGCATGGGAGAGGGCCAGGGCCTTTCTGGTTACTGGCTGGGAAGGGCAGAGACATCCTGCCATGTGCTGCTCAGGAGGCAGAGCCTGCAGTCCAAGCATTACTACTTGCCATAAATAATCTGCAAGATTTGCATTTTAATGCTATTTTTGCATTTTTTTTTTTTTTTTTTTTTTTTTTTTTCTCCGGAACTCATTTTTCAACACAGGACAATCTTTTTTCTACTGAGCAGATCAGTGACATTTCCAGCGGAGAAGCAAAGGATTATTATTTTCTTCTGTTTCCAGATGCTTCACTCTTTGCAGCTCCTCAGAGAGCCACATGCGTACAAACTGTTCACATGTATTCCTTGTGCAGGAGCGGAGGAGCCTTTTTGCCTTTGTTCACAAGCTAGTCACCAGCTTCCACCAAAGACTTCAGATACTTCTTCCAATAGCAATGTGAACCCCCAACCACAACGCAAGTTTGGGTTTTACTACTGCTGATGAAGAATATCTCACACCTCTTTGTCTGGAGAAGGGCTTTACCAAAACTTTGGGGCAGGTTTTCCTTGAAGCTGTCTGCCTCTAAGGCTGATTTGATGAGCCTTGGTTCTGGAGTCCCTGGGCTAGGCTTGCCTTCCAGTTTACACATCGTACCAAGACCACAGATTTCATATTCAGACTGTAAAGATGGGCTGCGGTCAAGAAGAGTTTGGTGCCTCTGGTAACTCTTGGCTCCTAACTGCCCACGCCTCTCTGTGCTGGAAATACCAGCTTTTATGTCAGGTCGCCTCCTATAGCATGGCTATATCTAAGAGGCCATTTGTACAAGAGCCACATCACCAAACTAAAATACCTGCAAAGCTGTACAGACCACTCCTCCCAGGCAGTGTATGGATTTTCCTGTAAGAATGTTGAAAATCTGTTAAAATCTTCCTGGCCTGTCTCTTCTTTCATTTATTTATTCATTTATTTTTTAATTTTCCTTTTATTCACCTGATATTCTGTGGACTCCATCTCATGGCACACAGTTGCCCTCCACCATCCCTGTACAATCCCTTCCTTCTCTGTGTGCTCGCACCTCTCACATACCAGGAGGCTGTTCTGGCATGCGGAGCCCTCTTCCCTCGCAGCCAAGACACACAGCGCGTGTTTAACTCAATTTGCCTGGCTCAGTCAATAAGGTCCCTGTTTATTGCTCTGTTCCTCTGGGGGCATGGAGTTATCTGCCCTGCCCCATCGTTCCAAGGGGATTTCGCTGTGTTGGGAACACCGAGGGGTGCTCAGCTCCCCTTGCTGGGAGCAGCCCTGTTGGGCATGGACACTGCTGCACTGCCCCTATTCACTTGTCAAGTCATTTCATCCGAACAATAACTCCTGCCTTTGGTTCAGCTTGCTCTATTCTTTTCGGGCAGAAATCAACTGGGGCTCCAGGCAGAAAATAAATCTTCCTTTTTTTTTTTTTTTCTTTTTTTTTTTTTTTTTCTTTTTCCTACAACAGTGATGTTTTTGAACCAAGCCAAATTGTAAAGTGGGAAGCAAAAGAAGAAAAAAGATATCAGCAAAATAGTTCACAGCCGAACAGGCTTGCCTGGGGTTTGCTTCAGAGAAGACCATCCATCAGAGACCACAAAAGCTTTGGGTCCTGCTTTATGAGACTGGTAAGGAGTTGGAAGGGAAGGAGCAAGGTGATGGAAAAGATGCCTAAAAAATTGTCCTGGCTCTACGTGAAAGTGCGTGTGAGTTTCTGGGTGATGTATTCGTCCACCCAGCAGGAAAGATGAGGGGACCTCTCAGCATGGGAGAGGGAATCACTGGCAGAAGGGTTTCAGTTCCCTGGCTAAGATTTCAATTTTTGATCAGTCCAAAACTTCCCTAAGAAAGCTCCTCAAAAACCAAACCAAACCAAACCAAACAAAAACCACTTTCTGAAATCAGCAGCAAATATAAAAATATTATTTTTTAATCATGTGAGACCTATTGTTCAGTCCAGAAATGAATCACAGGCTTCTGTTTTTTTTTTCCCCAAGGGAGATTTCAGTATCTTTCAAAGTCTCAGTGGTCTGTTCCCTTCAAACACATGATGAAATTAGCTTGAAGAAAGAATAGAAACATTGCACTTTAATGACAGCCCAACTCTTTGACCTGAATGTATGTTATGTATACAGAGAGCTCTCTCTACATGCATATGAATCTATAATCAGGCACTGGTTTGGTGTTACTTAGGAAGTAACTGTGATGACATGACATTGAAAGAGAGAGCAAGGCAGAGACAATTAACCTCCCCAAAATTAGTTTCAGATGAGGGTCACTGAATGCACATCAGTAATCATTTCCTTACAGCTCAGAGCTCAGGGCTCCGCTGAATTACCCCAGCCCAGACAGACAACAGCCCCTGCCTCAAAGATCTCACAATCTACAAAGTATGCGGCTGACCAAGCCCAACAAACATAAATTTGGGGAGACCATGGAAATACTGAAACAAAGCAAGGCACTTACATGAAATATGAAATCATATGGTGAGGTGCAGACTGCAAAGGGAAAGAAATTCAACCTAAACACAAGCCACAGACATTTGGAGAGCCAATGCTGTTAAGCCCAAATCTACAGTTTGCTAAGAAAAGTCCATATGTCATACCTTCAGAAAGAGAAAGTGAGGTATGGAGGAAACCAGAAATGCAATTAAATGGGAATACAAAGTTTTCTGAGAGGCAAATAAATTCCTATGCATGAGATGTGGTCGGGAGAGAGAGCCAAAACGCTGCCCAGTGTTTGGTGAAGCATTCTGTAAAGGCAACAGAAAATGTTATTTTTCCAGAGCTATGTGGAACAGTTCGAAACCAACAGTGCCCACATTTTGGGGAAACAGAAAGGCACCAACACAGATCCCCTTGTAGGCAAAATAACTGCCTAGTGAAGTGCTTCAAACCAGCAAATACGCGCAGACAGTGATGGAAGAGATGCGGGCTCTAACACAGACCCTGGAGCATGCTGTACTGGTGTTTTGACTCAGGCACACAGCACTAGCCAGAGAAACTGTAAACAAATAAAATTTGTTTTATGCTATTGTTGTAAAAGACCAATTCAAAGACAAGTAATAATGATCTGTTTTAAACATGCTATCTTGTAATTCTCCTGGTAAGATGGGTAGGTAAATTATCTGCTGGCCAAATCCAGTTTTTTCCATTGGAATCAGTAGAAGTGAGGCCCTATAACCCTGAGGTTTGTGACATTAAGCCCAAGCTATGGTTTTAAAACCTAGTCTAGACATGTAACTCTTTGAAAGCCCCAAACAGGCAGCAGGGAGAGCACTCAAAAGGAATTCCCAATCCCCACAAGTTCGCACAGAGCTCTCTGCTTTCAGACAGCAGAAGAATTCATTCCATAAGACAACATAGCAAGGAAAATCCTGTTTGGCTCTCAGAGTACGAGAACTGGATCTAATCATGCATAACATTTGGGTATTGTCACAGAGCAGTCTGCAGATTGTGGCAATTCCATAGCTGTGACCAAAAAGCCATCATGACATTCATACTCATCAATCCACGCTGTTCAAATAAGCCACGCAATGGGGATGATGCTCAGTAAGGCTAGCTGATAGTTAAATGTTCAAAATGAAAATGTTCTCTAGCTTTTAGGATGAGCATTCCAGCAAATGTGGTTGAGTGAGTCCTGCTTCAAGTTAGTGACTTCTAATGGAAGTATACTGGGAAGGTGAGGGCAAATGCTGCTATAGGTTCTGGTCTTCACAGGTCAGTCACTGCAGACCCCAGGCTTGTCCAGCCAAAGTCTGGGACCTCCAGAGCTCCCTGTGCTGCAGCAGCATTGAGGCTGTTCAAAAGTCTTGTTGGCCTTTGTCTCCCTTTAGGCTGGATGCTCTGTGCTTGCTCCCCAAGAGACTCAGAATGATGTCCTTCCTACTGCAGGGATGTCACAAAAGAGAATTAAAAGTGTAAGCGAGTATTTTGGAAAGCAAGAAAAACATGCACTGCTGGTCATTAAGAAAACTAGCAAATGGCTTCTGAGCTGAGCTTTAAAAGATTTTGATTACAAGTTTTGATACAGCAGCAATAGATTAAATTCTTACAGTGTACTCTCCAATGGTTACTGCGAGAGTTATGGCAATGTCAAAATTGCTTTGTAAAAGTCTGATAACCTGCCCAATTGTCCACAGTATCTCAGAATTTAAAGATGCAAAAGGATGTCTGAGGCACTCAACGGAATTTGCAGAAGTGCTTTTCTGTGTCTTGGGGCACTTTGCTGCTTCGCAAGATGTGTCCTTGAGTCCCTAAAGCAACTTCTGGAAAAGGACATAATTTTATAATTTTATAATTTTATAAGGGAAATAAATCCAATCAGATATCTGAGTGTATAATGACTCTCATTCCCAATCAGTTTCAAAATATTATTGTTTAATTACACTAGCAGCACAGATAAGAGAGACATCTCTGAAGGTTGAGACACCACAGTTCTATACAAAAAGTCAGCTGCATTTGCAGTTGAGGAATAGAGAGCAACCAACTTGGAGATTAGAAGAAATTGGTAATAAACCCTGCCAGAATTGAAGAAAAGGTGCCAACCACTGTATTCCAGTGTCGTCAGTTTCCCCAGTATATGTAATGGAGGCATGAGAAAAGCTTCAGGATTACTCCGACAGTACAGCACGAGAAAGCTGTTTGCATTTTAAGCACGAGCCTTTTGTCTTTGATGTTGGACCGTGACTCTACAGCTGCCAAAACTCTCTGTGCAACAACATGTGGACAGGTGAGCGGGGGCCTGAGCACCTAAAAAAGAAAGGGCCGAGCATAATATCCATAAAGTACTTTTACTTATTTATTTATTTTTACACTGCTTGGATGTGCTTATTCGAAGTCAGGAGGAACTCAGTTTTAAGTCAGCTGGTGGTGGCAATTGTACGAAACTTTTGGCAAATTATTGCCAAAACAAGAGCAGAAGTAGCAGAAATGAGGTGGATTGAAAAGCTGGAAGAAAGGCTTGTGTTAGCCAAAGCATCTTTCCTTTCCAGCACTCCCAGCTGCCTTCTTCAAAAGGTGCTGTAGAGAAGGCAGAGCTGGCTGCCCCCTGGCTAAGCACCTTGCCATGGCAGTGGGGTGTCTGGCAGAGGCCAACTCACCCAAGAACTTATCTTACTTCTCAGGAAGGTCTTGAAGCCCACACTGAACTCAGTGTTGTCTTGATCAGAGTGTAATGGTAATATGAAGTCACTTTGGGAATGCTGGTGAGAGCTGGAAGCACAGCACTGGAGATGAACTGAAATGAAGATCTTGTTTGCTTCCCTGCCTCTGAGATCTTCATGCCTATCATACATGTCCTACGTAGCTACAGTGAGAGAATGGCCCCAAACAATGCCAAATGTACTTCAGAAAGGTGTAAATGAATGGTGCCTGCCTACCAGTGCTGGATACGAGAATAATTTTGGAGAAGAAAGGGGCACACGCTGCACACAGCCGTAGTCTCAGGCACTGCAGCCTCCTGCCGGTGTGCTCAGCAGCATTAGCAGACCAAGTGCCCTGCTGCCTGAGGGTATCACTTACATATCAATTGCTACAAGGCAGCAGGGTATTATTTATACAATAAGTGCTATATAAAACAGCAGGGTAATATTTAGAGGGCAAATACAATGGAGAGGAAGGCTGCAATTTGTTCGGCAGCAGCAGGATGTTCTCTGCTCTCCAAAGCACCATGCAGGATCAGGGTGACACTTAGATGCCAAGTACTGTGGGAGGACAGGGTATTATTTAAACCCCAGATACAATAGTAGGTAAAGAGTATTATTTACTAACCAGACGGAATGCAATAGCAGCAGTAACTGCACAGTATAATTTACAGCAGAGGAAAAGACATCATTTGCAGACCAGTCATTACAGAACGGGAGGGTATTTGTTAGAGTACAGCACCGAAGCATTACTTTGAAGCCGAGCACCATAAAGACACAGGGTATTATTTATACACCAAACCCCACAGAAACTATTTTTCTGGGGTAAGTAACAGTGACAGTTAATCATTCATACAAAAGCCATCCTGTAATTTCCAATATGTGAACTACGTGATGATTTCAACCTTGAAACCGTGGTACAGATGATGTAATGTTAATTACACTTAGCTGCTGTGCCACAGCACTGCTAATCCCGAGTAATCCTCCGAAGCCAGAAGAGTTATGCCAGCCGGGCTGAATCTGCCCTGCGCAAAGCCTGCTCTGACTGGGGATTTCCAGGGCTGTGGCAGGGATTTATCTCTGGCCCATGCAGGATCCCAGCAGGAGCAGCAGGTTTTGCTGTGCATTACGGGTTGTTCAGTCCTGGGCACGGCTCTCCTGGAGGAGGTGTGAATGAGGGAGGGAAGTTCCAGCTGGAAGGAATCAGCGCCATCATTTTCACCTGTTTATCAGCTGCTGGCCTCCACATTTTCTTTGCACACCTTTTTCCCTTCAGTCCATGATCTAAGACTCGGTTCCTTGGTTATTTCTTGTTAGTTTTCCCTAAAGAATATACATATATTTTCCTTTCAAATTATTCCTATTTAATTTTCTCACTGTTAAGTCACATCTATTCCTCCTGTGGCCTTCACAGACAATTCCTTCTGTCCTTCAGTGGTTGTCATGACTGTTAATTACCTGTCCAAGTCCTCTGCCTAGTGTGAACCAAGGGCATTGTAGAAGCCAAAAGCACTTGGAAATTGCCAGCCCAGATGAAACCAATGGTGTGTCCAGGCCAGCATCCTGTCTTGGACAAGATCTGTATCACCAGCTTCAGAGCAAAGTTCTCATCATCGAAAAACAGGGGAGAAATTGCTGAGGAGGAAGTTTCTTTTTAACACTAGGCATTTAGTGGTTGCCTTATGCCTTGAAGCATGAGTATTTACATTCCATATCTTCCCGCTAATGTAAGCGAGGTTTATTGGGCATGGCTGGATAGACAGCTTCACTCTTGGGCCTAACTCGTGAGCAGTCCTTTCCCTACCCAGACAGAAAACACTCTCCTGTCCTGGTCACCTTGCCTCTGCCTTGCAGATGCCCTTTTGTCTCGTGGCTCCTGATGTGGCCCCTGTTGCACCTTCCATCACTGGGTTCAGCTCCTTACACCCCCTGTGTGAGACCCAGGTGCTTCAGAAGATCCCTAGCTCCCATGTAGACCCCAGGTAAGATGGTGGCAACCAGGGCCATTTGCGTGGTCAACTTTCATCAATTTCAGCAGCAAATGGAGGACAAACGGTGCTGACCTGCCTTCCCCAGGACAGCCCATTGCCCAAATTCCTCTCAGCAACCTCTGCTCCTGGCCAGCACAAGTATCTGCACCCCTAGGAGGCATCCGATCCTCCGCGGGGAGCTGAGCAGCGAGGTACAGCCCTCATCTGTGTTCTGGGCCTCTCACAAACTTCTCCTACTCCACATCAGCCCGCTGTACTCCAGCTTGAGCCAGCGTCTGGAGAAAAGCCATGAATTGTCATGCCTTGGTTGGCACAAACAGCGACTACAAGGGTGAAAACACAGATGATGGTGCTTGACAGAGCATTGCTTTCCCAGCACAGCAGGCCTTCCTCCCTGGGGAAGGGCAGAGCTACTGGGACACCCGGTCACCCAGATGCCACCATCTCCCCTGTTTGCTTGTGGGGCTGTAACATGGCTCCAGGTGAAGCCATCAGGGCTGCTAGCTCTCCATGGTGACTGCACGGGGCTTGTAAAGCAGGGGAAGGATAGCTGAGCAAGGTGGTCCACTTGGCTGCTGCTTGGCACCTCAAGGCATTTCAGCAGCTAACACGTGTGGAAGCTTTTGGGGTACCCAAGTCAAAAGGTTCTGGTCTTCCTCATCATTTCCCTCAGCCTTCTGTTGCCTAGTCTGTGCTGAGGAATCGCTGGGAAGGAAGAACATCACGCAAGGGAGAAATGGAAATTTTTATTAAAAAGGGAAAGCCCGTTGTAAAACACACGGAGGGAAAAATCTCAGTGCGAAGCATCAAAAAAAAAAAAAAAAAAAAAAAAACCTCTGCCCGGTGAACACTACAAATCCCCCCACCTATTCATGAGGCCAACAAAAAGCTTCTTGAGCTCGGCACTGTGAGCCCATTGAGCACGGAGCGGGGCAGCGGCGCACACACCCTGCCTTGTGCACACAGGCAGCGCCCGCAGCCCCGCCGCGCACACAGGCTGAGCTGTTCTGCCCGCGCACAAGGAAGCACTGAGTTTTTAAAAGTAAACTGTAAGGTTTCCGTTGTTGCACTGGGCTCAAGTATTTTTTTTTTTTTAATATATATCTATAACAGCTCTCTCTCTTTGCCGTCTCTCTCTCTCTCTTTCCCTCTTTAAACAGCCCTGAATGCACCGGGCTGCTCCGCAGCCGTCCTGCTCTGGCTCCGTATGTGGTCCAGACCCGGGATGAAGACGGCTTTTGTTGCTGCTGCTGGGAAGCTGCCTGTGAGCAGCACACACAGCCCGGCTTGTTCACACGTGGAGGCTGCCGGGGGGAGCGGGAGGAGGAGGAGGAGGAGGAGGAGAGGGAGGCAGGCTGGGGAAGGCTGGGCTTGCGGTGGAGCAGCCGTCCCACCGCTGGTGGGGAAAAGGGGGAAGCGGGGAGACGGCGGCGGGTGGTGGTGGAAAAGATGTCTCAGGCAGCTAAGAAAGGTCCCGTTGAGTGTGGAATAGGCAGCAGCTGGCCCTCCACCAGCCCGTGTCCCCGCTGGGTGTAGGGCAGCGTGGGGAGGCAGGGAAGTCACCGGGCCTGGGCAATTTATGGCTGAGGAGGAGCTGCCCCAGGGAGAGGAGGAGAGAAGAGACCAGTAACAGAGGGGATTTTGGAGTCCCCAGGTTTTCTGGCCATTATACACATCTCTGGTCGATACCAGAGCACAGAACAGTGGTTTACATGCTCTTTCATTCATTTCTGTCTTTAAGTGATACCACCCATCCCCTCCTCCTCCAAACCCCCTAACATTTCTCTCCAATTAGGTTGTATTTTACAGCGAGGAGCTGCCGTTTACTCTGACGGTGCTAAGTCTGCAGCATTTTACTTAATGTCCTGAGCTTCCTGACCCCCGGGCTCTCTTTGCCCACCTGTCCTCTATCCCTCTCGCTGCTGTCAAGCCCTGCTTCTGTTTGTGGAAGTGGCTGGAGGAAACATCAAGCAGGAGCTCAAGCAGAGGAGATGGGGTTTACCCTAAAGACCGCTGGGGCTGCTGAGAGCCCGCAGGCAACACGGGAACATCCCTGGCCCAGCAAGGGCAGGCGGGGATGCCTCCCTCTTCTGCGCTCTGACAGCACCTCCAAACGTCTCGGAGAGGGAAAACACCTCCTGTCTGCCCTACCGGGTGGGTACAGTCTCAGAAGTTTTGCGAAAACATATAGCACCAAACAACCAAAGCAGAGAAGCAAACAGATCTCTTCCGTGGGGTCTTGAAAGCCCACCAAATCAGTCCCCAAACCCCCGGCCCCTCTGGCTGGGCAGCGTCCTCTGTCTGGAGCTCGTAGACAAAAAGCAAAGTAACGGGGAATGCTAAAAAATTCCTCTCACCCAACTGTTTGATCATGAGATATTCCCCCCTTCCCACATCTGGCAAAGTTATTTTAGAAAACTGGGAGAACTTTTCAAACTGCATTTTTTTGGCTAAACATCTCAAAAGGGCAGAGTTAAAATGCATGCTTTCCGCTACGTGCAGAGGGTAGGCTGCTGCTGAGCACAAAGTTTAAGCGAAAAGTCTTAAAAAGCAGGGAGTGACCTAAAAGGAGAAATTTCCAACGGAGGCTCCGAAGAACAAAACTTTTTGCTCTGCCTGCTCTTAGAGGAGAGCTCAGCTACTACCGAGCTACTGCTGAAAACGGGTTTCAGCCAGGAATCAGCTTGAGAGGGGCAGCCACTGAGCGGTGCCCAGCACCATGCTCTGGAAACCATCCAGAAGCCGCTGCCCATGCCAGGGGCTCGCTTGCAGCCGTGGCACGCAGCTGTACACCGTCCGACCTCCCCGATCCTGTCTCCTCTCATCCTCCTCCTGGCCTCGTCCCCCCGACCCGTGGCTTCACGTCCTTCAAGCCCGGCGAGCGCCCTTTGTGCTCTCGATAGCGATGAGGTGGCAGCGAGCGGAGCAGTCACCGGCAGACAGCCCATGATGGTTTGGGACGTCAGTGACAAATGAGCTCAGCCACAGCCTCCTTGCCCTGCGCTCAGCAGCGGGATGAGAAATGCCACCGGCAGCAGCCAAAATCCATCGTGCAGGAACACCGACGGTCGCTTGGGGAGCAGGAAGAGGGGGAGCCCCCTCTGCGCTCCCACCTGGTGGCATTGGATGCCCGGTGTCCCAAGCCACGTGCCTTGCTTTCCCTCACTCGCCCAAGAACTAACAAACTCTGCACATGGCCCCGGTCTCCGGCTATGGGGCCGTGTCCCCACAACCCCATATCTGCAGGGGTTGGTGTGGGGCCGGCACGGCAGCGCTGCTGTCAGCCCAGCCCCATAGGATCTCGGCAGGCTCCTCTCGCAGCGGCGCTGCTGGCATGAGGGCAGCTCCATGGAAAACCATGCAAGCATTCAGCGTGCAACTTCCCTTGCATCTCTGCTCACCAGGGAAAGAGACAATCCACTTTTTTAGAGCCTATAGAGCACCGAGGAAAGAAGTGGGGAAGTTAAGGAAAAAATCCCAAAGAGAGAAGAGGGAGGAAAGCGCAACCCCTTACCTTTAACAGTTCAGTGCAGTGCTTGGAGAATCTAAGTCCCATACACCTGGCAGAGAAATTAGGTGTTTTTTGGCGTTCAGGACGGAAAGAGCTTGCCACTTCTTGCTGTTGCTGTATGTCTTCTTCGCAATCTCCAGATGAGTTTTCCTGCCTTTTTTTTTTTTTTTTTTTTTTTTTTCCCGGTTCCCCAGAAGAAATCAAAATTCCCTGTGTGGTGTTTCAGGTCCTTTCAGGCAGTGGCAGCAGCAGCAGGCTCGAAGAGTAAGTGCTGTGTGTGAATGGCAAAAAAAAGAGAGAGAGGGTTCAGACCACATTAGCTGCCACTGGCTGCAAGAGAGACCATCAAACTCCTGTCAGCCTCCTTAGATACCTCTTGAAGAGCTGGCAAACTAAGTGTATTGGATCCTCCTCTGGATTTTAGAGTAAAGGTAGGCAGGCATCCAGGGGGCAGGGGGAAATAGGAGGGCTTAAGGACAGAAAAGGAAGCCCAGCCTCTTGGAAAGAGGGGAAAAAAATAGAAAAGAAAAGAAAGGGAAAAAAAAGAGAGAAAAAAAAAGAAAAAAAAAGGCATTGCCAGAAAAAAAAAATACTGTAAATGGAGAAAGCTGAATGGGGAGTGGGGGATTAAATATAGCCCTCTGGTTTGGAAGCAAACTACATGGAGCACCACAAGTGGTTGAGAGAGAAGAAATAGTTTATGTAATAAAAAGAGAACGTGGTTCATGCAAACTAAAATAACATGAAGCTAATTAAGGAACCTGAGCAAAGCACGCGTGTCTGCAGTGCAGTCAATATCGCTGCAGTCCGACCAGCAATGGGCACATTTACCGGGGAGCCCAAAGGCAGCAGCGGGGAAGAAAGTTCGGGGACGTCTCTGGGAGCTCTGCGGGGCAGAGGGGGAGGCAGGTGGTGGAGGTGGTGGTGGTGTGGGGACAGGGAGAGGATGCTCGCTGATAATAGGACATGGAAAGCACCTGGAGCAGCGGTAACTGATAAGCGGTATCGAGGCCGAGGAATGAGGCTGATGGGTGGAATGGAGTTGTCCAAAAGCTCTGTGTGTGGAATAATTGGGGGAGAAATGCAGAGCTAGGGAGCACTGAGGAATGGCGAAGGCTGAAGCAACCATCCTAAAACCTCAAGGAGGATCCCATAACGGAATCCTTGGCAGTTCTGATGCTGTGGGAAGGTGCTGAAGAGGCTGTAATGAGTTTTGACTTTTATTTATTTCTTTTTTCCTGCATGGGATGCTGGTGACTTGGAGTGGGAGAAGCTGAGGAGAATGCAGTGGGTCTGCTCCTGCGGGCCTGCACCTCGGCTTGAGAAGGGGCCGGATGGCGGCTGGGAGCGGTGGGAAGCAGCTGAGGTTTTCTGGTTGAGAAAGCCTCTTCTGGCCGAGAAACTCTGCGTGCCTCCCCCGCGACACAGGAGGGTGGGCACAGGTCTGGGGACTGAACCTCCTCAGCCTTGTGAGGAGTCCCCTGGCTCAGGCTGGGCCTCGGTCCCTTCCCCTGCCCGTTCATCCCCCTTTCCCTGCTCAGACATCTCCAAGAGGTGAAGGCGGGGAGGCCCCAAGGACAGCAGTGCCTGCAACTTCAATGTCTGCATCTCCCTCTCTTTTCCCCAACAATCCCCTTTGCTTTCAGGTTTACGACATAATGGTTTACCCTCCCTCCATGAATTACCTTGATGCCATACCTCATTTCAAAGCTTGTTTCCTCGGCTGTCCCACTGCTAAACCTGAGGCTCGTAACCCTTCCACTGCGTTCATGCTTTCTCATGAGAGCCAGGCATCCATCATCCTGACAGCCAGAGATAGATCACAGCTTCTGGAGGCACGCTTCTTCCCAGGAGGGACTTTGGCCATGAATCTCCCCCTTGGAAATCACCTTTTATTTTATTTATTTATTTATTTATTTATTTTCCAGCACTGAAAACTTAATGCTACAGCTTTCTTGCTGCCTTTATTTTTAAGGTCAAAAGGGCGGTGAGGGAAAGCTCTTCAGGACCACTAGGCAGGACATTTACAGCCCTGTCCGAGACTCTAAGACTTTATTTCCACCTGCCTTGCATGCCTTTTGGTGTATACGAACGCTGCCTGTCGAAGTCATATTTGATCTTCCATCCTTGAAGGTCAGGCGGGGGCGTCCCACTGACTTAAAGGGCATGGGCTCGGCCCCAGGGGCTGCTGCCATCTCCAGCGGTGCTGCGGTGGCTGCGCCGGAGCATCGCCTGCCTGCCCGCCGTGCTGTGCCGGGCGGCATGGCATGGCTCTAGCAGCAAGATGACAGGCAAGGCGCACTTCAGACAGGGCACGACGGCCTGTGCTTGAGGCAGGGCTCGGTATTTCCAGCTGGGCAGAAAGAAAAGCACGTAGACAGGAGCTATAAAATGCGCCCGGAGTGATTCTGTTCTGACTCATGTGTGCGAGGGACTCTGCGACACATCACTACTGGCCACAGCCCTTTCTCACCGTAACACAAAGTCCTCCTGGGCAATGTACACGTTCGGTTGTTTGGCTGGGGAGGGACTGGGAGCCCTGTGTACCCTCTGCTGCCACTGTGGTTTGGCGAAGGAAACCCCAGCTGAACCTTTCGTGAGCTGCAGCCAGGGAACGGAGAAAATTCCACTTCGGAGCTGACCAGCTAGGAAAATGTGATGCTCCACACAAAGCGGTTCCTTAGCAACTTTTGGGAAGGGATAGAAACTGCTCAGTACCTGCTGGCTGTCCCAGTTTTGTGTCTGCATCGGGAGCGATTGGAAAAACAGCTAAATATGTGCAGAGAAATTGTGATTCATAAACCGCTGCTGGAGCTGGTTGTGTTTGTTTGTTTTGAAGCTGAGGAGAGGCTGGGTCAAAAAAGCCATATAAGTGGCTTTTGTTTTTTGTTTAAAGCAGGGATATGACAATTCAGAGGTCTCTGGAGTACAAGTAACAAGCTGGAGGAGTGCTTACAGTCAGGTAAAGTTTTTAAATGTCATTATAATGTTCAAAGGAGACCTGTGGCTATTCCCAGTGAGGTTCAGCCTTCGGGGAGTGCAAATATTTGATCAGAGAACAAACCCTGCGCCCAAGGAAGGGTGAAGAATAGCTTTGCCTATTGAATACCCAGAATTTGCATGGTGGAAGCAGTCACTGACTGCAAACAGGCAGAAAAGGAAACAACACCAGACAGAAAAAGATTGAATCAGTTAGGCTGATAGTTATTTGCGGGTTTCCAAAAGTAATGAAAGGCAGGCCTTTCCAGAAAAAAAAAAAAAAAAAGGAAAATCAGGAATAGAACAAGCAGAAATAAAGAATAAAATCCTCAAACTGCTTCTAAAAAGTGTGCAGACCTACCCGCTCACTACCATGAAGTTGTTCCTTCTCCTCAACCACCAGTTCAAACCATCTCGCAGCCTGCAGCTCAAACCCCTCTCTTCCTCTCAGGGTGAAAAGGAGGGCTTGGCATCCTCAAACACTTATTTCTAGTATTATTTAATCCTATTTAATGCCAACTAGGCACTTAAGAAACCAGCAGGGATGTGAGAAGGGGGTGCAGGATCCTGGCTGCTCCGTGTGAAGGCCACTGAATGGGGCTGTGCACAACGTAAAAGTCTGTGCCAGAAAAAAATTTAGGGGCAATCTGGGAGCTTTAAGCTTTTGCCTAAAGTGTACCATCCATGCTTTTATGCCAGCATCTGAGGGGTTTCTCGATCAGGTGTTGTAGGTTCCTTGTCTGTAACAGATAAATAGCAGTTATGGGGTGAAGTGTATAGCTGTTATGGGGTGAAGCCTGACCATCTCTCATCCGAGTGCTGCTGCCACGGTGCCTCGACATCAGCTCTGGGTCCAGCACTGCTCCATGCCAAGGTCCTGGGCTGAGGAAAGCAGGGTGTGATGTACATGTGTCGGCACAGCCCGTGTCACTGGGTGCTCGGGGGGACTGTATGGCCCTATGTTGGAGTCCCGTGCCAGGATGGGCAACCAGAGGGATGGGAAGAAGCAGTGCCGAAACCCCTGTGGGTAAAAATTAGGAGGGTCCTGAGAGCTCCTGGAAGAGGTTTTGCCCACTGAGACATGCTGAGAGCAAGGGATAGGGGCTGAAAAGAAACATGAAGGGACCTCTCCCAAACCCCAGCACCTGTGCCCCTTTACTCCGGGGTGAATATCAACCCTTGTCGGCGCGGGCAGAAAACTCGCCCATCTTTAATAACCAACCCCCGTGCTCACAGGCAGCTTCTCCCAGCCCCGTTTGCATCCCGGCTGGGGATGACTGCCCTCCGTGAGCCTCCTGCACGGCACAAGGCACCCATTGAGCCCGCGGCGGCCGTGCTGTGCTCAATGAGCTGCGTTCTGCTCGCCCCGCGCCGGCAGACGTAAACAGCCCGGCTCGCCCCGCGCCCCCACCCCAATATTGTGGCTTGTTCATCACCCGGTAAAAATAGCAGCCTGCGGGTGGGATGGGCCCACAGAGCGGCTTCTGTTTGCTTTTTTTTTATATATATATAAAGTATTTTTTTCTTTCTCACTTCTCCTGTCTTGTTGGTGTCTTTCTGATTGCTCAACAGGGCTGTGTGGAGGGAGCAGGGATGAATGCCTCCGGTCACATATTTGGGTGCTGGATGGGACATCTTGGCCTCGTCCCGGCTCCTCATCTCTGAGCTTGGGTAGATGGAGTTTGGATGGAATGGGCTACAAATATTTATGGTTTTAGCGTTTATGCTGCCAGAGGGCTGGGGCTTTATGAAATGAGGGGTTGCCCAACGCCCTGGAGAGGTGGCCCTGGGACCCCCCTGCTGCACCCAGGCAGGGTTTTTGGGGTGCAGGTTGGTGGTCATCTCCTGTGCAAGGGGCAGGGGCAGCACCTCAGGGCCGCAGCATGATGTGGCAGGGCTGCTTGGGGTTGTTCACTGGGGCTCTGTGGGGTCCAGCTTCATGCACAGCACCACCATCGCACAAGGGATCTGTTACCCTTCCTTCTGTGCTTTGTACCTGTCCATCTCCTCCCTGCGATCCCCTGGTGATGGGGAAATTGCTTTTGTTCCGGAGTGGCTGCTGTGATGCTGCCTGCATCATGGTGCTCCCCCGTGATGCTCCATGTGCTCCGTGATGCTCCTCTCCTGAATACACTCCTCTTTTATTCCCCCCCTTTTGCACATGTGCGTGCCCTCACCTCACCCTGCTGACCAGCTGCTGAGCCTAACCTCCTCCCCTCCCCATTGCAGACCTGCAAGCTCTGGGAGGAAACAGGGGGGTGGGCACCACGCACGATATTTATACAATGAATGAACGAAAACAGTGCTAATTTTATGTCCCTCCTAGCCGGGGACGGAGCAACACAGGAATACAGCACCTTTTGTGCGGGCAGAGGACATCTCCTCTGTTTGCTTTCCTCCCAGAAGGCCTCCTCTCGCCCAGGGCCGTACAAACAGCTTGCTGTTGACCTTGGAAGCTGGTGGGGAGATTACGTCAAGCAAGGCAGGCTGGCCGGGCTGGGCACTTCTGCTCCCGGTCCCCTTTTTGCTTTGGAGGTTATGTTCTCTGTGCCCATGGGATTGGTGGCAGGCAGGGGGGAGGCTGGGGGCTCCCTGAGCTCCAGGGACCTTGTGCAGAGAGCATCTCCCTTTGCTTTATTTATTTATTTATTTATTTTTGCTTAGTGGAAATTTTGCATCATTTGCTGTTTTTTTCCCCCTTCCGCAGAAAGTTTTTTGCTCATCAGGGCTCGGTGGGGAGGAGGCAGGGAGGGGGTGTAAATGGGGTCTGACAGCAGGCGTAGCTCTGGCCTTTTCCCGCAAACAGCACCTGTTTCTTGCACCTCCATGACCAGGCTCTTCAGAGGTGGGAGAGGTCAGTGGAAAGGCTTTTGGCAGGAACACACCAAAGCCCCTGGGCACAGAAATGTTTCACCCGACCTGTTGGCAGTGAAATGGAAGCAGAGCAGAGCAGCCAGAGCATCGAAAGGGGCTGCCGGGCAGCTCTGGGCATGGCTTCTCCTGTGGCAAGGCTTGAGAAGAAGCAGGAGGTGGTCTGTGCATCTCCGGTATGTGGATGAGATGCTCCTCACCAGGACTTGCTTCTTATTTACCTCCCACAACTTATTTACCTCCCGCCCCGCAGTCACAGCCGTTAGGCTGGCGCCTTTAGAGCTGTTGGACATGTCATCCATCGTGGCCTTGGATGGTGCTCCTAAAAAACCTTGTGCAGGCCTGTCAGGGCGTTTACACCTGGCGCTGGGATGTCACAAATTGCTCATCAGGGTTGTGCTGCACGTTCCCATAACCAGTGTGTTGTCATAGAAGATCCACTGGCAGACCCAAGGCTCGTCTGCCATAGAGCTGCCAGTCCTGGGCAAACCCAGGCAAAGGGAAGCAAGAGGAGGTTTCTAGTTTTCTTGAGGGCTGGCCAGCATCCCAGCGAGGAGGACAGTCACATACATTTGGGACACCAGGGAGCTGCAGGGAGACTGGGGGGCATGGGATGACGGTTCCTTCCCTATCCCCATAAGCCAAGGATGGGCAGGTGCCACGTAGCATCCCCTGAGCATCTCATCTCATTGGTGACCATGTTGGAAAATAAGAAATAAGAAAGAAGAAATGAAATAAGAAAGAAGATATGAAATAAGAAAGAATAAATAAAAAATATAAGAAATAGAAATAAGAAGGACAGGCACAAAGGGGAGAGACTCAGGAAGAAGCCGCACCAAGGGCTGTCTTCAGGCAGGGTTTCCTACTACCAGCCCTCTGCCGAGGATGAGGCCCAGGCACCAAGTCTCAAAGAGCCTTCCTATTTCCTGGATTCCCCCAGGCAGAGCAGTTTTGGCTGATAAGCCAGGAGACGGGGCAGACTCAGCTTGGCTGGCACGCAGCAGCCCAGAGGCTGTTTGTGAGGTACAAAGCCCAAGGACAGGCGCAGCAGGCAGCGGGCTTTCCTCACTGTAGGTAGATGTGGCTTAGGTCTTCCAGCGACAGAGGTGGGTGCCCGTTTTTGGAGGTCAATTTTTTGTCATCCCATTAACAATGAAGTCCCCTTGAGCCTTTTGACCCTCCCAGCCCTGTCCCTGAGCACTGACACGTGCAGACACCGATGAAGTGTCCCCCCCGGCTTGACAGTGAGTTGGCAGCTTGTTCTTTCTGCTCCTCGTAGGTTTATTCTTAGGCTTTCTCTTTCTTGGCCTGTTTACCTGTGAAACCTCATCCTCCAGTCCCAGCATTTCCCTCCTTGTTTTTCAGTCCTCAGCAAATGCATCTTTTTGTTTGCTGCAGAAGAGAGATCATTCTGTCTGGGCTGCAGGATGGGTGGCTGGAGCTGGAGTTTTAATTCAGGAGGCCCAGAAATAGCCTCAGGGTTACTACTAATAGCACACCTCACCTTTTGCTGTCCGTGGAAGATAAATTCTGTCTCAGCTTTTAGCTGTCAGCTTTCAGAGTGCCAGATCTAACCTCCCATTTAAAACCCATGGAGAGCAGTTTGGGACTGTCCCGTCCTTCCCCCAGCACGAGTGGCTCTGAGGGGCATCCAGGGTTACAGAGATGCTCCAATGATCCGCCATCACCAAACACACCTCTGGACAACATTTTTTTAGCTCCTTGCAGCCAGGCTCTTGGCTGAGTGTCCCCATTTCTCTGTGTATGGCTGCTTTAGAAGAAGGCTCTCCAGGGGGTGGCTCTGCTTCTGAGCTGTTTCCCCTGAACATCCTTCGCCCCATTTATTTGTGTCCTCTGCTGAGCTCAGAGCGTGAGTCTCTAGGCTGGTAAGATGAACAATGGATGTTTTAGGCTGAGTTGAGGCATACGGTTGGACTTGGAGGTATTTCCATGGGTTCCTGGTGTCTGAAGCAGGGTCAGGTCAGCCAGGTCCCTGCGAGGCGCTGCTAAGTGGGAGAGGAAAGCAAAGGACCAAAATCCAAATCCCCCCAGTTAAATGCAGCCCTGAAAACATTACTTGAAGGCTGGGATGTGGAGCTCTCCGTGTCAATATTTGTGAAGCAGGAAGAGCCCAGCCAGCTGCAGTGTTTCCATAAACCAGGCTGTGTGTGCAGGGCTGGGGGCAGCCTGGGGCACGCGGGGCTCCCCCAGAACCTCCCGACCCAGCCTAGGGGCTGTGGGAGGACACGGGGGGGCTCTGCTCATGGCCCTGGCCCCTTTGGGGTGGGGGTGGGCTCTGTGCTGTACTTTAGGGCCTGCAGTAAGTGTCGGTGTTGAGCTGTTGCTGCTCCAGCGAAACGCGGGGGAGCTGTGAGAGGAGAGCGCGGCTGCATGAGGGATGCTTGCAAAAAGGATAACAGCACACCGATGTGGTGTCACAGCACCACGTCCTCACTGGGACGAGGTAATGGTGACACCCATCACCCAGCCCTGGAGGGACAAGAGCAGGCAAGAAGCAAGAAGTGGGAATAGTTCCCCCCGGTGTGCTCGGGGCCCATGCCTGACACAGCGCCAGGACCCTGCAGGCACCGAGTGGCAGTCCTGGTGCCACAAGTGACTGGCTCTTCTTACGGGGCCTGAGCCTGAGCCCTTCCCCATTTTCTTTCTACTTTGCAGTATTTCAAGAAAGTCCTAAATATGCAGGTAGTGTGTTCTTTAGTGGTATTGGGTTTTGGAAAAAAATAATTGCAAGAATATTTCCCTGGGTGGAAGAAATAACAGCCATGGTGTCGTGAATGAAGCCATGATTTATTTTGAAGATAGATACTCACGTTCTGGGCTCACATTTCACAGACACTACTAGAAAAGGCAGGCAACATGACTGTGATGGCAAGGAAGGAAAGGGCCTGAGCAGCATCTGAGGGCTGCAACAAAGGTGAGGGCTTAAGCAGGGTGCTAAGAAAGCGCTGTGGCAGGGACAGGCACGGAGTGCGCACTGTGGGTGCACCCAAGGGCTCCCCGGGGACGGGGCTGTGAGGTGCTGAGGCACATTGATGTGGGCAGGAGGTGAAACAGTCCCCCATGCTCTGAAAACAAAATAAATTATCTTTCTCTTGCTGAGTGCACTCGGTGTATCTTGGCCTTTGTGGGGGTAAGGTATAGACTTCAGAGCATCCCCTCCTCCTGCCACCCTACCCCAGATGTCTTCCTTCCAGCACAGCACCTATGCTCTGTCACTCAGCACACAGCCTGTCCTTTGACTTGTGAGCATTCAGGTGGGAAAATGGCCTGTCAGGGCTTTGTCATTTGTTTTACCCTTACCTTTGTTGGATCCTTTTACAGAAGCCCCAAAGTGCTGTTGTGAAAAGACAGCAGGGACTGTGTGGACCTCGGGTAACTTTTCTGAAGACCGAAGACCGTGAGACCTGCCAAACAGCCCGAGAGAAAGGATCTTACTGTGTTGATTTGTTTTCTTTGGTTTATGGGGGGAAAAAATATTTCACACATAATTAGAGCAGCCACAGAGAGATTGTATTAAAGGCGCTTTACTGGAAATTTCAAGGGACAGAACAAGGGAAAGCTGTGTTAACACTAGCAGCCAGGAGAAAGACCTTGCCTGCGAAATGGTGGGGAAGGACAATGTGGGGCGTTCAAGCAGCAAGAAAGAAACTGTTCAGGAGGGCAGCATGTGCATCAGGGCCTGGGATTAAACTAAGCTGCTGCGGGCCACGATGCTCCCAGCTTGCCTCCCCTGGGCCCCAGAGCGCTGCCGGCCGCCGGCCTGGGTGGTCAGGGCTGGGGGGCACGGGCACAGCACCGCGTCAGAGGGAGGGGAGCTCCAGCAGCAAGAAATTTGGTGTTTTCTTCAGCGAAACCCACCCAATTTTCCCCCCTTGTGGTAGTGGGTAAAGCCAGGAGGTCCTTCTGTCCTGATGATCTCTCCAACATGGTAAAGGAGCCCTTGGCTGCTGATTCTGTCTGACGATGCTGCTCCAGAGCAGATCTTTTCAGACAAGGACCCCCAGGACAGACCCAAGACTCAGCGACAAGCCCACCACAGGCCTGTCTCTCTCAAAACCCCGTCACTGTGGGCTCTGAACCCCTTGGTCTGGAGTTCCCTTGTGGACCTTGCTGTCTCTCTCCCAGTTTTCCTTTCTTTCACACTTTCTCCAAAGAGAGAATTGTGTGGGTGGGACGTAACCTTATCTAGGTGGGGTTTTCACTGTTGTTGGGATTGTTGGGTCCTTTAGCTTCAGTGAGAACCTTCAGAATGAAGATCTTGGGTTTCAGTTTTACCCTAGTTGCAAGGAAACTGATGGAGGGAGCAGAGGGCTCCCTCTCTCATGTGTCCATGAGACCCACTCTGCTGCCTTAGTGCGTGGCAGCTACTGCTGAACCATCCGAGCGCTCCATACAACTGAGCTGTCACTTGTGACACGCAGAAGTACCAGCATTCCTGATTTAAAAGTAGAGAAATGAAGTGCACTGTCTTGCCCAGGGCCATGCTAAAATCTTAGATTTTTAGATGGGGAAAAAGAAAAACCTTTAGTTTTCAGAAAGGGAAGCAGCACCTGGACTCACCTGCTCTCAGACCCTGCTCTCCCCTGAGAAACGAAGCGCTCGCTGCCTGCTGGCTCATCCTCCTCATTGTCGCTGCTTGCTTCATTTTCCAAGCTTACATCATCCTGCGGGCAGTACATCCCGTGTGTCTTACCGGAGCCACTCTTCCCAGGTTACCTGAGGGCAAGGCAGGGCTGAACAGCGGCCCTACAGAGGCAGCGAGCACACTGTGCCCGTTTATTTCCTCCCGTGTGCAGGAGGCGAGCGAGGCATACTTGTGGTGGCTGCTATTAGACATCAGGGAGGAGCATTGCCTGGTGGTTGGCGTGGGGACTGACAGGCAGGAGTCCGGGGATGTATTCACAGCCGTGACACTGACTTTGAAGGCAAAATGACATGACCTCGTCTCCTCATGCTTAACAGGGGCATCAATATATTTAACTGCTCTGCAAATGGCCGAGATAGGGCAGTAATTCAGCATCTGCTTGTTTTCTTTGTGCTGTGCCTTCCTGGCTCAGCTGCTGTGCTGCTCTGGCTGTGTTGGCTGGATGGCTAAAGGACATGCAGGGTTAGGGGCACTGAGCACTCGTAGCCCATGAGGGACTATGGAGGGGAAGCAAAGCACATACGTCCCTAAACGCTATGTTTGAGTTGCGTCCATCCCTTTTACCCAGGGGCTGTTCTCCTTTCTCTTGGACTTCATACCTTTCCCTGACAGATGTTCCTTGCTGGACCATCCCTCTTGGTTTCATCCCTCCTGGCTCCATTTCTCTGTGCTCACCCCCGACTCGCAGCCCATGTCCCCTCTGTGTCCCCTCCACGTCCCCTCTGTGTCCCGCCGTGTCCCTGAGTGTCCTCCCTTGGTGCTGGCCACAGAGCAGCTCCCTGGAGGCTGGCTGAAGGCTGTGTCTGTGACAAAGATGGGAAGGAAAGATGACAGAGGGGCAAACCCACATAAAATCAAGGTGAGGAGAAAAGTGAGTGGACAGCCGCTTGGGCTTAGACAGGATCCGTCTGGTGAGAGAGGACACAGTATTGGTGCTGGGCCTGAAACGGAGCCGAGGAGCTGGCCCAGGAGCACCTGAGCACTGGGGGTTATATAGGTGGGTATTTCTGCCTGGTACGGAACTATGGCCTGAAACAGAGGATGCAGATTAATTGGAAAGCAGTACCAGGAGGCAAGGAAGGTTCTGGGACGGTGTTTATAGCCCTCCTCTTTGGTATAGGGCGAGGGTGGCCAAGAATAACCTCCCCTAGTACCGTTAGCGGGGTGAGCAAGTTGGATTTTTCCACTTGCCCTGTGTGTGGCTCTCATCCTTGTCCCCTGACTCATGCCAGCCGTGGCCGTGCCCAGACAGGCTCCTCTATTCACCCCTGCTCGGCTTGCGGGGAGGAGGCCGAGGCAGAGGAAGGACTGCGCGCACCCCCGGACACTTCGGGGCGGCAGTCCCTTCCTTGCCGCTCTTCCCTCCCTAAAAGCCACACTGTTTACTCCAGGTCTGGGTGCCCAGGCAGAGGGCTGGCAGCCCTGCAGCATCCCGAGGGCAGGACACAAGAGATGGAGCAGGGAAACAGGGCTGAACACAGCCGGGCAGCTCCGCTGGGATCTTTCTTTTGATGTGTGCAGCTCTGGTCTGCTCTCCCTCGGCCACTGGAATTACACTGATTTTCCCAGCCAATTTTCCACATCCCTTAGTGCTGAGGTTGGTTCGTGACATTAGTTCTTGCTGTGCTGAGGTGGGCAAATGAGCTGCTGGCGTGGGTCTGGTTCAAGAAAGCCAACGGTGCCGCGCTTCTGCCCCAGCCCATGGAAGACCAGGGGCAAAGGGAACGGAACCAGAGTGAAACACGGAGACACGAGCAGTGGGAAAGAGAGGGTTAGAAGTAAATTGGCCCAAAACATGTTCCACTAGGGAGCTAGGAACAGAAAGTCTGAGGGAGATCAGGGGGATTGAGAGTAATTGGCCATTTTTCAACACGGCCCTGGTGAGATGACATGAGAGATGGGATGGGAGATTTGGGGACCTAGATGAAAGAGGAGCTGGTCTGGTAGGGCAGTTTTGAGCTTCCCAACAGCAAAACATTTTTCTCTCCAAATTGGCCCCCAATTGCCCGCTGAGCCTGGGGTCTGCACTGCAGCAAGCACCTGCTGAGGTCCCTCCAGGATGCTGAAGACAGAGAAAGAAGTTTCCTTTCAGGCACGATCAGGGGCTGCGGAAAAACCAAGGAACTGGTTAATTAGAGCCAAGACCTCAACAGGATGTTCAAGACACAGCTCGGGGCGGGCTGACCTCCAACACATGCTGACAAGCCCTCCTGAAAGCCCACAGTGCCGGGGGAGAGCTGGTGCTGCCTTCCAAGAAGTGCCAACGTGCTGCAGGAGGAGGCTCACTGATCCTGTCTGCAGGGCCCGTGGCTGCCTCCTGCTTTGTTTCCGACCTCTGCAGAAGCAACAGCACCCACTGGAGACACAAGTGCCAGCAGAGAGAGAGCAATAGAGAAAAATACAGAACGTCAGTATTCAATTATGAATGTTAGTATTCAGTTACAGACAAATTTCCCCCGTGCCCGGCTCTGGCATCCTGTAGGGGAGCAGGGTGAAACCCCCTCAGCCCGTGTGCAGAGCAGGAAGCTGAGGAGGGGGTCTTTGTTTTGGGATCTGCTGCAGATCTGGAACAACAGATTGTGTTGAGCTGGGTCAGTGGGTGCTAACACCAAGGGCTGGGGCTCGTGCAGACCTGGGGTGCAAGCTGGATTAGTGAGGATGCTCTGCTGGTTGCCTGTGGTTTCCTTCAGGCCACAGCTAAAGAGGGCAGGAATTTCACATCAGCTCCAGTCTCAGTGGCATTATGGATCGCATCCCAACCTTCAGGTAAAAAGCAGAGCTCTGGAGGAGAGAAGAGGCAGCTCTGGTCACCTTGTCCTGGCTGCCGGTGCCCCGGAGCTGGTGACCGCAGGCATCTGGCAGGGAGCTGGGCTGTGCGGGAGGACTGGAAGTCCTGCTGCTCGCTGCACACAGACGGCCCTTGTTCGGCAGGGCTCAGATACGGCCCTGCACCTTGCTGCGTGCTTGGTCAGCCAGCTGCTCAACAGGATCCTGTGCCAGCTGCTTTTGTGTTTTTTTCCTAGTAAAATTCAGCAGATATCTGTTGCTGAATCCTTTAAGAGAATTAAATGGGAGTTAGACTGTTATCTGCATGGCCTGAGCACAGCATCACTGCACTTGGCCGGTGCAGAGAATCAGCCACAGCCACCCTCTGCATCTCAGAGGGTCTTGCTGGTGTATCTGAAGGCTTTCGGAGAGGTTCTTCAGAGGCAAGGGCAGACTCGCTGAGGGTCGGGAGGTGCTGTGACTCCTGGCCATTCCCACTGCCCTCCCCAGCTGTAACCGCACCCTCTAACCAGGAGTTTCTGTGCTGGAGAAGCAGAATAGTACTGGGGATTTGGCCAACACCAGGTGCATTAGGTGCATGGTACATGGTGGGAGATGGAGGCTGTGGTGCTGTCTCTCCGTGGGGTACCCGTGCCCTGGCAGGAGGAAGGATGCTCTGTTTAACTCTGTGTTGTCCCACAACAGTTTTCCTCAGTTCCCTGCCTTGCTGCTGAGGCTCCATTGTGACCTTTGGCAAGTCGTGTCCTCTTAATCACTGACGTTTCTAGCATAAAAGAGAAGTGGCAGGGCAGCAGTACCACAGGTATGTGGTGGCAGTGCCCTGTAAGACTGGAGCACTCAGACAATCCAATGGTGGCAGCCTCATGGGAAAAGCACCAAGGTGGATGTGCCAGACACCGCTGTTTTGGGTAGGGGGTGGTGGCACTTCCCTAATTCTTCAGGATTAGATGATTCCCCCGTCCTGCTTACCAAAGAGCTTGTGGGCCCCGCTGCAGGTTGGGGTAATGGCCATAAATTATGAGCTGATCTAGGTCTGGAGCATCAAAAGTCCTGAGACCCCCTCCAAGGGTGTTAAAAGGCAAGGAGCCAGCGTGGATGCATTCGCTCTCGTGATTACCTGCAAATGAAGGCGGCAGCTCTGACTCATGTGCTCGTGGAGGGGAATCACAAAGCGAGCTGTATTCTCAATGACTCCCCGGCCGGCGGGCAGGAGCTGGGAGCTAATGTGCAAATCACATCAGAGGCAGAGGAGAGCCTTTTTTCTCCCTCTGTGTTGTTGCACGAAGCCCCCCGACACGGGATCTGAAATCTCTGATTTGTTACATATCATAAGGGTATGCCTCTGATGCTGGTATCCATTCCCAGGTGCTGCTTGGCGTGCTTTGACACTGGTACGAGTCTTAACCCAGGGACTGATCCATGCCACGCTGCAAACAGGGCTTAGGGCTCTGGTTGCTGCTTCAGGATACAGAAGCTGCTGGCTCAGGGGAGGCACTCTGCGTCCCTGACCCCAAAAGCTGTCCTGGAGCTGCTCGGCTGCTGGTCTGGGGAAGTGTTTTATGAATCAAAGCAAACTAAATCTGGTTTTGCACAGTTCCCTCCAGTTTCTTGCCCGCCCGTTGTCAGGGAGGAAATGCTTTTCACATGCCAGCTGGTGACACTGCTCCATTATAAATTGCTCCCCTCCTGTTTTCAAGGCACGACTGCAAAGCGCGGAGAGCTCTCGGAGGTCTGCACCTCCAGGGCATCTGTTGGTGCTGGGGCTTGCAGGTTTGTAAGGGTTGCTGATAGCTTTGATTTTTCTCCTGAACAGGCTTGGAAATCTCGGGGCTGTCTAAGCAACCCCTCCTTCATCCTTTGTGGGTATTGGGGTGCTGGATGGGACCAGGGCCAGCCCAAGGTCCATTTTTCATATCTTTGAAAGGATGAGGCCACTGGGACTTCATAGCTTCGTAACGCTGCTTCTGTGTGCCAGCAGGGAACCCCATGCCCGGTGACAATGCTGTGCCACTAGCAGCAGCTCCTGCCTGAAGGGAGGGTCCCACAGCACCCCTGGAAGGTGCAGGGACGGGTGTCCAGCCCAAGGCAGCCCAGTGCCAAAATCTACAGCATGGTGCATGTGTGTGTGAGCACTGTGTGTGTGTGTGCATGGTGTGTGTGTGCAGGGTGCCTGCAGGAGGAGGGCTGCCTGCACTCACCGGTACTTTTCCATCCTCCCTGTGGCTGCTGCCTGCCGGGTGGGAGCTGTTTGTAGGGCTGAGGCCAAGAAGCGTCCCATGACGTGGCCAGCCCTCCTTTGCCAGAAGCCACCTTTGCAGCAGCAGCGTTTTCCCCACTCCCACAGTCATCTTTAGTTTCATTTTTCTCTCCCAGCTAGGCAGGGCAGGGAAGGCAGCCAGCAGGCCGGTGGAGATGGAGATGTCAACTGCAAGGGGAGAGGCAGGAATTTAGCAGCCCCTGGGCAAAGCCAGCACATCTGAAAGGCTGGCTGCTGTTTGTACACCTTTGTGGATTCCAGACCTGCTGCCACAGCTTAACTCCTCCTGTGCCGGGCTGCCACAGCTGCGGGTACCCACGGCCTTCTTCTCACTTTCCAAAGACATCTGCCTTGTCAGTTTTCCTGACGCGATATTTAGAAAGACAGCGAGCAAAGGATAAGTGGGAATGAAAGTTCCCCAAGAGCAGGGACAAGCTCTGTGCCTTATTTCTGAGCCTGTAGTGATTTGGGTGGGTTTTGGTCTCTGTACAGCATCCGTAAGCAATGGGTGCCTTCAGCTGGCAGTGCTTTATTTTATAATGTGACACTTAAAAGCTGTAAAAACAATTGAGATAAATTATGAATTGCTTATTAAAACAGAATTTGAAAGATATTCTGAGGAACTAGTTTAGCCATGAGATCTGGTGATTTTTAGCCCATTCCCAGAGGCTGTAAGTGGAGGTACCTGAGTTTGGCATAAAATCCTGCAGGACAAAGCTGGCAGCATTACATAGCAGGCATCTTACAAGGCAACAGGCACTTGGAGGAGGAAAGAGGGGGGTATTATCCTGCTCGTCTGCTAAATTTAATGCACCTGTTGATGGCAAAGGGCTGGACTGAGCCCTGACTTAGCCCAGCCTAGCACGGTGTACGAATTGCCACCACTACAAGGCTTAACCCTGTTGAGGTTTCCTTGCTGCCTTGCACAGCAGCGAGATTTTTCTTCTCCTTGGGCGAATCCCTCATGCCCAGCTCTGTAATGGGTTTCAGTCTGGACGCATCACAGCCTCTGCATTTACATGATGAAGCAGGGAGAGAGCCAGGGCCAGGCTGCCCCAAGCGAGCCGCATTTCCTGGAGAGGAGCAAACAAACCAAGCCACCGCTGCCTTGTTTCACCAAGGCATGCCAACACCGGCTTACGCACGCGCTGCAAGTGGAAAGAAACAGCAGCGAGGTTTGTTTTCTTGGAGGAGAAAAATAATCAAAACCAGCCCTGGATGAAAAACCCCACCATGAACAACATGGAGTTTTGTATTCCGGCTGGCAGTTGTGAGGCCAGAAAAACACGATGTTCTCTGGAGTGGACAACAGAAAGCTGCCAGAGACAAGCAGCCGAGGAGCCCCTGGGGCCAGTGTTCCCGTGGATCAGTCCCCTCTGCTCTGTCCTGCCTCTCCTGGGTCTTCTCCTTGCTTTGCATTTCTTCCCGTTTGCTGCCCTACACTGCATGCCGTATGGCTCCTGCTGGGAGACAAGGGAGGAGCTGTGTGAGAGCCAATTGCTCTCTGTGCAGTGACTGAATGCAAAAACGAGAAACGAAAAGGAGGTCAGGGCCAGACAGCCAAAGCAAACGCACATAGCAAATGCAGGGGGAGAAGAAAGGTTTGTAAGATCCCTACACGGGTGGAAACATGGCTTGGGGGGAGCAGCCTGGCTATGTTGGGTGAGCAGCCCTTCCAGCTGCGCTGAACTGAGCTTCTCCTTCAGGAACTGTCCTGCACATTTGTGAGGAGCTCCTGCATCATCCCAGCCAGCCCAGGGGTTATCTGTGTGCCACGTCCTTTCTTTACTGGGCCTCTACATTCAGTGATCGGCCACCAGTGTCTGGACCCTGATTGTACGAGGTGCATTTTCAAAATACAGGACAATAAGAAAGGGCTTCTGCTTACACATTTCCTTATCGTGCTGGTCTTTGGGCCACCACGTAGACCGTCATCAGGCTTACAAATATTTTTGCCAGCTCCCAGTGGCTGGAGGAGTGTTTGTGTTCAACAAATGTGACCCTGAATTACAGCAAATGGGACTCGGTGCCTTTCTGGGAGAATAGCTATCTACCTACCAGCACACGTAGCGAGGCAGGGAAGCAGCTTTCCTCTGGAGTGTCGATCCTCCCCTGCTTTCACACTGGCCATGTCCAAAAGCTGTCATGGTCTGGTCCTATGTTTGGCCAGGTGAGCTGGGGAATGCCAGGTTTGGCATTGCGTGGCTGCTCTGGCAGAGATTCGGCAAAAGGATGGATCAAGGTCACCCTGCATGCTCTGAGTTCATCCTGCACATCCCCAGCAGGCGCAGCCTCAGCACGTGGTGAATGAGACCTGTCTGCCCAGGCTGTGCCTGCCCTGTGAGCAGAGGCTATCTAACCCACCTCTATCAACCCAGCACTTCCACTGGAGCTAAAAGTGTCTTCAGAGTCTTCAAATGCAATTCTAGAGACGCTGGAAGAGTGCCTATATTTGGCTGTAGGTAACCTGAAATGCAAAACATTTGTGAAATGCAAACCAGGCACGAACTGGTGGGTAAGTGGGGCACCCTGCTTTCTCCCAGCTGCAGGTCTGACCACCAGGACACAGCTAATGTATTAGAGAAAACAAGAATTTCAGCTTCCAGTAAGACAAAGCAATAACAATAAGATAAAAAACACAACAAACAAACAAATAATAATAATAATAATAATAAACAACAAGGAAATTGTATGCCTCCACCTGCATCAATGAGTTGAGGAAAAGGGAGCTGGTGCTGGTGTGGGTTTTAGAAAACCTCTGAGGAAGGTGGTTTCTCCATCATGCTCTAATGAGAAGCGTGCATCTCTTGTCAATATCCATCATGTAAAACAATGTGAGCTCCAGATCACCTGGGAGGAAATGAAATTGTTAGAATAAAAGACCAGCATGGGATTCGAGCCCCTCTGTGAAAGTAAGCACATTGGCTCATCTGGGGAATTTATTTAGCAGATGGAAATACTTAACCTTAAAGATCATGTCTCCAAAAGAGTGTAAAATATTATTATTATTTTTCTGTTGGCTTTCAAACATACTACTCTCTGTAAAACATGAAGGCAATATTCCTTTACATGTGGCTCCCTCCTTCTCTTTTGCAGGAGCCCCGGGGCTGTTTGTCCTGTTACCTACACAGGCAGAGGGAATGTATCTGATCACAAGGAGAGGGTGATGAGATCACACAGAAAGGTTTTGGTTAAGATTTGACAGGTGTAACAATGACAAGCTGCGGGATGGCTGCAGGAGCGACTGCCACCGAGCTGCCTCCACGCCCAGGGGCAGCTGCCGGGGGCTCGAGGCATCGCGGTGCCCGGAGCAGACTGCAGCTTTGGAAATCCACAGCGTGGCGAACAGCTGGTCATGTTGCAGTTCCACAACGCAGGAAAAAGAGAAAAAGAAAAGAAAATTATACTGCTGGCACGCTCCCCCCACTTGTCCTCACGTCTGGTCTGCCACACGGTCTGGTTTTCACCATGGGGAAAGCCACGTTGGCGCTTATTTTCCAGTTTGCGCTTGCTGATAGTGAACCAGGTGCAGAATGTGTTTCAGGGACAGGAGCTGAGGGCAGTCCCTGTCTGTGCAGGGTTTTTCCAGGCACGGGGCTGTGGGAAGCGATTGCCACTTCCCTGTGCTGCTGTGGCTGTGCACCCGCTGCCGCCTGCGTGCTGCGGGCTCCGTCGCAACAATTAGCATGAAAAGGGGAAAGGAGAGAAAGAAAAGCCTGGGGGAACGTATCCGAAGAAGAGAAAACGCCAGTGCGGGCCAAGAGAGATTTTCTCCAGCCGAAAATCTGTCGTGCAAGCTCTTGAGCTGGCAGAGGGCTGGCGGGCTGGAGCCACGCCGCTGGGTGAGCGGCTGAATGCCCCTTTCTTTCCGTGCGCCTCCTGAAAAAAAGCACAAGGGAGCCCAAAGCAGGGCAGAGAGACGTATAAATCCCGTGTGTAATCCTGTTTTTTGTGGAGTCAGCCCCGCGTGTTTGAGACTCACCTTGGATAACTCGCTGCGGGGTGGAACAGCTCCTCCCATTCCCACCCCAAGGCCAGTTTGGGGAGGTTTTGGTTGTTTGCCCAAGGCAGGACGCACGGGGAGCATCCAGAGCTGGCACCGGCGTGGCCGTGATGTCCTTGGGGACAGCGGCTGGGCTGCCTGCCCCTGGGGGTCCCCCTCCGGAGTTTAACCGGGTGTCACCTGCACGGAACGTGACTCGGAGAGACAGAAGGAGAAAAGGGTGGACCTCCAGCCTCCGCTGCGTCTCCAGCTGTTCCCTAGCCATTCCCTCCTGGAACAATTAAGACCAGAGTGCTTAATTAGAGAAGATTCTGTTTTATATATTTACATAGGATTTTTGTTCTCAGGCTAAGCGCTCTGCAGAAAGTTACATGGAAGTGTGCAGGAACAGCACACAGGGAATGTGGAAAGCCATCAGAGCCGGCATATTTACAAGATTTAGGCTTCTTAAAATTATTCTTATTTTCTCTGTGGAAAGGTCCATTCTTAATTCATTGAGGATGACAGGAATAATTAAAAAAGAAAAAAAAAAAGCCCCAAAAGGCCAAGAATAGAGGAACTTTTTTTACAAAAAGTCAATATTTTGGGCTTGTTTTCCTTGTACAAATGTCCAAAGGAGGTGAAGGCAAGTGACAGGTTGTGTTTGTTTCGGGTTTTTCTCATTTAGAAGAAGGGTTTTGTCATGGTGTGTGGCAGGAGGTCTGCAGTGGGGCGGTGTCGGGGCCTTGACACCAGTTCTTTTGCTTTTCCACCTGCTGCAGAGCATGCATCCCCTACGAGATGAAGGCTTGTTGTGCCTCCCCGTGCCCTACCCTGAGAGCGCTGCCACCCGCTCCCAGCCCCAGGGGAAGGGGCAGCAGCCAGTGGGTGACCCATCTGCTTTCCTCAGCCTTCTCTCGGTGTATATCACTGTGGTGTGAGCCCACGTAAAGCTGGTTGGCCCAACCGAGCTGGTGGGCTTGGATGCCCCTGCCATTAACGCCTATGGAAAAGCATCGAAGTGTCACGGGGGAAATACCGACCCCCAGAGCCACGCAGATGGAGGGAGGATAACAGCCATAGGGACATATGCACTGCTGTGGAGCCTTATGAGGAAAAATGCTTTAATACAGGAGTACCCATACGTCCCTCTGGCCTTTCAGCAGGAGATGGCCCTCTGCATATCGGGATCTGTGATCCCTCAGAGCTGCAATTGTCCAAGCTGCAGGGTGGAGAACCTGGGGAATTTATTCTGAAGTGCCAGCTCTCCACAACGCTTCAGTTAGGAGATAGGATTACACTTAATTCACTGCATCTGAATGCTTGCACAATTTCTTTTTCCATGAAAGGAAAAGAAAGCTCCTGGTCTTCCCTTGCCTTATCTTCTCCTTGTCCTCACCCCAGGATGCTGCAGTGCTACCCTAAGTCCCCTCCTGGGAATCTCCCCAGCTCAGGGTCCTTCCGTGTGCCCCATGCTCCCCGCGGTGCCACGGGGGTCCCGTAGCCAGATGGGGTGGGAGCAGCCCCGGGCCAGCAGCAGGCTGCTGCTAACCCCGAGGCATGGCTGGAGCAGCAAGCGGCATCCAGGGCTGTTATCCACTTAGCTACTCCTCGTAGGGCAGGTCAGATCACCTTGGTGTGAAAATTATTCAGGGGGTTTTATAGCATTTTTCAAATAAACATGCAAGGCAGACTATTTTCATTACTTTCCCAGCCTCCTGTAAAATTTGTCAACGGAGTGCTTGGGGAACACATTAACCCTGTGCGCCTGGCGGGAAGAGCTCTGCGATGAGAGGCCTGCAGGCCCTCGCCACCAGCAGAGCTGCAGGATGTAAGGGGTCCCTCTGCCTCGTCATTACAGCGAGAGCCAGGAGGAAGACTGGCTCTGGGAACTGTGCTAGGCCAGGCGTTCACAGCCTCCATGAGTCCCAGGATGGCTGTGGAAAAAAAATCTATCAATAGATCAACGCTGGCAAGGCTCAAAGGATGAGGTGCCTCCATGGGGAGCAAGCATTGGAGGACCCTTCCCGTGGGGAACTCTCCTGGGATGGAGGAGAAACTCTTCCTGGCCATCAAAGAGAGCATTTCATCTCGGTGTGTGTGCCGTGGGGTGCCTGGTTTATGGTGGGTGAGCTCATTGACGGGCTGGGGGATGAATGCCCACTTCTGTGGGGGCAGCCAGGCAGCGGCGTGGGGCCAGCTGGGACCTGAAAGGGTTCAAAGATCCCCCAGCGCACCAGGCAGCTCTTCTGCTAATGGGCTGCTTAAATCATTTTACATAATGTTGAAAATGGCCTTTAATTAGCACTGCCTATTTCTCTTTGTCCCTTTGGTGACAGAGGCAAGGTCTCAAGCCTCTTCCCTTTCATTTCTTCCCATTTCCTCTCCCCAGAACTCTTTCCTTTTTTTGACATGCTTTCACTGATGCCAAAACCACCAACAGTGTTTCTCTACAGGGCTAAATGTGGGAAGAAAAGCTCATGTGGTGGCCACCATCCTCGGCATATGGAGAGAAGGTCCAGAAGCCACACAGATCCTGCTTGGTGCGGGGCTGGGAACCAGCCATCATCTCAGCCCTTGGCCGAGGCTCTCAGAGCAAAGACGAGCAGGAACAGGCAGACTGAAAGGAGAGCTGCTCTCAAAAGCTCTTCTGTCCAATATAGGCTTTTCTCTGCTGCTCTGAGTCAGCATTTGGCCTTACGCTTTTGCTTTTCCCAGCCCAGCTAGGAGAGTGGAAGAACTGGAGTTCCGAGTACTTGGTAGCGAAGGTGACTAAGGAATAAAAACAGTGATTCACACGTGTGTTTGTGAGCTTGAGCCCTCTGTTTGAATTGCTGCTATTTATGGGTGGTGGAACCTTGTCTTCTGGGTGAAAATATTTGCAAACCCCCGTATTATTTAAGCCTTAGTGATCATCTGTTCACTTGTCCTTGCCATACAGGTGCTATTTTTTGTTGTTGTCTTTTAGACTGATTTTCTGTTCTCTGTTCAGAAAGAAAAAAAAAAAAGAAAAAAAAATCACCAACAAACAACTCACAAACAAAAGTAAACCCAAACCAAAATCAAAACTGTGTCCATTTCAGCGTCTAAATGTCACAGTGTAGAGAACAAACTGGAAATAACAATCAAATAGTCCTTATCCCAGAAATCATCAGAGAGGTTCATTGGTAGGTGCTCTGGAGCAGCAGACAGTCTCAAAGTTGGGGTCACTCCACCAGCAAGCTGACAAGTCTGTGCCCTTACAAATAGCTGCTCGAGGAGCCGGCAGCTGCTCCTGTGGGAATTCCCAGCCTATCAGCCTCCAATCTTTCCCAGTAGTGAGGTGCTCCAGTAAGCAAATCTCATCTTTTCATCATGAATGACTTCTCCTCCTCCACAAGCACCTATCCCCCATCTCTGATGTAACCCAGTCACTGTACTTTTTGGATTATTTTGATTTAAAAAAGAATATTGAACTGTGGCGACTCCGAATGTGTTTCCCATTAGAGCTGCTTGGCACTGTGGTTTCCCTTCTGTCTCACCCTTTGGCGCATTGCCTTACGCTTTACCCACATTCAGGTTCAGGCCACTGAGACGTCTGAGCCCAAGTGCTTTGGGTGTATAATAGAAATAACTCTGGAAAATGGCTCTGTATTTAAGAAGTAGCTATATATGTTATGAGTACAGGCTGTTAATGGGGTCTTTGGCCACACAAATGAATATAGTCACATATATTCTAATAAGAGAATACCACATTCCGTTAGCAGTCAGTTCCTTGACATCTCTGCCATGAAACTTGTTTGGGCTACATGGGCTGCATGGGAGCTGCGGCTCGTGCCAGAGGGGGCACAGACCTCAGCCAGACTGACCACAGCCCCCCAGGACTGATGGCGTAGGCACAGGCCTCTGAAGTAAGAGCAGATTTGTTCTGGTCTCTTCCAACGTCACCAAATTATTCTTGTCATCAGTCCACACGGATGCTACGGTCGGGGTGGGAAAAGAAATAATCAGATTTATTGAATCCTTTTGTCTCCTTTGAGTTTACAGTTGGGCTTTTGTTCTAGTCTCTCTCGTTGGTATTTCCTTGGCAGCTCATGAGGGATTTCTTTTTTTTTTTTGAATGATCAAGCTTGTTTTGTGCCAAAGGAGAAAGGAGAGACAACCATTCTCCAAAGCTCAGGAAATGTGACATCACCCAAAATGCAGACCCAGCTTTTTGGCGGCCAGGTGGTAAAATGAAATATTCTCAGCAGTCTCAGCATCTCCACTGCAAGGAAATTAGAAGCAGAAAGTTGGGATGACAGCCCTTGGCAGCTCTATTCAACTTGGGGTTGGGACGCTAAAAATACCAGCTTGGCAAGACCGCTAGAGAGAATAATAAAAAGGCCTCAATTTTGCCAGAATTGTGGATTTCTGCTCCGCCGCCGAGCAGAAGCTGTGAGCGGTGACTCACACTTCGCTTGACACAGTCTGGCACTTTGGTAGCTCGTCGGCCCGGGGATCTCAGAGCTCCCGTTATCCCAGCCAAACCCAGCCGCATCTCGGCAGGGCTGGCGTGGAAGCAGGGGAAGCTGGCAGATAACGGGCATTTTCCTCCGCATCCAGACAGGCTCCAGAGCATGGGAGCTCACATATGTCTAACGGCTCGGGCCACAGCTAGGCTAATTTTTAGAGGCGCGTGTTTCCGTCTGAGCAGCGAGCACAGGCACCGGGTTTTCAACAGAGCTTAACACTTGGAGAAACCAAAACGTGGCCAGAAGTCTTGTAGCAGGACTGCTGGATGCTGGGGTTTTGGAAGGCAGAACTTTGTCCCCAGAAGGTCCACGTCTCCCTGGCCCCTGCACCGATGGGAAGGACGATTTGTGCCACCGCAGGCTTTGCCAGGTGATGTTTTATGGCCTGGGTGCACACAGCGAGGTCAGGCTGGAAAAGCTACTGGTTCTGGTCTTAAAATCTTTTCCCCTGTGCATTTCTCATGTCTCAATGTTCTCATCAGCTTGACACAAGCTGTTTATCTTAGGAGGGGATTTGGCAGGCTCGTGCTGCTGTTTGGTACCTGCAGCGTGCAGAACAGGAAGGTAGGCAGTTCCCCCAGCCAAAGAAGGACAGCAGAGTCCTGCACTTGGAGATTTGCTCCAGACAGACACCAAAGCTGCCAAAGTAACACCATGTACCTGGTCTTTCACAACAGGGACAGCACAGATGGCCAAAACCGCATCCCATATCCATGGTATAATTCTGTCATAACCTCTGGATATTATGAGCCCATCTCCTGGGAGCCATTCCTAAGGGAGATGTCAGCTGCAACACCTGAAAGAGCTGTCACTGCCTCTTAGCAGTGATAGTAACATATCCTGTCCCTGCAGAACAAGGGTGACCTTCAGCTGGGAACTCAAACCATCACAGAAATAAGAAAGGCTCCATAAGCAGGTTGGCATGGCCCAGCCTGTTCTCCAGGCTGCATGCCACCTGGGGAAGAGTTGGGGGTCTCGGGAGGGAGGGATGGATTCATGCAGCCCTGATTTTGGTACCATAACCAGCCCCACGCAGCACAGCATGTGTGCCATAGATCCTCTGTACTATCATGCCTGTACAGTGGATTTATTTTATTTTATTTTATTTTATTTTATTTTATTTTATTTTATTTTATTTTATTTTATTTTATTTT
>CM021740.1:13818325-13846474 GCA_011075105.1 Heteronetta atricapilla
TTATTTTATTTTATTTTATTTTATTTTATTTTATTTTATTTTATTTTTGTTAATGGAGCTGCAGCAGCATCACAAAACCAAGGCAAAATATCAAAAACCAGGTGTTTGGCCAGAGCAAGCGGCTGGATTAGCTGCTAATGCTAAACACTGCTCTCCAGCCATGGGTGGGTGTGTGGAGAAAGCATCTCAAGGCCATTCAGAGCTTGCTGGATACTATACTTTTTTGTCAATTTCAACTTTTTTGTCATGTGTATCTGTGATACCTTTCTTTAGGACAAACCTGTGGGTGACTGTTTCTGCTTATTTTTAGATGAGAACCTGTATGGAAATGTTCTTCTCCTCCACTTCAGGGCCAAATTCAGCAGTGGAGAAAAGCACTGAGAAAAAAGCAGAGAGAGAAAATAAAAAGCCTGGCTCTTAGCTCCCACACATGCAAGAGGACCCGAGAACCAGGTAGAGCCTTCTTGTGTCGAGTCCTTAAAAGCTTCATTGTGATGATTTTGCAGGAACATATTTATTTTGTTTCCTGAGCCGTATGAGCAGGGCATTGTATCTGCTGGATTAAGGCAGCTCTGTGCTGCTTGGAGAACTATGAAATCCCTCCTCTGTCAGGCTGAAGTGAAAGGATCCCATTCATCTGGGCACTGCCGCCCGGTGGGGTCTGCTTAGCATTCATCCCCAAGTGCGACCGAGCTCCTGCTGCTGTCTCTGGCCCGTGCTGCTCCTCTCCCACATCCCCCTGCCCTACAAACGCCGGCAGCCAAGAGAAGAGAATAGGGAACCTCGCTCACAGGCACTCATCGGCATTCAGTGGGCATTTGCCCCAGTACCCTACTTCACGCCAGTGAAGGCTCTTGGCCCTGCTGCGTGCCAGCGACGTGCAGAGCAGCAGATCCAAGGGCCAGGGAGCGGCGGGAGAGCAGCCGCCGGTGACGACATGTGAATCAGCATCATCCACAGCACGGGCACGGCCGGGGCAAGCGGGGAGCCGGGGCCACGTGCAAGAATGTGCAGGTGTCTCTGTGCACGCATGGAGGTTGGGACATGGAGGGGGATGTGCATGGGAGCTGGAGGAGACATGAAGGGGTGGAAATCAGCTCAGGGTTGCAGATGTGTGGGAGAGATCAAGGGCTTGGCCAGTTTCCGCTTTCTTCTCCTGTGTTTGCTTTAATGGTGACCGGCCGTTGGGTTTTTGTTCATAGTTTGGATTCCTGATATGAAGCCAGATACTATTTATTTGCTCTAATTTTTCTTCCCTAACATCTGTCTAGGGTCTGACCTTTTTTTTCTTTCCAACTACTGGCTAGAGACAGTATTAGGGGAAAATTGATAGGACAGCTCTTGAGAATTATGCATTGTCCAAGCCAGACACAAAGCAATGTTTCCTTCCTTGCTTAAATTCTGTCCAGATGAGATTGGACCCGTGCCTGAGCATCTGTGCTCAACAAAGCTCCCAAATCACTTGCACCTTGGCGATAAGGACAGCCCTAAATCAGCCCAGATCACAGAGGATGTGGGGCTGAAAGAGCACCCGTTGCTTGGGGTGGTTTCTCCAGCTGAGGATGGCCGTTTCTGTCTGCACATGAATCTCCAGCCTGATGGAGTGAAACCTGGCATTGGAATATGGGTTGGTGAGTGCAGGCTAGACCTTGAGGCTTCATGCTCTGTTTCTGCAGGTCAGCAGTGATGGAGGGAAGAAGAGGCCTGAATTAGAGTCAGGAGCCAGTGTCTCACCCTTCTGGGTCCTGGCTGGGGCTGGCTGGGGTATAGAAAGTTTCCCTGGGGTGGTTCTGCCTGTATGCATGGCCCTAGCAGCAGAAGGAAGTATCCAAAATCTCCTTGGGAAACGAAGAGCGTAGAGACAGTGGAGGAAACCAGCCAAACCTCACAGTGTGTGGCCACATCGGACCTCAGCTCTGCCCATCAATAACACCATTTATTGTTTTTAGAGGGAAAAATGTACCTTTGTGAAAACAGCATTTCCCAAGCTGACTGCTGCTTCGGGGAGGGAGAGGAAGGGGTCTCTGCTTGGCTGGAAGGCACCGCGTTGCTGCCTTCTGGGCCCCTCCAGAGGCATCACATTTCAGACAAGTTGTCATTTCTGGTTATACTTCCAGTGCTTTCTACTAACGACAGGCAGGGAACAAGTGGCCCTTTCTTCCCAGCACTCCAACAGACGCGGTGGAAAGACGGGAGGGCTGATGAGAGACATCGCATTGTGCCCTCCTGGTGCAATGTCCCCCACGAGCGCCCGCGCAGCCGGGGAGCGACTTAGGCTCTATCTTGATAACTGCGCGCTGACCTCACTGGAGACATGACGCAATTACCGGGCCTGCGAGAGAAACCCCTGGAGACCGGCTGCTTAAAACACTGCTCCCTTATGCCTGGAACAACACTTCCAGTCTTCCAGCCTTGAGAAGCTCCTGTCTGTCCCCAGCCCGGCCTGCCGGGCGCTGCTCGGGGCTTGCTGGAGGATGCAGGGTCTGGGGACGCAGAGCTGGGGTGGCAGCCCCAGGCCCCCCAACACCTCTGGGACCACTTGTCCCTGGTGTCACTTGTAAGGAGGAGGCAGATCAGTGGTGATTACTTTTTTGAGGGGGAAACGGGGGAGCAGAGAAAATCTGTACGTCACAGAGGATTCCTCCAGGAAGAACAGTCCTTCATCTAGTTATAGGAGATACAGCACTCTCATAGCGGCTCTGTCACGTGGAGTTTGCTAAAGTGATGCCAGCTCTTGCTAAGAATCGTATTTAGGAAATTCCTACACGAATGTGTGCAATGTGGCTGTGGAAAGGGCATTTTGCACCTCTGCAGGGCCTCATCCAGCAGGGCTGAGGCTCTGCCACCCTCCCTGTGGCTCGGGCTCCAGCTCCAGGAGGAAAGAGCCAGGCAGGCCTTCCTACATGTACGGCAGGGAGCTCAGTGTGCACACCATGGCACTATCATCCCTGAGTGCCATTTGTGCCCTAAGTGCCATCAACCCTGCTTCTAAACCTTGTCAGGATCCCGGTCCTCTGACCGCATGCGAGTGGCACAGTTAGAAAAGAGGATGTAATGGTAACAGGCACAGAAACTGTGCTCAGTCCAGCAGGACAGGCTCAGAGCTACGGGTCTGATGCAGCCCTCATTGTCACATTTGGATCTTTGGGCTGAAGGCCAGCAGCATAAAGAGAGCTTATAGAGCACAGGCCTAGGGGGCTGCTAGCCACCTCCAGGCCTGTTGAGGAGGCAGTTTAGGTGGCTCAGGTAAGCTCCAGCAGGGCACAGTGTGCTGGGGCCTTCACTGCTCAGCTAGCATCAGGTGTGGTGCAAATGCTGAATGGCGTTCGAAGGAGCAGACAGCCACGGACTTTTTTCAGTCGCTGGTTCACACTTTGGCCGGTGTGAATCCAGCCTGCTTTGTGGGCTCTGGGGTGACCAGTCACCCCCTGCCATCACAAGAAGGCTGGGCCTGGAGACAGCAGCTTAGAAGGGGACTTAGAGACAGAAAGGCTTTGATGAGAAAAAAAAAAAAAAAAGGATGAGGGGAAAAAAAAGGAAAGAAAAGGGAGGGGGGGAAGCCCATCCAAATGACTCTTTTCTCAGTAATTTTTGCTAATTATGAAGCCATTGACTTCTATTCCCAAAGCCTCCCTGTGTGAGGGAACTTAATCACTGATGACAACTTTTTGGCATATTCGGAGTTGTCGCTGACAAGAACACATACCAGACACCTCCACCCAACAGCAATATCCGCCTCAACAAAATGAAGTCTCCACGTTACTTTCAGTGCCATCACTCATTTTGTCACATTCTCTTCTACTGTTGCCCTGTTAGCCACACCACGATGTCAGTTTACAGTAGCCATGGATGTGTCCCAGTTGTTTGGAGACACCTTTGTAACAAACAATACAAACATTATCTTCTTCCAAAAGGCACTTTTTTGTCTGCAGTGATGACAGGAGGACCAGGTGAGAACCTGCCTGTGGGCTGTGTTATGCTGATTAGAGACAGAGATTTATAAACTTGATTTTGTTTGAGGAGCCTCCCAAATACTGCTGACACTCCTGGTTTGGATGTGGAGATTCTGCAGAAAAATTTCAGCCCCAAGGAAAAAGCAGGCAAGAATCAGCATTGTCATCGGGGAGAAAGAACCATTTTCCAAGGGAATGGGAACTCAAGGCGAGCTGTGCAAATGGGGACTGGTGCTGTGAACCACACACAACAACACTCTCATTCCAGATTCGCCATTCTCACAGCATTCATTGCAAGGGCTGTTAATGCCCATTTTCCATCTGACCAAGACTTTTCATGGGCCCAGCTGCACTGAATCCAGCTGTGCTGGAGAAGAGATTGCTTGAAATGGGCTATGGACTTCTTGGATCAGCAAATAAAACTGCCTGAATTAAGCAGAGTCGCACGGACTACCCCCCAGTAGATCACACGACAGCCAAGAAGGCAGTTATGCCAAAACTACCATTTACCTGTGTCTCAGGGGCTGCTGTAACAGCAGCTATAGACAAAGACACACCTTGATGAAGGTTGGCATAATGGAATCTTCTCCTATGTGTCCCAGCACTGAGCAGAGGCTCCTGGTCTGAGCTCACACTGCATCCCAAGGCACTGGCTAAGCCCCTTCCTGCTCCAGACAGAACCCTAATTGCTGATGCTTGGCAGCCACTCCGTCATGAGCAATAAGGGAAATTCATATTTTGTGCTCTAAATGTGTTTATTAGCCAAGAAGTTATCACCTGAAAGTGGACGCCAGGGCATGTCCAGAAACCTCGTTCCCTAAGGTTCCCACCAACAATGTGGGCACTGTAAAATCTCGTGGCTCTTTGGTACCAGCTCCACGGCTGCTAAATCTGTGCAGAAACCTAACGAAATCCATGGATCTTTTTTAATGTCACAAAGTAACTTCTTGAATGGCTAACTCAGGAGGAAAGGTTTTTGAGAAACTTTACAGTCACCGGAGGAAATTTGTGAGTTGCGATGTGTGGCTATTTGATGACGGAGAGCACGTAAATCAATCTCTTGGGATGAAGCTGGCACGCCTGCTCTCTTTATGCTCTTGACCTGGTGCAAATTCATGCTCTGGTCTTGCAGCGTGAATATCCCACTCATCTGACTTCTCCACACCCCCAGTTAATTACAACTCTGCATTTCCTTAAAGAACCCCAGGTGCAAACATACAGATTAGAGGCGGTTACAGGAATAGGCTGCTTGGCTCGCAGAGCTAAAAGGTTATTGTTGCTTCCACGGAGGTTTCATACAGTGTGCGTGTGTGTGTGCATACACATATTTATATTTCAATTATATTTATGTTATTATTTCAATTACAACCATCCATCTCTCCATAATGCCCGATTTCATTCTGCACCGGATTAAGCCCTGGTTGGATGCCAGCTCTGAAATGGCATGAATGAGTCCTCAGAGTGTGGGGAACCTTTCATCATGAAGGTCTTGAAATAAATGTCACCACTGCTCTCATCTCTTTCTCTGAATCCCTCTTTTGCCCCATCCCTCCTTCCTGCTCACTGAGGACACTATGGCACTGTATTGACTGGTGAAGAAAGTGGCTCTTCTTGAGAATCACACGTGCCCTTCTGTTGGAGGGAGGCTGGGAGCTGCGGTCGACGTGTGCTCCGCTGTCCCTTGAGATGCTGTGACGAGAGTCTTGTCTTCACTGCCCACGTAAAAGTAACTGAAACCCCATTATGCTCTCCAGCTCAGATGCAAAAGTGAAGATGAAGTGTTCTGGTTTTATTGGAAGGCAAATTTACCTGAGCCAACCTTTGGCACTGTTCACATGTACTACTTGCCATGGGGCAAACACATGCCTGTATTGTTAGAAAAGGCAAGATCGGTGACTGCCAGGTTCATCCTCGCCCCCTCACACAATGCAGCAAGAGACAAAGTCTTATGGATATAAGCAACATCATACCTCAAAGCCATAAACACCTCAGTAGCCCTTTGGGAGGCTTTCAGCTGACAAAGGAGGACTTTTCTGGGGGTGGGAGCCGGGGGTTTCACAGCCCAATGCTTTGCCATCTCATTTTGGGGCCCTTTGCATTCTAGAGTGATTTTTAGGAGCAAGGGACACATCATCCAGGATGCATCATGCCAGGATGCACAAAATGAGGATGGTGTGAATCATCATGTGGAAAACCACATCTGAACAATAGTCAAATTCCTCAGCATTCATATCTTTGGAGCTTTCAGATGTATCCCCACCAAAAGTAGGAAGTACAGTACAAAATGAGGCAGTTCAAAGTCTGTTTTCTAGGGGTCTAGTAACCATTTTGCAGCTTCAGTCATTCTCACATGCTGCAGCTATTGCCTCAGTAAATACATAAACACTGAAGTATAAACTCCTGTAATGCTAAGGAAATACCCCAAACACCAACAAATGGGTGAGCTGCAGTGAGTGCTGGTGGAATAAATCCCAGGCTCCTGCGGGCTCTGATGATTCAGGCTTTGCATTCTCATGGTTTATGATTCCACCAGATTTCCTTGATGCAATTATTTTCTTGCCACTCTGCAGTCTACAAATGCTAAATATAACGTTGCACATAAAATAATACCCTCATTCCTGAAACAGTCACTTGCCTAAAGCCCTGCCAAACAGACGCTTTTCATATTACATTAGTCATGAGCTGTGGCTGACAACAAGTTCCTCTTTGGAGACCCCTCCTAGAAATCTTGTGGAAAAGTCCTTTCTTTTTTATTTAAATAATTCCAAGCTAGCTGAGCGTATCAGGCAGGAAAACATTAACATTTTCCAAGAAGTGGCTGATGTCTCATGCACCCTTTAACAGTTGCTGCTGGTTCTTTAACAGATGCGTGGGAGGGATGTGAGTGACTGTGAGTGGGGAAGTGGTGTCATTGCTCAACACCAATAAAGACACATGAGGCTGAGCTTTGGAAAGAGATTTTATAGTCTAGGAAGGACTTATGAATGAACCAAGAGACCCTCTGTGCTAGTTAGTGCTGGCAGTCAGGTTCAGGCTCCCACCATTTTATCCCTCGTGTTTTCAGGGCTCACGTGCCGAGCAAGGTGAAGGCTGTAAAATGCTCCCAACATGGGAATATCCCTTCTGAGCTCCTCCAGCCAGGGGTGGATGGAGTGTGCAGAACTGAGCAGCGGGACAGCAGACCCTCTCCCATGGTCAGAGCTGTGGGTATCCATGTAGGACAGTGCCAGCTTCACCTCCTGGCTTCCTACATTCCAGGTCACTGAGCAAGGTGGGAGCCAGAGCTCCAGGTATCCCTGCACAAGGCAAAGGAGGCTGGCTTGGATGATGTCCTTCCTTCACAAGGAAAATCAAACCCTCTTCCCCTATCCCATTCCCAGAAAGGGACATCAACAGTGCCCCTTAGGGCAATGTTCCTTGGCACCTCGTGCCCTGTGTGAACACCAGGCACTCTCTGCCTCCCCACTGTTGATCACCAACCCAATGTCTTCCAGCAGCTCAGGGTCGAGGGAGTGGGATCTGGGGGCAAAGAGCAGCACAGTGCAATGGGGTGTCCTCTGCAATGCAGGCTGGGAGTCAGTCCTTTTCTCCAGTGCCATTTGGAGGGCAAGGAGACGGGAGAGGAGCTGCGGGGTGTGGTGCCACGCCACAGTTTTCCACGTGGCAAAGCCAGTTGGAGTCCTCATCTTGCCAACCTCCAGCTCCTCTCTGCTGCGAGGCAGCTGGCCACCCCGCTCCATTGTGCCAAACTCGGTCTAACTGGGTCAGGGATCTGAGCTTTAAAAAAGCCCTCAAAAATAAACACCAGCTTTCTTATGAACCTCATCCACTTCATTGTTTTTAAGCATAAAAAAGGTTCTCATCAACAGCAGTTTGAAGGAGGGAGAGGTAGAGGAGAGGAAACAACTTCCCATATATGTTTTTTTTCCACCAAAGAAACCATACCTGTTTTCCACCGAGCCATTTATTCCAGGCAGGCAGATAAATGCTGCCCAGAGGACGTGGCAGTCCGAGCCCTGCAGACAGCAAAGCCGAGCGGGAACCTGCCTGTTGTCAGCTAATATACAGCACCAGACCTTACAGGAGCAGAGGCTCCGCTGCCTTGCACCTCAGCCTCCTACAAGGCATGGTGGGGATGGCCAGAAGAGCACACGGAGCACGCAGGCGCATCACTCTGTTGGTGCACCATGAGGCCAGCTGCAAGGCAGCAGCTCCTCTGGGTGGTAATGGTGTGCCCCGGTGCCTGGTGGTAACGGGGTGTCTGTCCATCCAGACGGGGCTGGAGAGGCCATCGAGTGGTTGCTCTCAAAGGACCTCTGGAGTCTGTTACCTCTTGAACTCAAAAACATGAATATTCTGTCCCTGGTCTCCGTGGAATAGAGACAGAGCGGTGCCGTCTCTTCTTCATGGACCCCCGGCTGTTCTGAAAGGTTTCTCAGAGCTGATCACCTGAACTAGTGGCTTGTGGCTAAGTCAAGCCTTTTCCACTCTCTGCATCTCCCAAATGAAGTTCTTTCAAGAACAGCTTGTTCCTTTTTGGCCTCAGTATTAGGATTATTAAATACAACTTGGATCCAGCTCTTGAAACTTTCCCCCAAGATGCCATTTAATTAAAGCAGTGGAAAGAAAAGACCAGTCTAAATGTTGTAACATTTTTAATTAGTGAAACCTTTATTTTATTTGCTAAAAAACAAGATTACCTCTAAGTCCATTAAAATGAGTCCTCCATTGAAAGGCTTTGCAGTGTGTGTGAAAGGGAGATTTAAAGGATGTTAATGAGGGCTTAAATATGCTAAAATAATTGAATGATATTTTTAATGGAAGAACTTAAATAACCTTTTATTCCCATCACGCTGAGCATGTAAGTTTGTGTGATTATGCCTTTGAAGTCCACTTGAACATGCACCTGGATGGGCACACACCTGCCTCCATCCAGACCCTCCCATTCATCCATCCCTACTGCCAGGGGGAACCATCATCCTTCCCCACTAATTCCTGAATAATGAGATCTCTGAAACAGTAGTTATGTGCTCAGTTCATAAATACTTCAAGTCCTTCTATTTACAGTCCCATGAGTCATTTATTGTGATGGAGGACTCTGTTTCCTTTGGTTGTGGGGGCTTTTTAGGAAAGAGATCTTCTTTAAACATTACTTTACGTTTTCAGAATCAGTTACTCTACATGTTACAGCTACCACTCACAGATAGGAAGGTATCCAGGTCAATTCCTAAAAGTCAAAAATGGTGCAAAAGCTGTTCCTACTCAGACAGATGGCTGGGGGCTGTCAGCTAACAGGGCTCACTGGTCCTGACTTAGCAGAGCACAGCCTGCTCGTATGCCTTCCTCACTGGGAACCCACCACATGGCTGGTGATGTCTGCAGGCTCTTCTTCAGAGCCTTCTGGCAGAGGAATCTGCTCGGAGGAGGCAGTGCTGATGTTCTTTCTGGCCACCTGCATCTACAACACACCTTGTTTGCTCTATTAGCGTGGACAGACATTAACTGGCCACATGGGCACACAGCACTAGGCTGTTCTATCCATGATGGCCTGATTCCTTTTTGTTCCTCCTTTTCCCAATGTTCTTCTGTGCCCTTTTGTTATCACAAATGAGAGATCCTTGAGGAGACCAACTCCATTGCCTGCACTCTCTCAGAGATCCCATCCATGATTGTCTTTGCCCAGAGGATCTTTGAGCTTCAGACCGTGCTCAAGCCAAGCACCCTCCTGCCTTCCAAGGCTAGCAGCATAAACCAAGCCAAACCAGGGTTAATCCATCCAGCCAAGAGCCTGGGAATATATATAGGGAATATATACAGGGAATTGCAAGGCACCCTTCAGAAGATCCTGCAGCACATCTCTCAGCATAATACAGCCTTTTCCCTTCAGTCCTCAAGCAAAAAAAAAAAAAAAAAATAACCCTTCCCCCCACCTAAAAAGACCTATTCCTTATGATAGTAAAGAGTACTGATTACTATTAAAAACCCAAACCCTGCAGGAAAGCAGGGAGGGGGAGTTTATGGCCATTGACCTTTTAACTCAGGTTGGTTTATAAAGAGCTGTCTTTCTGTTGCACCACTGGGATTGTACAAGTTTCTTGGCCATGAATGGGAGCTTTGTAGGATTCTACTGTGTGGTCATTCACAGGCAATCTGTTGGTCTTTTTAGAGACGTTTAATAAAAAATAAAACCTATCTGGAATAGAGGAGGAGGGGGGTGAGCTGAGTATCAGCTAGCGGCCCAATCAATGAGTGAATGTGTTCGGGTCTCCTCCCGGAAGAGAAAGCTTGTTTTAGGAATTTAGCCTGGCACTAGCAGGGTTCTGTTTGTATAGCCCTTTCATTTAAAAAAAAATACATGCAGGCAATTAAGAAGAGATGGCTTGGAGCAGGCACAGGGAGAAGAGACAGGGAGGGAGGGAAAAGGGGAACCAAGAAAAAAAGAACAACTGTTAGAACTGAGAAGAGAGCAACGAAGGAGGATAAAGCCAGAAGCAGTGCCATCTTCTTGTTCTGTCAGCACCATGCGGTTCACCAGCTGCTGAAAGGGTGGTCGCTGGGATGCAGCAGTATCCCCTGAGGGTAGAGAAACCTTGGTCCATGCATGGTGTTGCTTGCTCCATCCCCTGCTTCCCTCCTGCACTTGGCTGGTACAGCTCTGCTGGACGCTGCTTCTCATCCACTCGTTTGCTAGAAGACCTGCTGCTGGGCCATGGGAGATCCAGCACTGGATCCAGGCTTAGACTGGACCTCCAGGCACCAAGACTCCGTAAAGCAACACCCTTTGTCAGGAATGGCATGATTTGGGACAAAATCTGCTTGTGGTGGTTGCTTGAGAACCTAGCACGATGGGGTACGGGGCAGGACTGGGTTCCCTGGGTGCCACTGGGTTCCCTGGGTGCCACCGCACCGTAGATAATTGGGATGAATTCCTTCAAGCTGACAGGACTTGGATGAAGCTGATTTGTAGGAGGTTTGTCCCAAAGGCAAGAAGTGTCCTGATCTCCTACAGAGCAAGGAGGTCACCTGTACTTACTGGAAGCCCCCCTGATTCCTGCCTGTCTGGGCACGGGGCTGCTCACTGTGCCAGCACACATGCTGGCCCCAGAAGGACCTGCCAGCATGGACAGAAGCCGCAGATATCCCTGCAAGTTCAGTAAGAAGCTGTTAACATGAAGCAGCTCTTCTGGAGAGGCCAGCCTCACCTGAAAGGCTGCCTTTGAGCTGACAGGGGAGACAGAAACTGGCAGTCTGTGGTCCACGGCACATCACCTGGCACCTGATGCAAGGAGCACACCAACCGGGCTGCACCAGCCAGCATCCGATAGACCTGCCTCCCCAAAATTAACCAGCAGCTCCACTCGGGCACTGCACTTTCTCCTTCAAGGCATTCTTATGAGAAATTAAAACACACCCCCCATTTTTCAATGGCGAGAGGGAAATGCTGTCACACAGCCTGATAAACCACGCTGGGCTCCCTGCGTGATGGAGGCAGTGCAAGTGCCAGGCACAGCCATTAGCTAAGCCATTTTTCTCCGTCTGTTTGTATACTTATTTTTATACACGTAGAATATTTATATATAAATCTTCACATAATTCATCAAAATGTTGGTCTGTGTGATTTTGGCCTTGTGACACTTGGCTTGTTAAATTCTCTGCATCACCCTGTAGTGATCAAAAAGGATCTCAGCTGTGCTCCCCCCTCTGCTGATAGCCCTTGCTATCTATCATCTATCTTGGCCCTTATTCCAAAAGAAAATTAGAGACTTAATCTGTGAATAGTTACCAAGAACATTTAAGGATAAAATAAGTACGTAGCCTGGGGATAAGACATGTTCACTGTTCTTCACTGGGGCTTTCAAAGAGCGTAAAGAAAATACCTCCCACCAGCTGGTCTACAAAATGTGTGACTTGTACATTTGTAAACTTGAAAAGTCAACAACCATATATGTTGTTAGGATTTGCCAGCCAGAACCCACAACCCGTATAGAGATACCTTTGCTCTGTCCTTGCTAAGTTGAGGACTGGATTTTAGTCGTGACCGGCCAGAGGAAAAAATAAATAAATAAATAGATTGCCTCGTGGAGGAAAACTTTCCATTAGCATAAAGCCAGCAGCACCAGCCTGGGAGGAGGCTGGAAGTGCCTTCGCTCCAGGGCACAGCAGGGGCAGGAGGGAGGGGGCATGGGGGTGTCCTACGCCACAGGCACAGTCCCTAAATTAGGCCAGCCAACAAGAGGTGGAGGGCCTGGGCTGGAGATAAGTGGCTGTGAGGTCTCTGTACCCACAGCTCGGAGGATGTGATGTCTGTTGCAGGAAAGTCACTGCTCTGCGTCTCCAGGGCCATGGAAAGCTAAGAAGGAGCAGGGGGAAGAGAGAGTCACATCCTCTTGTGGGTCCTTCTACACCTCTCAGGCAGGGCCAGGGCTTTGCAGCCCTCCTGAAGTGCTTTATTGATAGATATGCAACGGGGAATGCCAGGGTCTCTTTTTCAGGGTTTCTGAGGAGCTGATCCAGGAGGCAAAGCGGGCTGGGGTTGCTGTCAGTGGCTCCAGTGAATGCCAGGGGCAGACATAGCACAGAGCATGGGCAGTGAAATGAGGGGATTCATTTCAATGAACCATCAGCAGCCAGCTGACGGCTGCTGGTTGCATCACAGACGGGCAGCAATGCAGCAGGACAAAAAGCAGAGATTCCTGCTTTAGGATATCAAACCTCAGCTCCTCTCCTGCTCAGTTACTGGCTCTGAAATGTTTGTCCTCCAAATACTTGTCCAGATACACCACCCCCATAAGGATTTATGAAGGTTTCATATGCATCTTGTATAATTGCCGACAAACCTTCCAGCTCACTGAAATTGGCCACGGGATGGACAGGCTTATGACCTGGTGCATGAGGCTATGCCCTCACCAACTTTTAGCTCTGTGAATGTGGCAATCTGCAGCTCGGGGTGCTTCCAACCAGGTGGACTATAGCTGATGTGCCAACCAGTGCCCTAAATTATCCCTCACCTTGAGATGTTGAGCTTTCCCTGCCTCTGCTCTTCATCGGCACAGCCCTGTGGCACCCTTTGGTTAGTCATGGTTGTCCCAGAGCACTTCACTGTCTCCAGACAGGGGTGCTGCTCAGGAGAACACCACCTTGTGCCGTGGAGTTAAAGGCAGCTCGGGTTCCTGCTCTCCAGCAGCGTCTGGGTTTTCTCTCTTTATAAACATGGCAAGAGACAGCTGGTTTCTGAAGGGACCAAGTGCCTGGAGAGCTGCTACAGGCAGCAGGAGGTGTGGGCCTGAGGGACCGTGCCAAGGGACAGCCACAGGCCCCACTGCTTTCCCCAGACCCGATGCAGTGTGTTAGATCTGGGGACAGAAGTGGCCTCTCCATTTGTACCAAGGCTTTCAAAATGAGCACACTACCATAAGGGCAATTATTTGGGGCTCTCCTCCCATGCTTCTAGCAGCAGTCAGCATCACTTGGGTTTCAGCCCCGTGTGCTGTCCCATGCCCAAGCTCAGGTCGACCTCAGGGAAGGAAAGAGGGGCTCGTGGTGCAGGCTTTGGTATGGGCTACGGCTCATCCTGGGGCTCAGCCTGCCCAGCGAGAGCGGAAAGAGCCCGGGGATGACAAAGGAGCTCTCTCTCCTCATCTGACTACGGCTTTTGTGAGTCAGGTCGTGTTTGCATAAACTGGACCCGGTTGCTAGCGGCAGGTTTTCCTGCCCATAACCACCGTGCCTTTTAAAAGGGCTTCTCGCAGCACCATTGTGGTGATTTTTATTGGCAGCTCTGCCTCTGCCCTGCGCAGGCACAGCCTGGACGGAGCAGCCAGCATGTGATAGCACCGGGGAATAGGATTATTTGGACAATTTTTCTTCTTTTGACAGCACTTGAACTAGAAGAGATTCCAGTAAGAGAAATTACTGGCAGAATGGACATGGAAAGAGTGATTTTTAAGCAAATATTGGAAAGGGTGTTTGGAGTGAGAGATTCAGAGAGAAATCTGACCCGTGTCCCATCAGAGCAAGCAGTGCAGCTCTGACTCCACAGGCGTCCTACAGTCCGACACCTAGGGAGAGAAGAAGTTCAGGCAACTCACTCTAAATAAACACACTCTTTGCAGAAGGCTCTGTTTTCTTTTCAAGCGGTGGACAAGGGAAAAAAAGCAGAAGCCTTTGGTAACCTCTTGGCTAACAGGTTTCTCCCTATTCCTACTGAAGAAAGGGAAGATATCCATCAAATCACCTCACCCAAACGATGAGCCAGGCTCAGCTCTAAATTTTGGCCCTTATTTATTGACTGAATCTTCCCGCAGGAGCTTGTTGAGCTGTCCCTTTTGCATCCCCCATGGCAAACACTTTGTGTAAGCCCATGGCATGGAGAAAGGTGGGTTTTGCTGCTCTGCTCTTGACCTAAAGCAGCACACAGCCAGCCCCTCTCTTGCCAGCTGCAATATTTTGGCAAGGTGGTGGTTTGCAGCAGCAGCACACGCATACATCCCATTCAGGTTCAGAGATTGCTTGTGAATTTACAAGCCTATTGCTCAAATTCACCTTCCTCGGGGTAAAAAAGTGCATCCCCGGAGCTGGGCAGTGCGGGTTGGCACCTCACCGCTTACAGTAGGGAAGCAGCGCTGACAAAGGTGGGGCTGCCCTGGAGAAAGGCGAAACGCTGGGCATTTGTCTGTTGGAAAAGCAGCGTCAGAGCAACAAAAGAAAATCCAGATGTTGCATTTGCATGGTAACGGTCTGGCTAATTGGAGACAGCCCCACCTGATTTCTAGCAGCTTAGCATTTCTCTTCGCTGTTTATTGACTGAGGATTTTCTCATTATTGGCACATCTTTAGGAGAAAATAGTATCCTTGTTCGGCTTCTGATTCTTTCAGAAATACTGTTTTTATTACTGTACCTTCAGCAAGATTTCATAATAAGAAATGGAGGCTCGTTAGCTCAGCTGGGGTTTTGCCACGGCTTCTGCAGGGACACAGTCTTGGCTCGTGGCAAAGAGCTGGACAATGGTGACAGCAGCAAATGTCCACAGATGCCCTCCTACACGGCAGAAGCTGGGATTACAGCAGTGCAGAGTTGCTGTCCCACTTGTCTGCGTGTATCCCTGTGAGAGGGCTGCAGGGGCACTGGACACAAAGCAATATCTAGAAGTCAGGCACAGGGAAACTCTCCTTGGGCACAGGATTAATCCAAACCCCTCCTGTAAAGGGTAGCAAATAGAGGGAAGCCTTGCTGGGCCACAGGCAGGTGAATTTACCTTTCCCATGTGAGAAAGCTTTTGCTTTCTGGGTCATGTTTTCCCACCCACAGAGGTTTCAATGAAGCATCCAACAGCCAGCAAGTTTCGCAGCTGTCTGCTCTAGAGGGTATCCAGCCCCTCCGAGTTCAGGCGTCTGCAGCTGGCAAGGCACCCGGTGCTGAGCTGTGACCTCTGCTTTGCTGTGAGGGCCAAGCTGGGCCACTTGTGCTTCTGCTGCTTTGTTTTGGGGGCCAAAGAGATGCCACTTGAGTTTCTGTTGCCTTGTTTTGGGGGCCAAAGAGGTGCCACTTGTATTTGTTGCCTTGTTTTGGGGGACAAAGCGGTGCCACTTGTGCTTCTGCTGCCTCTGGGGATGTTGCACTGGGGAGAACCCCACGTAACTCAGCAGAGGCAGCAAACTGGCTCCCACCACGGCTCCCGAGCCTCACGTTGCCACCAGCCTGTTCTCCCTCTAGGAAAATCCAGCCCAGCCAGGCTGCGTCACTGGCCCTGTGATGCAGGGGAAAGCTCATGGCTAGCAGGGAGCAGGGCGAACCCACAGCGAAGCGGATTTCGGCATCCCCAGCACAAGGAGGCCGGATGAATTTCAGATATCTCAGGAATTTCAGCTATTTCATCGAGCAGCTGTGCCCTGCAAGCGGCACTCAGTGCGAGGGCTGGCGAGAAGCAGGCTGGGAGCCAGGCCTGGAAGGAAGGCCAAGGCCAGGCCGCCCCCGTCCTGCCTACAGCCTCCTGCCCACCGCCCTGTCACCCTGCCAGCACCTCAGGGCTTTTGCAAGATCCCTCTAAAACCACCCAGGGGAACAAGAAACCAAAATCCAGCCCTTGCCCTGATAACACAGCCCTTCTCAGAGCTCCCCCACTGCAGGGCTTTACGCCTGGCTTTTTGGGGCCAAAGCAGGCCGCTGGCTGTCCTGGTGCCACGGCAGCGTGTGCGTGGCCAGAGGCACGTAAGCTTGGTGGCCCAGCAGAGGAGACAGCTCTCTGTGAGGGGTGGAACAGGCACAAAAATGATCAGTCCCCTTCAAGGCTTGCAGCGGTGTAATAAAAGTCCCTGTGTCCTGCATGCCAGGGAGGTCCAGGGGAGGGGTAGAGGCTGAAAATGAATTAAATGGCCCTTTCAGGAGCAGGGAGAACTTCAGCTACCCTAGCCCGTGTAGTGCAGATGCTGTTGAAGCCTCTCCACCATGACAGCCAGCAGAGCTTGGCCCACATCATTTTTGCAGACACTGTGTGGTCCCTGAGGAAGGCAGAGGAGCAGGGCAGGAGGGAAGGGTTGGGTGCTGGATTGAGAAATGCAATTAAATTGCTCGGACACACAGGAGGGATCCAGGAGCATGGTGTGCCCAGGCACACAGGGACAGCACCCATCGCACCCAGGGTGAAATGCCTTGTCCATCCCAGCACCTGCACGCTCCTGGGCCAGATCCTTCCCACCGGTGGGGGAGATCAGCTACAAGGTGTGGAGGGTTGAAAGAGGGCAGAAAGAGGGAAAGAAAAATCATTTGTATGAGAAAATCACCTTCATATATCATCGCCAGTGATGCCAAGAGGGACCAAAGCCCCTACAACAAATCCATTTACAGCAGCCCCTGCTGTATGCAGGACGGGGTGCAGGTGGGCAGAGCAGCCACTCCCGCAGCACAGCTGAGCCCATCCAGCTCCCCTATATAGGGTTGGGTTCAGGAGGGCTTCTCCTTTTTGTTTGGGGTTTGGGTAGAGGGGGAAGGGAAGAGAAATAGTATTCACCAGGCTGCTGGTATGCAGCCGGTAGTACCTGTAAAGCAAGGGAAGATCATACTGAAGCGTTACAGAGGTGAGGAGTACTAGAAATACATTTTTTAAAAAGTCTCTGATTATAAGGACTTAAAAGAAAGCTATTCCTGAAACAGTTGGTAGCAGCAGCTCAGGGTCAGCAATGCCTTCTACCTGGGGCCATGTGAACTAAGAACATTAATTGAGCCTCCTGGGTATGTAAGCCTCTTATCTACTTATACACAGCACTTTCTCTGAGCTGGAAAAAAATGAGATTACAAGCTATTTTTAATGAACAGCAGTAGGATGTGCATGCTCACCTACTCTCTGCTATAAGATGCTTCCTTCTCTCTCTGCTTCTCTTTATAACGGTTAGCTTTTTAGGATATGAGCTCAGACTTCAAAAGGGGTGTAGGTGTCAGAGGAAGGGGGGCAGCTCCTATTCATCCTCTTGGGGCTAAGGGTGCTCTCAGAGCTGCTGCTGAGCTCCTACAGGTGCAGCTCAGTCCCTCAGATCTGACATCTCAAAGCGGTCGAGCGGGGCTCTCCCTGCCTTCCTCTCTTGCTTAAGTGACTCCCTGTTTAGCGAGGCAGCCTTTGAATCCCCTTTCCTCGGCGTCTCGCTCTCTGGAGGTGCACATCAGAAGGGGAAGGTGGCTGGGTCTCAGCTCCTGGTGGGCACAGAGACCTCAAAGGTGGCTGTGGCGGAGCAGAGGTGATGCTTTGGGTAATGCAATGCTTTCAACACAGCCCAGAGGCTGCACAAGAGCCTGTAGGACTGCTGGCAGCGGAGCAGGGATGCACAGCTGTGCTTACGTGGTGTGCAGGAGCTGTCCCAGATCAGAGGACAAGGCATGGTGGTGAGATGCTCTCTGCTCCCCTGCTGAGAAAAAAAAAAAAAAAAAGGTCCTGGGGGCCCTTATTGCTCCTGTTCACTGGGCAGCCTTTGTCTCCTGCCCCCTGGACATCCCCTCCCATGCTTCTTTTGGGATGTCCTGGTATGATCTGGGGTGGCTTTTTCCTTAATGCCTGAGAGCTGTGTGCTCTGCAGTCTGCCTTTGTGGTGGCACGGGTCACTTTGGGTTGGGTTGGAAGGGACCTTAAGGGTCACCTAATGCCAATAGCTCTAATTACGAAAGAAAAACGCCTGCTGCTCCCATTCCCTTTAAAAGCCAAGGCTTTTCTTGCTGCTAGTCAGCTGTGAGCATGTTTCCTGTTACAAGTCTGCCCTTTCAGTTGATTTCTGGCTATAAGCAGCGCTGCTTTTCTGTTTCTCTTGAGGCTGATTCTCATTTATTGATCTCTTCTCTGCAAACCACCATGTGGCCAGTAGAAATGGGTTAATTTCCCCTGTAATAAGCCCTGTCTTTTAACCAAGTTAAGCCTGGGTCCGCTGCTAATCTTAACTACGCCATACTTTAGGGGTAGTTCAGGACAGGGTGAGGATCTGAGTGCTGCAGGGCATCCTCTGTCCTGCAGTTGTGCTCGAGCAGAGAGGTTAATTGGGAACCTAGTCCAGGGGAACCAGCAGTGCTCTGCAGCTTGGCCGAAATTATTCCTAAACAAGGGCAGGGCCAGTCCCCAAACAGGCCTTTATCTGCTCTGCTTTCACCTGGGGCTCAGCCCTAGGCTTGTCCTTGCTCTCCTTGTGGGGACTGAGCAGATCAGGAAGCTGCCCAGTGATGGAGCTCGAGGCACAGCCGGTGGGTGCTGGTCCTTCTTGACCATGTCAGTCCAGCCTGGGGTCAGGAGACCCAAGCTTTGCCTTTCTCACCATTTTCCCAAGGAAATGAGTGCCTTTTTGCAGGGCCATAATATCCCCCCCTGGAATGATGGGATGAACTCTGTAGGCACAGCCCAGCTGCTCCAGAGCCTGGGGCACACCTGAGGAGCTGCTTCCTTGATTTTCTGTTTATCATATGAGAACAACAGCATGAGAGGCTTTCCCTCAGAGCACAGATAAATGTTTCCTCCTGGCTGTGACAGTCTTCCTGCCTCGTGGTTCTGTTCCCTGGCCTAAATCCTGCTCCCTCCAAGAGGCCGATCCTCCCCCTGCCCGTTTCAGCACTTTCTAGCTGTGTTCTCAGCTTGCTTTTTCAAAGCAGCATCTGAGAGCCAGCCTAACATCCCTGTGCGTGTCTCACTTCTCTCTGCTGGGTTGTTTCCCCCATCGGAAGGGGGGAGGTACGGCTCCCATCACTGAGGATCTCACAGCGGTTTGCAACCCTCCCTCCCACCCACTGTGATGCTGCTGGTGGGAAAACTGAGTCAGGGAGCAGTGCCGGGGCTGTGTGAGCATCAAATGCCTGGCAGAGCTGGAGCAGGACTGGTTTGCTTCCCTGAGCAGCCCGTGCAGGGCAGGACAGGCTGTGGTTACTTTGCTCCAGAGCCTGGCAGTGTCAGCCCCCGGGCTGGGGTCTGGAGCGGGGTGAGGTGCAGAGGGAGGCATTAAAATGCCGGGGGAGTTGGCAGGAGGCGAAGAAAAGCAGCAGCGAGGAGGCTCTCTTCCAAACTTATATATATGATTATATTTATATATAAAAAAAAAAGCTGGAGCTAAAATGGCAGCTGGAGAGAGAGGGGAGTTTTCTGCAGGACAGGGCTGGCAGCAGTGGGGCTGTGCTTGCCCCCCTCCTGCTCCTCCTGTGGCTGGGCTCAAGGCTCAGCCCGTCTGTCTGTCCTTCTGTCCCCAGCAGGCTGCCCGGTGTCCCACACAGGAGCTTGGGGTGAGGGGTTTGGCCCCGGGAACAAGTGTCCTGTGTGCTGCCCCTGAGAAGGGTTTTCATGCAGTGCTGGCTGAAATGGCCCGGGATGGGGTGCAGCAAAAACCCAGGGCCCGGGTGGGAATCCCTAGGGGATGGGTCTGGTCCCTGCTGCTTTCCCTGAAGGTCCCTTCTGTGGGGTGATGGCCTGAGATGGGGGATGCGTTTGGAGGCAAATCCAAGGAAAAGAAATCTCCCTCCTCTCCCTGTCACCTTCTCCACCTCTCCGTGCTGCCGTCCCATGCCCTCTGTCTGCTCTGCCTCCCCTGGGCCGGGCTGTGCCCCCCGGCTCAGCACCGTCACCTGGGGAGAAAGGGGTCAGAGGAGAGGATGGCTTTCTGGGGGCTTCATTAATCCCCACTGACCCTCACGTTCCTCCTCCGCTTTGTGAATCATGCTTTGTTAAATACCTCGTGTGCTTGGTAAATCTGTTCAAATGCCTGGTTTTAATGCGTTTCAATATCTTGTAGCCCATTAGCTAAAATTCACCTGTTTGGGCAGATAGGTAGAGGCTGGTGTTCCTGCTCTGAGTTTACTCCCGAGCTACAATTAGAGGGGGAATACACACATCAAATGCAGCATGTGCTACAGCCATGATGCTTTACAGTCATTTGTAAGAGGGAGTGCTGAGATTACACAGATTACAGAGATTACAGGTCCCCCTACCCTTCCTCCCCAGTTTCCCCAAAACTGACCGGTGAGCCTTGCCAGTGGGTTTTTCCACCGCAGGGGCACAGACTCTGCTTTTCTCCTGGAGGCCTGTGAGTGCCATTTCACCTTGTTTTACACCTTCTTACACTTTTTAGCCAGCCATGCCACAGGTCAAAAGGCATGTGCTTCCCTCAGCTGCCCTAGCTCCTCAAGCCTCATCCCCCAGGAAGTCTGGGACAAAATTGCTGCTGAAGGGCACCAAGAAACCATTTTCAGAGAAACTTTTTCAACCAGAGCTGTGTATTAATGCCATCTCAAAATGACAACAAGCGCTGCTCTGTGCAGCTCTGGCTTTGATCTTTCCCATCCTTCTGCTATTTTACGAGACCAGAGGGTTAGGGGTGACGTGGGCATGTCCCACGGTGCCACCGCAGGGTGCCCGTGTGTGACTTGGCCCCGGCAGATGCCACTCACAGCTGGGATTCCCATTTTATGAAGGCAGGGATGGTTTCTAATAAAAGGGAAGGAGTCTTGGCTGGGCCAGGTGAAGGCCAAAAGCAAACAGTGACCTCCCAACACTGCAAACAGAGCCTGGCACTGACCTGCAGCCCCTGCTATTCCTGTCCCTGGTCCCCTGCCCTGCCACCCTGTCCCCTCTCCTCCTGCTCCTCCCTAACAGAGGTGCACAATGCTGCTTAGTGCCGGCTGTTTTGTGTGTAAAAGTGAACAAATATCCTATTAGGGCTAATGTGCTTTAGCTCGTTGTCCTCCTGTCCCGGTCCTGCAGAACTATGCCTGTCCGGGGGGGGTTGGTGCTGTTTGTGCATTGTTGCTATTTTATTAATCAAAGTGTCTGTGCTGAGCTTTCAGCGCTGCTCCCCATGACGTGGGTCCCTTGTGCTGCCGAGGGGGCTGTGTGGTTGATGCAATGCTGGTTTGTCTTTTAGTGTCACCGTTTCAATACAACGGTCCCCAAAATTTAATGGGGGCAAGGCACGGGGCGTTCACACTCCTCTTGTGGGCTCGTGGCAGGCAAGGGACGCGCGTCACCCACCAAATGATGGCCCCGGCTGTGGGTCAAGGGAAGAGCCGTGCGTTGCTTGGGATTTTGAGAGAAGTCTGGAGGGGCGAGGTGGGTGTTTAAGCAAGGAGAGGCTGCCCCATCCCCGGCCTGCGAGGGACCAAAGGGGAGATCGGCAGCCCGAGGGCACCATCTAGTGAACAGCCCGGCCTGCAGGCACCGCCGTGGGCAGGGACGGAGGGGGAGCCGGGGGGGTCCCTGGGGGTCAGCCCGGAGGAGCACAGGGTCACGGTTTTGCTGTTTTGCAGGTTTCTGGCTCAAGAGGAGCCTTTACCTTGCTCCGGCCATCGCTGCGGGGAGCTGGGGCTGCTCCGTTCAGAAGCGGGGTCACGCTGCCCTCCTGACACCAGTGCTCTGCCCTGTGCCAGGTGGCCCTGGGAAGATGTCAGAATTTTGCTGTTTCCATTATATGGGGAAAAAAAAAAATCCAAAAACGTGGTGGCTAACTGAAGGCTTGCTTTGTGAGGGGGTCCCAGGCGTGCCGGAACAGTGGTCCCAGTGCTCTCCGTGCTTCTCCCAAGGATGCTCCTGGCCTCTGGGCAGCTCTGAAACCCACATTTTGGCTTAGCAAATTAAACAAAAAAAACCCCACAGGTGCTCTAAATCCTGCCCATCTGCACACCAGGGGAGAGCTGGTGTGGGGAAAAGCGGGCTGGAACCCCAAAAGTTTGGCACGGAGCTTAAGGCTCCCCAACGAGACGCAGCTCCTGGGGACAGAGGAGTCATGGTGCCACACTGGGTGGGCTCTGACCCGTCGCCTAACTGGGAACTGCACATTTTCCCAACCCACGCCTTACTGGGGGCCCCATTACACAGCTGGGGCTACCCCACCCCTGGCAGATGGAGCCGTGGCTGTGCAGGGAAGGTTTCCCCCCCATGCACACCCTTAGCACCCACAGCAAGCCCACCCCACGCACCCCACGGCCCTGGTGCACGGGGCGAGCGGCCTCCGTGCGCAGCGTTTCGGTGGCAGGCAGCAGAGCCCCCGAGCAGCGGGGCAGGGGGAGATGTGCCATCTCCTTTCCTCGGCAGCCAGGCGCCGTGCTGAAGTGGCTTGTTTTCCATCGGGGAACGGCTGTTGCTAGGCCACCCCGGTCCCTCGCATCGGCTGCAAGGGGGTTCGCAGCCAATCCGCGAGGCTGCGCCGGCAGCTCGCACGCCCGCACGCACACCCCTCCTGCAGCTCGAGCCAGCAGATGTGCCTGTTCATGGCCGGGTCGCACCTCGGTGCTTTTTCCGCCCGGGCAGGTTATGAGGGCGACAGATTTTAATTTGGAGCAGGCGGCGAGGTTTCTGCCCCCTAATTCCTGCTGCGCATGGAGAGGAGAGGGGTGATGCTGGGGGTGCGATGGGGCTGGTTCCCCCTGGTTGCTACGAACCAGCTTGGTTTTCAACAAGTGGCTTTAAATGGGGGAAGTTTGTGTCCCTCTGTGTCCCCACGGTGAAGCAGCACCACCAGGGGCTGTTCCCAGGCAGGGACATGCCCTGGGCTGCTGGTCCCAGCATCGCTCCATGCATGGACATGGGATGGGACCACATTTGGACAAAATACCTGCTGCACGGGGATGGAGTCACAACCCTGGAGCCAGGTCTCCTGGTCAAAGCTGCTGTTGGGGCCCTAAATACAGCAAGCATCCTATGGGCATCCCACACCCACCCCAAAGAAGCCCCCACCACCTCCGGCCTGGCAGCCAACGTGGTGCAGAGCCCACGCAAACCGCGGTGGGGACGCGCACGTCTCCACGGCTGCAAAGCCCTCACCCCGCGGGACAGGAGCACCAAATCGTGCAGGGAACGGGACAATGCAGGACTCGATTTCTGAGGGACCCCCACGCCGAGCTCTGTTTTGTAGGGTGGCAGGAGGGGGGGGGCTCGATAGCAGCGAGGAGAGAGGGTCGCGGTTCAGATTGTCGGCTGCTGCTGGAGGAGAAGCTGTTGCTAGACAGAAGTGAAAGCTGTCGCCATCGGCTCCCATTGGCTCAGCCCCACTCCAATGACGAGCTTATCAGTTACCTGCTCCTGCAGCTGCCTGGAAAAGAAAAAAAAAAGACAGAGAGAGAAAAAAAAACACTCATTTGACAATGTTTTTCCTCTGATAAAAAAGCCCCGAGTTCCCACTGCCGGATCCGTGGGCTCGTGTTAATCATTATTCAGGGTCGTCGAGACAACCGGCGAGTTTTCTGCAGGTTCTCGAATGGTCACGAAATCCATTGCGGATGACGAGCCGGCCCAGGCTTTGCTCCTGCTCTCCTCTGCCCGCCCGAAGGTGCTCAGCACCCAAGCAGGGCAGACACGGGCTCTTCGCAGCAGCAGCTCCCTAACATACGGGTGAATATTCACCAACATCTGTGAAAATCCTGATTAGGTCTTGATCGGTTCACTGGGTGGAAAAAAGGGGGTGAAAATTGCCGTTTGTGTGATTCCCAGCCAAGCTGGCTGGCACTCCCTGGCACCAGGAGGCTGGGGGTGCTGCCGGCTCCCCATCATCCACCCCCAGTTTGTGTTCCTACAGGGATGCCCATGCTGGACTTGGAGGGATGCTCCCGTGGCTCTCAGCCATTCCCCGGGGGGCTCGTGGGCTTCACAGCACAGCGTGGGGTTTTTCAGCCCTGCCAAGCCCCGATGTAAATCCGTGCTGCCCCCCCGTTTGTTCCTCCCCTTCTCCAAAAGCCGGCAATTACAGGCCAGAAGCAAAGCCTGTGTGTGGGCAGCGTTGCTCTGGCTGCGTCGCTGCCCTCAGGTGTGCCCCCGAAGCAGGGCAGTGGCTCGGCAGGGCGTTAAATCAGCGTGGTGGGAACAGGGACAGGCAGGGAGCTGGGCTGGGAGAGCTCAGCGATGGTCCTGGAGGGCAGGGGCTGAGAGCTTACAGCTTTCAGTCTCTCTCTGCAGAGCTGACCCCGCGCACCGCAGCCCAGCCCGGGCACGCTTCCGAAAGCGTCCTCACTACGGCGTTTAGATGGTCGAGACTTCAGAGATGTTCTTCTGATTGTGATTTTTTTTTTCCCCCTTAATTACTCCTTCCTCTCGCCTGTGCCTGGCTGCCTCGCAGGATGAGTCACAGGCTGGTAAACCTCCCGGCCCTCCGCCGCTTGTCGCAGCTCTCTGTCCCCATCCCCACGCACCCGCACCGTGTCACGGCCAGCTCTTCGGGGACAACCTGTGCCTGGGTCACCAGCCTGGGCCAGCAGGGAGAACACACGCCGAGGAACGAGCCTGGAGCCGTCCGGGCTCCCGTGCTTCCCTCCTGCCAGCCTGGAAAAGGTGGGAATGGCAACGAGGAGGGACAAAGACCTGCGCCAGATGTCCTCCTGCACGCACCTGGGTGCTGCACCGTCATTTCTTTGACTGGAGCAGCACAGCCGTCGAAGCAGTGCCGCTGGGACAGCAGATTTTTGACCTGTTGGATGTGTCAGAGCATTTCTGAGCCGTCCCCCGGCTTCCTCTGCCAGGCAGGGAGGAGTTAAGGGCAGCGCAGGACGCCTGGTGTTATTGCAGCGATGCGTGCGTCAGGTGCGCTGCGTCACCGGCTGCTCGCCTGCTTCCCAAGGCTGGGGCTGGAACAGCCTCCCAGCCGTGCTGTGCTCCGTGGACTTCAACGCTGGCCCTCGTGCCTGCTTTTTGCACGGCCAGGCTCCTGGAAACCCCGCAGAGCCACCCCACAACCGCCCTTCTCGCACTGAGGGCGAGAGGCCCACGGGGATCCTGCACCCTTCCCACAAAATTCATCTTTTTGTGCTCAGACAGCACAGCCACCAGCCACACGCAGGTTTTCCTGGGGGCACAGCGCTTCCCCAGGCTGGGATGAGCCTTCAGAGACACAATAGGAATAGTGTTTTTTAGTGTTTTTTTTTTTTTTTTTTTCCTTTTTCCTCTGAATCATTCTTAAAAGCACCCCAACCGCAGGTGGCTCACGCACAGAGCCGCAGGGAAGGGGGGGCTGAGCCAGCTCCCCCCAAGCACGGCCACGTTTCATTCTGAAAAGCACGGCCTGGGACCAGCCCCTTGCCTCTATAAAGCGGGCAGCCCCTCCAGCAGCAGCCTCCTTCCCGGCACAGGGACGTCCCCACGCAGAGGGTGACAGCTGGGACACTTTCCTTTGCCCTGGGCTTTCCCTCAGCCACCTCCTTGCCCCCAGCAGCACCCATCCTGCACCAAGGGCTGCAGCTTCCCTGCTGCCAGCACACCCAGGACACCCACAGCCTTCCCATGACAAGGGACTCAAAAAAAAAACCACAGGAAAAGCAAAGGCAAGGCATCCTGGTGCCCCAGGACAGGATTTGTCCTGGACTTGGCTCTGGCTGAGCCCATCCGCTGCTCCTCCTGCCCCTCCTGCAGGGGGCTCGGAGCAGAGGGGAGCCCCCCCAAACCACCTTGCCCCAAGAGTTACTTATTCCAGCCCCACGGCCACCCAAGATGCCTTTTCTGGTTGCAGCTGGGTTTTAAGCACACAGCACAGCACTTCATCATGCCAGCACACACAAAAGGTTTTTGCAATAAAGATTTTTAATTCAGAATTGACAAATACAACAAAGTGCTTCCTAAGCTGTTTTCAACAGGGTTTTAGAGACAGATCAGACCCAGTCTCTCTTTCCAGGATTTGCTGTGCAAAGAAAACGGGGAGGAAACCAGTTGTTTCCCCGGCCCTGGATGGTGAGGTGCCAGCAGAGCAGCTTCCAGCGGCTGTCCCAGGGCCGTGACCCATGGCACGGTCTGGACAACCTCTGGAGAACCCACTAACCTCCATCCTCCCCCATCAGCAGCAGGACGTGCCACCACCCGCCACGCAGGGCGTCCCCTCGGAGAGCATCAGAGGTGCCCTGTGAGCCCCCCTCCACCGCCACGCACCCAGGGGTGCTCCTCCCGGCTGGCACCAGGACCCCGCTGGTCCCCGGGCACCAAGCACCACGGATCTCGTTTTTGGGGAGATCCCCCCCCGGGGAAGGAGGTGGGTGGCTGCCTCCACGCCTACGAGCTGAAGGCCCCAGGTCCCGAATTGCATGGACGAGATGCCAGCCCCGTCACAGGCTGCCCGCAGTCAGGTCCGTGGGCCAGTACTGGTCGTCCAGGTACTGGTCATTGTCTGTACTGGGGTCCGCAGGGGGGCTGGGGGGCCGGGGGGGCTGGCTGCGGGCCAGCTCCGTCTCCCACTGCACCTCCACCAGCCTGTAGAGCTCCATGGCCGTCTGGGCGTCCTCCACCGACGAGTGCCCTCTGCAGCCCACCTGAGAGAAGGGGGAGAAGGGGGTTAGAAGAAAGCGAGGGCAGAAAACCCCCAGTTTGCTTGCTCGTAAGGACCAGCGTTGGGGTTTTGGAGATGGAAAAGGCTCGATGCAGTGCTGGGCAGGTCGAGATGTATGTATCTGTGTATCTGTCATCTTTCTGGAGGGCACACGGGATGAGCACAGGGGGGCTCCATCTCCCAGACCCCACACACATGTGGGAAAAGGCTGAGCACACAAACTCGGGAACCCAGATTCGGGAACCCCACAGCGAGGTGTCCGGGGCTCACCTGGATCCTCTTGTGGAGCAGGTGCTTGGCCAGGCTCTTGAGCGAGGCGCTGGCCCTGAGGGGCAGCCCTGCCTTCTGGTTCAGCAGCGGGATCCGGCTGGTGTCTCGGGTCCTGTCTTTGGGGTGGAAGTACTTCAGGGCCTGGAAGTCATTGTGGATGGCGTGGCCTACCACGATCTTGTCTTTCAAGATCTTCAGGATCTGGAGGCGTCAGGGGGAATTAAAAAGGCAGAGCAGCAAAAAAACACCGGTCAGGTATAAAATACACCAGTCGGCTTTCATTAAGTTCCTTCAGTTCTAGTGTTTTGGGTTCCCAGAACTGAGTAGCAACAAGTTCAGTAATGGGACCGGTGGACCTGTTCCATGAATTACAGACTGGGTTTGCTGTGCAGGTCCACAGCAGGAATATCGCGTGCTGCTTAAAGCCTCACCAAACCACCCGGGGGGCTCCTGCCCTCGCGGCAGCCCTTCAACCATCACCGCCCGCAGCCGGCAGGGAACACACAGCCCTTTCCCTCTCCTTTTAGCCAGCACGCCATGACAATGTGCCCTTCCCAAACTGCTTTTGGGAGCCCCGGGACCCCCTCACCTCGGCCTGGGCGGCCTTGAAGGGAATGGCGTTCCTCAGGTGCCCCTGGGTGACGCCGCTCCAGCGCGTGCGGTAGTCGACGACGGGCAGCTGTGGCCGCACGTACTTGTCGTAGATGACGTCCCCGTGGTAGCCCACCACGCTGCACCGCGCCAGCTCGCTCTGCCGCCCCCGCGGGCCGGTGCCCACCATCTCGCAGTCGATGGCCACGTACTTGGTGGGGCGCAGCAGGGGCACCCCTGCGGCGGTGTCAGCGCCGCCGCCGTCCTTGGTGGTGCCATTTGGGATCGGGGACTTAGGCAGCTTCCTGCACTTCGGGGGTGCCTTGCTGAGCCCCTCTGGGGGGTCCTGGCTGCCCGGCTGCCTGCGGGGGGTTCTCAGCACCCCCCTCTGCTCCAGCAGCGCCCGGCGCTCCAGGAACCGCTGGTGCCTGCGGCTGCGCTTCTTGCTGCGGGGCGGCGGGGGGCCGGGGGGCGCCTGGGCACCCTTGGGTGCGGGTAGGGGGGCTCTGGGGGGCAGCAGCGGCGCCATCTGCCCCTTGCCCGGAGCCATGCCTGTGTGTGGGGGGGGGGGGGATATAAATGGGGGTCA
>CM021740.1:13846574-13900670 GCA_011075105.1 Heteronetta atricapilla
CCCCCCCACCCCATATTCCCCCATTCCCCCCATCCCATACAGGCCGTGCGGGCAGGGGGTGGCGGTCAGCATACCGCCGCCCGAAGCCCCCCGCCCCATTCCCAGCCCCGTTCTGCCCCCCCAATAAAACGCCCCCGCCCAGGACCCTGCCTGCCTATTGCCCGGCCTCGCCCCCGGCCCCACGCCCCTGCTCCCCCCCCGATACCCGGCCCCGATACCCGGCCCCAAACCCGACCCTATGTACCCCCCCACCCCAATACCCCAGCCCCCCACGGCCCGGCCCCCCCGCACCCACCGCCGCCCCACGTGTCCGGCCCGGAAGCCGCCGCGCTCACATGCCCGGGCAAGTCCTGTCCTGGCCACACCCCCTGCTCTCCCATTGGTTGAGAGGGAGGGGTGATTTGCATGCGGGGCGGGGCCGGTGACGTCAGGCGCGCCGGGGCGGGGATACGGGCGCCCTGGGTGTTGGGTGACCGGGTATGGGGCGAGCCGGTTATAGGGTGAGCCGGGTATGGGTGACCTGGCTATGGGGTGACCCAGGTATGGGGTGACCTTGATATGGCATGTCCTGGGTGTAGGGTGACCTGGGTATGGGGTGACCAGGTACAGGGTGACCTGGGTATAGGGCACCCCAGGTATGGGGCGATCTAGATATAGGAAGGTCCAGATATAGGGTGGTATGGGTATAAGGGTACCCCAGGTATAGGGTGTCCCAGGTATAAGGCTTCCTGGTTATAGGGTGATCCAGATATAGGGTGTTCCGGCTATAGGGTGACCCAGGTATAGTGCACCCTGGCTATAGGGCACCCTAGTTATCGGGCATCCTGGCTATAGAATGCCTTGGGTATAAGGTGCCTCAAGTATAGGGTGTCCCAGGTATAGGGTGATCCAGTTATAGGGTGGCCCAGGGATGAGGTGCTCCTGGCCATAGGGTGTCCCAGCTATAGGATGGGGTTCTCTAGGTATGGGGCACCTTGGCTACAGGGTGTCCCATGTATAAGGTGCTCCGGCTGTAGGATGTCCCAGCTGTAGGATGTCCCAGCTATAGGACGTCCCAGCTGTAGGATGTCCCGGCTATAGGACATCCCAGCTATAGGATGTCCTGGCTTTAGGACATCCCAGCTATAGGATGTCCTGGCTATAGGAAGTCCCGGCTGTAGGATGTCCATCCCCGGCCGGGGCACGGCGGCAGTGCTATGTGGGGTTTCAGACCGTCCCCTCGTCACTTCGCTCCGGAGGCTCACGGAAGCGACGTCCGAGGTGATCAGAAGTGAGAAGTGTCGGGCACGGCCCCGGCCGTGTCCCCTTGCGCCTCGCCGCAGCGGCCGTGCGCCCTAGGGCAGACTGTGACTTGTTGTGGGATGAGCCATACAACAACAAAATCACTAGTCTTCCACAGGGGGCCAGGCACCGCGCCCGTCCTCGTCCTACAGGACCCGCGCTGGCTTCTCCGTGACGCGGGGACGCAGGACACGTGTCCCCCCCTCCGTCCTTCCACCGCTGCGCCCCGGGAGCTTGCTCTGCCTGGTCAGGAGGAGATCGAAGTCACCCTGCAATCCTTCCCTGGTGCCGGAGCAGGCTGGACCCGGCTGTTTTCCTGGCTGGGGTTCCAGCACCCGGACCCTCGGGGCTGGGGGTGGCTGGTGGCTGGTGGCACCTCCCCTGGGACACGGCTGCAGCCCCCGGGGGTCCGCTCGGCCTCGTGAAGCCACCCCTGGACCCCACCTCTGCTCTGGCAGCTTCATTCCCAAATCCCACGTTTCTCCTCTATCCCAGGTGCCAGGAGGGAAGCAGAAAAAAGCCGAAATGGCTTTAAAGGGGTCCACGTGAGCGCTGCGAGCCCCTCCGGTCCTGCTAAGCTCCAAGCTCAGGGTCACCGGCAGGCACTCGGCACATCTGGCAGCACAGAAGGGGGCTGCTTCTGCAGGGGGGGGAGAAACAAACAGCACCGAGGGGATCACACTGGGAAAGAGGTGCAAAAAAGACCGGCGAATATGGGGGTAACACTGCCCGTGCCTGCTTCACGCAAAGCTCTCCGTCCCCCCAAGAAATCCTCTATGATTTATTTTCGACATGTGGCTCTGCAGAGGGTATCCGTCGGTGGCTGCAGGCTTGTGGACACATCCGTCCCCTGCCCCATCCCGTCCCCGGCCCTTCCCCTGCCCTCCCGTGGCGCTGCCGGCTGGCGGAGCTCAGACAAGGGACGTTGGGGAAGGGAGAGGAGCCCGCGCCAAGTCCCCGCGCTGCGAGGCGGCGGCGGCCAATTAGGACGATCATGGTTATGAATGTGGATCAGTAATTCCAGGTAACGTCCCCGAGCGCTGTGCCGAGGCAAACAAAGCCGCCCGGCTGGCCAGGACCCCCGCCAGCACCAGCAGGTCCCTGCTGCGACTCCGAAATGCCTCATTTCCTGCTGCCAGCCGCTCTGTCCCCCATTAGCCACCTGCGCAGCGCCGGGCGTACCCGTCCCTGCGCCCCGGGGGACACACATCACCCCCACCCGTGGGGACAGCGGGTGGGGAAGAGGGGCTCGGGGTCAGGTAGCTTAGGGGAGGATGGGGTGATTGGGATGGAAAAAGGGTTGGGTTGGTACCAGGGAGGACTCCGGTGGGAAGTCTCCAGAGGGTCTCAGGCAGCTGGGTCCCAAGGAAAGCTCTCCTCACCTGTGCTTTACACCCCTGGTGCTGTGCATTTCCCACGCTGACTTTGTGCAAAGCCCCCAGGAGACCACGTCCCTGCTAGGGCCCCAGGAGGACACGGAGAGGGTGGGTGCTCTCCCACCCGGCCTTTTAGACCCCTCAGTGCTGACAAGTCCCACTCAGAAGGCACAAACCCATTGCTCTCCTCCTCCTCCACTGCTCCTCGGGCACCTCCTGTCCCCCGTACCCAGACCCCAACCCCTCCATCCCATGCACACCTCCTCCTCGGCCACATCCCAGTGGGTGCCACTGCTTTGGAGACACCTGTGGGGACAAGGAGCCCGGCTGGCCGTGCACGGGGACAGGCTGCCCGGGATGGGGACGTGAGGCAGAACCACCTCATCCCAGGGCAGGAGGCAGAGGGATGCTCCCCCCCAGCCTGCTCCCGGGTTTCTGGCTCGCCCCCAGGAGAGCAGCGAGCAATTACGGCCACGCCAAGGCTTCATTATCGCTCTGTCGCGGCCTCGTTTGACGAGACCTTTTATTGCCAAACTTATTAAAAGTGAAACGTGCGGTTTCTGCGCAGCAATTTCCTGTCTGCGGCGATAAGCCGGGCTGTGCCCACTGTGCAATAAACAGCCGTGCTGGTGCACGTCCCCGGCTGGGGCGGCGAGGAGGAGAGAGGGCCCAGCTTGTGTTAATTGCCATGGTTAATGAGATCTATTTGGGGACTCGGTGCGAGGCGGTGCCTGCCGCCGCTCCGCTCCTGGGGGGGCCTCCGGTGGCTTCGTGCTCCCGGTGCCAGCAGCAGGGACGGGGACAGGGTCGGGTCCCCCCTTTCCCAGCCTCCCAGCTCTTCCTCCTCCTCCTTCCTCCCCCAAAACGCCGAGTCCCACCCAGCTGGCTCTGCTCTCGGCTGGAAAAAAACCTGCCCGCCTTGAAACCTCCCATTTTCCTCTTGCTTTGCTCAAGGAGGTCCTCCTGGAGGGGACACAAGGGACTCAACGTCCAAAACCACCCCGTGTCACAGCCCCAGCATCCCCGCCGCGTGCCCCCAGCCCCTGTTCCTGCGGGCTGCCCCACCTGACAGACATCTCTGCCAGAAACAAAATGTCCTCTCTAGCTGTGCTTTTCGCTTTAATTACACTTTTAAAATTTGTTCTGGACGGCAACTTCTCTTTAAAATGGAGCACAGAAAAATTGAATTAACAGAAATCCTGATTTTTTTTTTGGATATTTTTTTTAATCACCTGGCCAAAGTTATCCACTGAATTCGACCAGGATCCGCCTAACTTTTTTTCCCAATAAACAATTTGTCAGAAAGATTCCTCCTGGCTCGGGGAGCCCTGTTAGCGATTTGTCAGCAGCCGAAGCCCCGCTGGGTATTTCCCGTCTGACTTTTCTTAGCGGCGCCTTTATTGCTGTGGGAACGAACGGCAGAAGACGTGCCGCCTGCCATCCACCGCGCTCCTGCCAAATGCCACTCATCTCATCAGGCCGCGGAAGCGACGCGCGCTTGAGGCTCCCCCATCCCTGGGTGCCACCGCTATGGGTTTGGGGACATTTCACCCCGATTTCATCCCTGCTCTGCCTTCCCCAGCCGGGGAGACCCCCCCCCGGGTTCCCCGTCCCTGTCCCCAGCCCCTTCCCCGCTGCCCGGCTCAGCCTCTCGCAGGGCGAGCTCCCTCCGTCGCCAGCCCGGGCCCTCGTTAATTTGTCCTGCAGCGTGTGTCGTGGGCTGACGTGTAATTAGAGCTCCTGAAGCCTGTCTCATGCTGTAATTGCTGTGACAGGGGCCACAGCATATCCGCTTGTTAATTAGTAAACCACAATATCCCGGGGGCTCGTTGAGAGCTGCCTTAATTGTATTTCAGCTGGAACAGAGGGATAATTACCCTTCGCTAGCACTGCCACTTTTTAATACTTAAACAAATAAATAAATAAAAGCCCCCAAATTGAGCTCCTCTTCCTCCTGCCAGCCTCTCCCTCTCCCCTCGGAGCACGCCGACCTGGTTTTGCTGATGGTGCCCCCTTTGAGGGGCTGGCCGTGGGTGGGCCGGAGGTCTCCAGCCAACATTATTTTCTGTGCCAAAATTTGGAAGGATTTGGGCAATGGGATTCCTCCAAAACCAAAAAGCATCCCCTCTGTCTGGGCAGGCACCGAGCTGTGGCTGCTGCTCGGGGTGTTGCTGCGTCCCCCGGCATCTGGTGCAGCCCCGTGTGCTTGCTGGGAACGCTGGTTGCTGGGGAGCTTCTCCTGCCTTCTGCTTCGTATCCCCAGGGCGCTTGGAGCACCTCGAGCAGGACCTCAGCACGCTCGCTGGATCATCTTCTAACCTCCCAGAGAAGAAGACCTGGCTAAAAGCTTTTCCATCCTTCAACAATCCTTCAGCAGGGTGTGCTGTGGGGTGTGAGCATGTTTGCACGCTCCACGGGGCTGTGGGGAGATCCTGAAGCTCGGTGTGGGATAAAGAAGGTGCTGAGGCTTAGCATCGCCCTCCTGCCGGCACCCAGAGCCCACCAGAGCCTGGTGGCTCCTCCAGGATCTTGGGGGAAGGTTAGCCAGGGAAGCGATGCTAGCCCACCACATCCATCCTTTTTCTTCTGCTTCTTCCCCAGCCGGCACAAAGAGCTCGGCCGCCATCAGCCCTGCGGATTCCTGCTGTTCAAAAAAATCCTATAATGGGCAACTGGCCTTCGGGAGACGGTCTGTGAATTGGTTTAAATAACAGGCCTGGCTCTCTCCTGGGAAGCCGCGTGGAGGTCAGCCTCGAAGAAAAGCTCGGTACAGCGGCTCCGAGCATTAGCAAGGAGAAATAACTGAAGCAAAGAGCCTTGAACGTAATTACAGCCTAAGAGCTACGGTAGGAGCTCAGCGACCTGAGCCCATCTCCCGGACTTCAGCGCAATCAACAGATTGACACGGCTGGGTCCTGGCGGCCGGTTTTGGGGAGCCGTGCGTGGGGACTGAACGCCGGAGCGGGAGGAGCAGCAGCGCAGGTGCTTGCTCCAAAGGCTGGAGCTGGAAGGAGCATCTCAAATGCCACGAAGAAGCAGATGGAGGCAACCACCGGAACGCTCCGTGCGTAATTGAGGGCACCTTCAAGGGTGAGCAGGAGGTGGCTGCCCACCACCGGGCTGCTCGGTGCCACCGCCAGCCGAGTCCCTGTCATCAGAGCCGGGGCGGCGTTTATAGCCGAATAACCACAACAGCTTCGCGCAGATTAAACGACATGCTGCAGGTTAATTAGATTTCTCGCTGCTGCCTCAATTAACTTAGCCCCGTCAGCTGCTGTCAGAAAGGGATGGAGCCCCTTTGAAATTTGTAGGGTTTATCACGTGGGGATGGGGATGGGTAAACCTCTCCTTGGGGCAATCATGGTGGTGGGTGGGTGAGTGCGTGCATGTGTGCGTGTGTGTGCCTGAGCGTGTGCTTGCACGTGGATGGGCAATGCCATCTTCCTTGCTTGGAAACCCCTTCTTGTGGTGGAGGAGAACAAGAGATGTGCTTGTCCTCAGCACAGGGGCCGGGGGATTTCCCCTGCTGGCATTTCAAGCCCACTCTGTCATAAGACATCCTTTAAAAAATCCATATTTGGGGGAAGAGTCCCTTTTTCGTCATTTCACGGGGCGCTGTGTGAATGCAAATAAATAAAAGGGCTCCCTTTGAAAACATCTGAGAATGCTGGTTTGTATTTTTAAACCAATTTCCTTCGACTGTGTCAGGGCCTGTTTTGTGTTTGCTCGACAATTATGTGGCTAATGAGGACAGCCACAGCTACATTAGACAGGATTAGGAGGAATAAGGCTACAAATGCTTCAGTGCTTAAGACAACCACTAACTAATGGGGGGTAGGAGGGCATGCCCAGGAGCAGGCGGCTCCTGGCGGGGTTTTCGTGTGCTGTTTGGAGGGAACTGGAGCGGGCACGGAGCAGGCTGACACGGGGCAGGGGATGCTCCATGTGCCATGAGCTGCGTGGTGGCCGTGCTCACGGGGCACGAGGGAGCTCACTGTGCTCTTGCGGTACAGAGAAGCCAGCACGACCCAGAAACGTGGAGATTGAGAGCTCAGCTGCCATCCAAACACACTTCTCTGCCAGCCCTTGCACAGCTGGGATGCTGTTGCACCGGCGTGCAGAGCAACAAGTCTCAACCTCAATTCCCTCTGCACAAAGAGCTTTGATGAGTGGCCTGGGCGGTGGTGTAGCCTTCGGAGGGACAGCGCTGGATGCTTGTCAACCAGCCCCCAAAATGATTTCTGGGGCAGGGCTGCGGTGCAGAACGCGGGGTGCCGGCAGCTGTGGCTGTACTGAGAGCCCTGCTGCTCCTCCAGCACCATGGGCTGGGTGTGCTCACCACGTGGCAGGGGAACTGGAGACATCCATCCTTCCCTGCCGGCACCATCAGGGAGCACAGGCTCTGCAGAAGGGGCTGGGGAGCAGCCTGGTCCTTGCTCTTCCTCCACTCTTTCTCTTCCCATCATGCTGCCCATGGCTGATTCTCCCGCTGCTCCTTTGGTCCCAGTCTCAGCGTCACGGCCCTGCAGTCTGTAGGGTCATGCCCAGCCAAGGAGAGGTGCCTGCAGCTCATGGAGAGCCCACAGAAACCCCAGCTCATGGAGATGTTGGTTCCTGGGCTCCCAGCTTGTCCCTACCCTGTCCCCAACGAGGGCACCGTGCCCGCACCTGCAACCTGTGTCCCTGGAAAAGGATGGCACGCGTGCTGAGGAGCCTCCCCTGAGCGCAGGAACTGAATTGCACTCTGGATGACTAATTTGTGCCCTAATTGGTGTGGAAACGAATGCCAGAAAGCACTGGAATACCGAGAATTGAAGCTCTCCATCTTGGCTTCCTTCAGGGAAACGGTCTTAATTAAGAGTCTGTCTTGCAAAGAGAGATAATTCCCAGCTACGTGTTGAAATGGGAGCCAGCATGGAGCCTGCAGCTGAGACCCACACCTCGGCGGGCCTGCGGGCTGGGGCCAGGCCTGGCCAGCCCTGGGCCCCTCCATGCCCAGCGCCCCTTGGGACACCCCCGTGTCCCTGATGGCTCCTTCAGGGCCCCTCAGCCCCCAGAACACCACTTGTTCTTGTTCTCCTTCACAGCCAGCCCCAGCAGCAGGAGAGGCCGCACCACTTGCAGGAGGCCGTTTCGGGGCCATATGGCCCCAGGGCTGACCCCATACCTCCGACCTCCACCACCATAGTGGTTATACAAATTTCATGCCATCGGGGCTTTTCCCGGTGCATTTTTTTCGGGAAAAGCAGCGATTTCCCCGCTCCCCATGGCTAGCAGCCCCAGAAACCCCTTCCCCTTCCTGCCCCCCGGCTCGCAGAGCCGCCGGCCCCATCTCCGCTGCCTGCCAAGCTCGGCTGGCACCGCGGCGCCCCAGCCCCTTCCCCATGCCCTGGCGGCGCGCAGCTGCTCCCTCAGAAATGGCTGTTGCCATGGTTTTCCCCCAAAAAAAATGCCCCCCCCCCCCCCCGCTCCCCACCACTCCCCACCGCCTTAACCTTGTGACAGCAGCGACGAGGATGACGCGGAGAAAGGCCACTCGGCGTAGCCATGGTAACAATTAGCTTTTTCTTGTGTTTTTTTTTTTAATTTATTATTATTATTATTTATTTTTTATTTTTTTTCGGGGGCGATGGGAGCCAGGCAGACCCACAGCTGCCCTCCTGGTGTGGGGGCTGTCCCCGGCCTCGTGCCCTGCACACGCCTGCCCCGTGCCCAAGCATCCCATATAGATGCCTCGCGCGGACACAGGGATGTCTGTGGGGTCTTTTTGTCTTGTTTGGCCAGGACACGTCCCAGGACACCAAGCAAACCCTAAACATCTCAGTGGGGTTCCACCAGCCAGAGCAGGAGGGGAAGGCAGGGAGCTGGGGAAAGGCACCCCCTGAGAGCGGGAGGGGTGGGAGCCCCCCCAAGCAGGGAGGAGGAAGGAGGGAGGAGGATGGAGAGGGGCTCACGGGGAGCTTGGGGCACGGGCTGGGATCTGGATGGGATTTTGGCCATCTACATTCTGGCCCAGGATGCACGCTGCAGGGTAAACACGCCGCGAGGCTGCTCCCTGGGTGTATCAGAGTCACAGCTGCCGACTGCAGCGCCTAAAATAAGCGTTTGCCTGCTTTTTATTCCTCCCAGCCCGGCAGAGCCCACTCAGCTCCAGGAGCGGAGCTGGAGTCTATTCTTAGCCCTGCAGAGCCTCCCGGCGCTGGGGGGGAGCGGGAGTCCCTGCGCTGAGCGGGGGCCGCCGGGTCCCGCTCCCACCCGTCCCCGCAGCCAGTCCCGTCCCAAGGGTGCCACCGGGGCTGGCGGCGTCCTCGCTGCTGGCCGAGGAGGGTTTGGGAAAGGAGCGGGAGCGGGGATGCCCCGGCACCGCTCTCAGCATCGCTGCAGGATTTGGCGTCCTCGGGGAGCGGCTGCAATGCAGGAGGATTTCGGAGGGGTCGGCGGCCTCGCAAAGCTGCTTTCCTCGCAAAGCTGGGCAACCCGGGCTCCAGCCAGCATCCTGTGGGGACGAGGGCAGAGACGGGGACAGGCAGGGATGCAGCGGGTGCTTGGGGCTGGGCGGGCGAGGGGGAGAAGCCCCGGCTCCATAGCAACAGGTACTCGCCACGTAATGGAGTCCTTTCCGCCAGCCTTATTCGCGTGGCCATAAATAATTCAATTTTCTCATTCACGCACATGAATGCTGCGGGCCGGGGCTCTGGGCGCGCTCAGCCTCCATCTGTCTGGGGGGGAAGGGGAATGGCAGGGCTTGATAATAGGCTCCAGCGTTTGTTTAACATGGACGAGTGTGGCCAGATGGCCCGGGGATGGCGAGGTGGAGATGGGGAGGAGGTGAGGGATGCTCGGGGCTCAGTCCTTTCCCCAGAGCGCCCAGGTTTGGCCCTGTCCCGATCCTGGTGCTCCCCTGGGGACCTGTGCGGGGACAAGCTGTGGCACATCCACATCAGCCTCTCTGCTGGTGACATGGACATTGGGTGAGCTTAGGCTGTCCTGCTTTGCACCCTGCCTTTGGGGCTTCCCACCGGGGAGCTGCTCTAAGGCTCCAAACTGATGGAGCGGGGCAGTACAACGGTATGTTGGGGACCAGCCCGGTCCCTGGCGACACACCGGGACACCGAGGGAGTCGCTCCCAAAAAGAGATCATTTGGTTGGAGGCCCCCAAGGCCGTGCCATGGGTGCTGCTCTCCACATCCCACACCGCCTGGCAGGGGCGTGCAGCCCCGAACCCTGCCGCAGGCACACCGCAACAGCCCCGTGGAAGGAGAGCCACCCTGCAGCTCGCTCCTACAGCCAGCAGGCTCCGTGCCACCCTCTGGGGTGGCTGACCAGAGACACCGACAGAATTAGCGGGGTTAGCAGGCTGTGCTGCACGAGCCCGCGTGCTGCCGCTGCGCAGCCCGCACACCTTGGGGCTAGGGCACGAGGGCTGCTTGGCACTGCCCGCTGCCATCACCTCCTCGCCTCTCCCTGTATGTTCAGCACAAGCCAGGTGATGAGAGCGGGATCTTTATCCCCACCTGGGCTTCGTGGTCCTGCTGGCACATGGCTTGGGTATGCTGAGCCCCTGGGAAGGCAAGCGGAGCCCAGAGAGGAATCACATCAAGCCTCAGCTCTGCCTGTTTTGCCCAGCTGGGTGGCAGCAAGGTCCCTGCCTCGTTCACTGCAAAAGGCCCCGAGCAGAGGTCGCACGCCTGCCCCATGCAGCAGCCAGCACACGCTTGGCCCCATACGGAGGCACCATCTTGGGCTAAAGCCTACGGAGCAGGCAGAGGATGCTGCAAAAACAGGGGGCAAGAGAAGAGCCCGTGCCATGGTGCCACTGTCTGCCACCAGCACCGAGAGGTTCCCCGTGGGAGCGGAGCGGCGTTTGCAGGCTGTGCTTGCATCGCCGGGGGACGGAGCGCACCCAGCTTACGCGCCGGTGCTGCCGAGCGCTGCCATGTATTTGGGTACGGCACGTGTGCATGGATGCGTGTTTGGGTGCACTCACACACACACACACCTCTCCTGGTGGTGCTGGGAACGGGTTCGGGCAGGATTTTGGAGCAGTGAAAGCTCAGCTAGGCATCGGCATCCCTGGAGCAGCTGTCGTGGCCAGCCACCACCCCACAACTTCTCCTGCCCGTTGTATTTCCCTGCCTGCTCCGTGCCTGTCCAGACAGACCACGGGTCTGTTCGGCTCGACTCCAGCCCCTCGCACGTGTACTATGTCCTTATTAACCCCTAAAATTAACCCCTGCCCCACGCACAGGGGGGCAAGGAGAGGGTTCCTGGTGGCTGCACCCTGGGTGCGTTTGCCCACGGTTGCTCGGCCGCTGCAGGACAGGCAGACAGGCAGACTCCCAGGTGCGAAGCCCCACGGTCAGCACTCAGATATTCCCACCTATCCGACATTTTTTTGCCTCTTCCACTCCAAAGCCAGGCCCAGCCCAAGCCCTCCGCATCTCCTGCCAGGTTCAGGGCAGAAACACACCATGGCTTCTTCCTTCGCGCCCCAGTGCCGCAGAAGCAGCACAGGGAGAGCCCTGCAGCCGGCTCCTCGCTGCGCGGCGCCGGGGCTGCTGCACCCTTGGCCGGGCAGTGGTTTTCACCCCATTTCTCAAGGATGGGCAGCAGAACCGCCATGGTCCCCATCCCTGTCTGCCTCGGTATCTGCCCCCTGAAGGCTGCAGAGGCAGCCCAGGGTAGGACTAGCTGTAGGGTTTGCCCTGTTGCCACCCCTCCGAGGCCACCAACGCTCCGCTGGTGGGATCCAGCGTGGAGCTGCACCCATGGGAGAGGCGGGCTGGGGCTGTGGGGACCCGCAAGGTGCCCAGGTGAGGAGTTTGCCGACTTGCACGGTCCCTGCTGGGGTGCACCCTGTGGGGTGGGATGTGCCCTGCCTCTCCCCAGGAAGGAAGGTACCTGTCCCCACGCACACATCCCCATCCCGCTCTGCTCTCGGCCGCTCCCAGACCCTTTTTCCACCCCACACATCCAAGTGACGCCGACACCCGCAGCCGGAACGAGGGCACTTACCTGCTGCCCGCACCAGCGGGGCTGGAAGGACAGCGGGACACAACGCCACCGCCCTGGGGACCGGGCAGAGCCGGTGCCTGCCCCCAGGTGAGGAGGCAGCTCCTCTGCCCCTGCTCCTTCACCATGCCCGTGGCTCCTGCAGCACCCACCAGCACCCAGCAATGCCCTCGGGGCTCGGCTGAGCCCCAGGTGCGTGGCACAGCGCCGGGGACAAGGGGATGCCGCCCGGGGGTGCCACGCGAAGAAGGTGGGTGCCTGGACGAGGGGGTGACAGAGGTGGGTGCCTGCAGGGGTGCTCGGGGAAAGCCAGCGTGGAGGCGATGGGAGCCTGCTGAGCTCGGTGCTGCCCAAAGCACGACATCCCAGCCCTCGGGGGCAGCGGGGCTCTGCCACCCGGGGGTGGCCGGTGTCCCAGGGGTCGCCCTGGCTTCTGGAATAATCCCCGTGCCCTGCGTGGAAGCGAGGGGAGGGCAGGGAGGCGGTGGGAGCATCCCTGGGGCTGGATCCCAGCGGGTTCCCGGGGGGCTGCGGGCTGGGGGTCCTGGCACAGCGCCCTGCCACCTCCCCTCGGTGGCACGGAGCGACCCCTTTGTCAGAGCTGGGCCCGGTGGGAGGGGGGATATGCTGGGTCGGGGGGGGATGTGCCAGGTCTGGGGGGGCTGCCGGGGCCACGGAGCGCAGCCTTACCTTGGAGGGACCTCTGCAGGGGCAGGAGCCCGGGCTCGGCGGCCCCAAACCGAGCAGGAACCGGCTCGGAGAGTGATGGCAGCGGGGAGCTGCGGCGGTGGCGGTGCGGGGACGGGTGGGATGGGGTTGGAAGGGATGGGATGGGGTTGGATGGGATGCGATGGGATGGATGGGGTGGGATGGATGGGATGGATGGGGTGGGGTGGGTGGCTGGATGGACAGACGGGTGGCTGGGTGGGTGGGTGGGTGGTCTGGGGGCTGCGTGTCCCCCCGCTGCCAGGTGCGCAGACAATAGCCAGGGCTCCCGTTGCAGCTGCAGACTGTCTCTTTAAACCCCTCACCAGCCCACAGGTGGCCCTGTCACCACCGTGGTCATCCATGACGTCATCCGGAGGGAGGGATGAAGAGGAGGAGGAGGAGGAGGAGGAGGGGGGAGAGGCGCGATCCCCCTCCGCAGCAAAAGTCCCCGGGCACCCATGGCAACTGCAAACGGCGCTGCGCCGCCACCGGGCTGGCACCCCCTGGGTGGCACGGGGGGGACGGGGCTGTCACCCCACGGGGGTCCCTGCCTGGGCTCTGTCTGACCCCAGAAAGACCCCCTGGCACCAGGCGGGCCCCGTGTTCCCCACAGATGTGTGCTGGGATGCCCGTGGAAGGGGCTCCAAGGGTCTGTAACCACGAATGGAGGCTCCCTTCAGGCCTGGGACAGAAATAAATATCAAATTATTTTTTTATATATTTTTTTTTAGCTTGTAAAAAAGAAAAATTGGCGACCTCTGCTGCCTGCCAGCCCGGGGCTGTCCCCTCGGCTCCCCCCGCAGCACCCACCCAAAGCGGGGTGCCCCGAGCGGAGCGTGCCGCTGCCCCCGCGGGGGCGGGCAGGGGGCTTCACCTCAGGGAAATAAATCCCACGGAGGCAGCTCGCTGCCGAAGGAAAAGCAAACGCCACCGGGGATTTCTCCTGGAGGAGCCCCCCCAGCTCCCTCCCACAGAAAGCCACCTCCGGGAGAGGTTTCCCCGGGATTAGCACCAAGCACCCTGCCTGCTGCACACCCCGCAGCCGTGCGCGCTGGGGAGCTTTGGGCTGGAGCAGGGCCAAACGCACAAACTTTGTTGGTTTTCCCAGCCACCCCGCTGCACCAGGGCCCTTCCCCTAAATGCCACCCGGCCCAGCCAGATGAGGGGCTCTGGGTTTGCTGTCCCCGGGTCTCCCCGAGGTGAGGAAGGTGACAGCCACGTGTCCCCGTCCCCAGCACATCAAGAACCCAGGTGCTGTGCTGGGAGCCGGCACCATCACCTCCCCCAGCAGCACGTTTTGGGGAAAAACATGCCATGAAAAGGCATCGCAGAGGAAAGCAGCCTCAGCACAGCCCCCAGACCCCAGCTCGGCCCTTGTCTCTGCACCTCCAGCCCCGTCCTCCGGGCACTTTCCACTAACCCCCCCCCCCCCCAAGCCCACCTGGGAGCCACCTGCAGCTGGAGGCTGGGTAAAACCCTCCAAAAGCAGAGAAACCGCCTCAATTCCACCTCGTCCCGACCCTCATGCCCGAGCCCTTCTCCCTGCAGCCCCAGGGATGGGCTTTGCCCCCAGCCTGGGCGAGGAGAGGCTTCATAAAACCCTTCCCCACTAATTAACAAGACTGTCCCCACGAGGGGAGCGGGCTGGCCGTGGGGAGGTTGCTGTGATGAAGTTATTAGCTTGGGAAGCGCTAATTGCTGCCGTATCGATGGCCCTTTTGTCCGTCGAGCCGTCTCGGTGTGTGCGTGCGTGCGCCAGGGTTGTTTTCCTGCCAGCTGCCGTGTGGTTGGATGCTCTTCGGTGTTTAGTTTTATCCTATTAAGGTGGATCCCAATTAATTACGCGGGAGGGAGAGGGACAAAGAGGGGCACCGAGGCCATCCGTTTTAGGCTTTTCATCGTGCCTTCGGCCCGCCGGGGTGCTGCTGCTCAGCCAGAAGGGGCTGGGGAACGGGCACGGGTGCCCCACGCGCCCCCAGACCTTTTTCCCCAGCTGGTTATGGGGCCGCAGGGTGGGTGCCGGGGTTACAGATGCCCCACACCCCGCCGCTGCCCTGCTTGGGGTGAGGTCCCCGGGGCTTTGCAGGGATGTCACCGGGTGCTTTTTGGGGGCTGAGCCCCCCCCAGAGCTGGCTGCGCTCGGGTGCCAGGTGAGGCTGAGTGTCCCCAGCTCTGTGGCACTAATGCCACCGCCTGGCCGCTGCTGTCCCCGTCCCCGGGCTTCTGGAGGGGCCCCATTTGCTTGGGGACAAGCCCAGTTTATGGGACTGGGGGGGCACACCCCCAAAAATACACCGAGGAGAAGCAGGAATTGTGCTGGCACGCGGTGTGACACATTGGTGCCACATCGCAGGGTGGGGACATGGCCCCAGCACCCCCCTGGAGCATCCTGCTCCCGGTGAAGCTCATGGTGAGGGGACACCAAATGGATCTCGGGGGTCCCCTGAGCCCCCCTAGTGAAGGATGAGGGTGCCTGGGGTGGGGACAGGGGGCTGCAGGTGTCAGGGTGTGCAGGGGGGGAGCGGGGTTACGGGGTGCCTGAGAGATGCAGGTGTCAGGGGTGCAGGAGAGAGGCAGGGTTTATGGGGTGCAGGGTGGGTGCGGGGTTTCAGGGGGTGCAGGATGCGGGCAGGTTTTGGGGGGCGTGTGGTGGCTGTGGGGTTATCGGGGTGCGAGGTTTGGGGGTGCAGGGTTAGAGGGGTGCATGGCGATAGGGTACGTGGTTATAGGGGTACACGGCTATCGGGGTTCAGGGCTGTCGGGGGTGCCCGCTTATGGGGGTGCCCGCTTATGGGGTGCGGGGCTTCGGGGGCGCCCAGCGATGGGGGCGCTCCCTCCATGCGCCAGGGGGCGCTGTGTCCCCCCGCGGCCCTGCGGGCGCTCTGCCCCGCCCTGCCCGTTCTCGCTGCTCCACCAGCCGGAAGCGGAAGCGGGCTGCGCGGCTGTCGCCCTCCGGCCGCCGCCGTGGCGCGGTGGCGGAAAGATGGCGGCGGCCATAGAGTGAGCGGCGGCGGCGGGCCCGGCGGCGGCCCCGGCGGTGAGCGCGGCCTGCGGCGGGCCCGGAGACCCCCGGGACCCCCCCGGGGCACCCCCGGTTCCCCGTCAGAACCGCGGCCGGGCCCCGCTCCGCCGCCCCCCGCTGCCCCTAGGTGCCCCCCTCGGCCCCTCACGGCACCGGGCGCCGCTCCCCGTGCCCCCCGTGCCCGCCTCCCCCTCAGCAGGCCGCCCCCGCACCCCGCTGCGCTCTGCGGGCTCCTCCCGGTGCCCCTCGCCCCACCGGGGGCTCCCTGCCCGGCTCCCCGCCCCCCTCTCCCCGCAGGTCTCTCAGCAGGCCCCACCCCGGGGTGCTGTGGGGCTCCCCCCGGCCCCGTGTCTTGTGCTGCCCCCTCCCCTCGGGGTGCTGCCCGCTCTGCTGTGCAGCCCCGCGGAGCCCCACGCCTCCCCCAGGCTCGGTGGGGCCCCGCGGTCAGCACGTGCCCGGTTCCCGGCAGGGCGAGGATGCAGTAGGGCGCTGACCATGGACCATGACGCCCCCACCATCAGGCCCCGCCGCATCCAGAACCAGAACGTCATCCACCGCCTGGAGCGCCGCCGCATCAGCTCGGGCAAAGCTGGCACCCACTGGCACCAGGTGCGCGTCTTCCACCAGAACGTCTTCCCCAACTTCACCGTGGTCAACGTGGAGAAGCCGCCCTGCTTCCTGCGCAAGTTCTCCCCCGACGGGCGCTACTTCATCGCCTTCTCCTCCGACCAGACCTCCCTGGAGATCTACGAGTACCAGGGCTGCCAGGCGGCGGAAGACCTCCTGCAGGGCTACGAGGGGGAGATCCTGGCCAACGGCAATGACCAGAGATCCGTCAACATCCGCGGGCGGCTCTTTGAGCGCTTCTTCGTCCTGCTGCACATCACCAACGTGGCCTCCAACGGGGAGCACCTGAACCGCGAGTGCAGCTTGTTCACCGACGACTGCCGCTACGTCATCGTCGGCTCCGCCGCCTACCTGCCCGAGGAGCCGCACCCGCCCTTCTTCGAGGTTTACCGCAACAGCGAGTCGGTGACCCCCAACCCCCGCTCCCCGCTGGAGGACTACTCTCTGCACATCATCGACCTCCACACGGGCAGGCTCTGCGACACGCGGACTTTCAAGTGCGACAAGGTCATCCTGTCGCACAACCAGGGGCTCTACCTCTACAAGAACATCCTGGCCATCCTCTCCGTCCAGCAGCAGACTATCCACGTCTTTCAGGTGACCCCCGAGGGGACCTTCATCGACGTGCGGACCATCGGGCGCTTCTGCTACGAGGACGATCTGCTCACGCTGTCCGCCGTGTACCCCGAGGTGCAGCGGGACACGCAGACGGGCATGGCGAACCCCTACAAGGAGCCCTTCATCAACTCCCTGAAGCACAGGCTGCTGGTGTACCTGTGGCGGAGGGCGGAGCAGGACGGAAGCGCCGTAGCCAAGAGGAGGTTCTTCCAGTACTTCGACCAGCTGCGGCAGCTCCGCATGTGGAAGATGCAGCTGCTGGACGAGAACCACCTCTTCATCAAGTACACCAGCGAAGACGTGGTCACGCTGCGGGTGACGGATCCTTCTCAGGTAGCGCCTGCCTCCTGCGTGGTGCTTCGGGGCACGTGCTCTGAGCAGGGTGGGAGCTGCGAGCTGCGTTCCTTAGCTGAGCCTGTGACCGCTCGGTGGAGCTGTTAGGACCCCGTTACTTCACTCTTTTGTGAACGTTTGACGCCTCTGGTATCACATAGCATCGCTGTCTTTTGCTCTCGTGATTTCCCTACATCCTTCTCAACGCAAAATGAGAGAGAAAAGATCTTAGGTGGTTACTGAGTCCCCTTTCTCCAGGGATTGTTCCCCGTGCTCGTGGATGCGTTACAGTGCTCTTCCCCTCCCGAATCCCCAGCTGATTTGTAGCTGTTATTCATGTGATGCGCTTATCTTGTAGAGTCTCTCCCTTTTCTCCCGTATTTTCCAGCATGTTTTTCAAATACAACAGTCTCCATTTCTCCCCAGCAGAATTACCTGTTCTGCTCTGCCTGCGTACTTAGTCCTTCAAGCTTCTACCAGAGATGGTGTTTGTGATCTCTCCAAATTGGAGCAGCGGCTCTTAAATGGAGCTGATGTTCCGATTGCTTCTCCTTGCACTCGGTTCTGAAGAAGTCAGATCAGAGCAGACGCAGCTCAGGCGGTGCCGAGTCCCTCCAGACGTTTCTCAGTCCTGTGGGCTGAGCGTCTTGTCCCCACTGCTAGCACAAAAACCGAGTCCTCCCGTCGAACCCAGCGAGGTCTTTTACATCTTAACCTAGTCTGCCCCTTTAAGTTGTGCTTTTTTTTTGTTAGAAGGTCTTTAGTGAGAAATCTGAATAAATCTCTGGCGCTGATCTGTTCCCTAGGTGCTTGTTTTCATTTCCACACCCTTCCCTTGCTCCCCTTTTTCCAGTTCCAGTAGTGAGATGCCAGAAGAAACGGACGGTTGTTCTCCGTGAGGCCTCATTCACCCGGAGACCGGCTTCTTTTTCCCTCCTAAGTTGTGTATCTGGGGGAGTTATTCTGGCAGGGGATGGGCGAGGCAGAGCCTGACCCGTGCTCCCCATCGAGGCAAGATGGAGCGGCGGCCCCAGGAACAGGCTGGTGCAGGAGCCTCGCTCCTGTGCTCCTGAGGCCGCCCCACCTCGGTGCAGCTCTGGGGCTGTGCCGTGGCTCCCAAGGCTTTCGTGCCTGATTTGCTGCAGCGGGTTCTCGGCTTGCTTCACCCGAAGGTTACTTTCAGATGGAAGTTAGGGCTTGTTTGTGCTCTTCGTGTGCGTTCTGCTGAAGGAAAAGCATCTTAATTCTCGTTTCTTTCAGAAGCTAATTCCTCGGCGGGCCTGCCAGCGTGTAGGCTTTTTATTAGGGCTTCCTGAAGAAAGCTTTGGTCACGGAATGCCTGAAGCTCCCGTTTGTCTTTCATCTATCAGACGACAACATGACTTTAATCTGATTCCAGGCTGCTCCTGTCGTAGGCTTCTCTGCCAGCGAGGCTGAGGAAGTCGCTGTGGGTGCCTGTTGGTATTGGCGAGGTGTGCACCGAGTCTCCCGAGATCTTTAATCGCGTGCTGTGGATGCGTGGCTGGGGGGTTGTTGTTCTGGGCTCGTGTTTGAGCCTTGCCAGCTGTGCCGTGTGCTCTTTGCAGCGCTCGGCTCCTGCCCTGCGTGCTGTGGTGGTGCTTCGCCTGTCGCGGGTGCTGCTGGAATGCGGTGAGAGTGATTTCTCACGTTAAGGGCAGCCTGTTGATGCCTCCGTGTTAAACTGGCAAAGGAACCTTTTTATTTAAGGACATCCCTTGCAGTTTTCAAAGATGCAGTTTCTCTTCCTGCTGGCTCCCTGTGTTGTCTCTCTGCTCCAGCCGCGTATTTCGGGAGGCTTCCCTCTCCTCGGGCAGTAGTTCAGTGAGTAACCTCCCCTACCGCGCCTCGCTGCAACGTGTGGGGGCTGGCTCGTACGATCACAGCTTATTTGGGGCCCGGAAACAACCAAACCTCGTGGTATTTACGGACGGGTGAGGTGGGCACAGCGCCTGCCGTCATCGCTGAGCATGGTTTGGGAGGTGAAGCCTTCAGGAACTGCTGCTGTTAGCAGAAGGCTTACCAGACACGGCCATGTACCAGGGGGATCAGCTACCCGGGAAGCAGGGGCAGGCTCTGACTTGGGGGTGCCGGGATCTTAGCCCTCTTCTATCGAAGATCCTTGGGCACCGTTGATGTCTGAGGACCAAATTCTGCCCTTCCCAGAGGGACGGGGATGGCCTCTCCCCTCGGTGCAGCCCTGCTGGCACAAACATCACGTTATCCCCGCGCTTCTGGCTCCTTCCTCTTGTGAAATGCCGCCAGTGTGCAGCACAGTGCCTGGGGCTTCTTGCACGGGAATGCTGATATTAAAAAGAAGTCATTAATGGCTCTCAGATTTCCATCTCTGCGCCAGCAGGGTACCTGGAGGGCACAACTTCTTGCCGGCAGTGCTGTAGCGCGCGGCGCGCTGAAAAGGCTCATCTCTGTGTGGCGGCAGCGTTAAGAAGGGAGAAGCAAATCATTTCTCTGCATAAAGGGGAAAAGTAATTTGTTGCCGGCTAGCATGGGCTTTGAGATCATTTTGTCAGCAGGAATGGAAATGAAATTTGGCACTTCAGAAAGCATTCCGGTGTTGGTGGAGGGCTGGGAGAAAGAGAAACACTGGCATCCAGTTCGAGATGGAAAAACTGGAAGTCCGTCCAGGTTTTTTTCCAAGTATAATCACTTCGCAGTGAACAGGTGGATAATTGGGCACCTACTGAGGCATTTGGGTAACAGAAAGGATCGATGTGGGGATGTGGGGTTCTCCTGCACTGCAGAGAAATTTGGATAGGGCCTGGGATGTCGCATGGGGAGCAGGAAGGGACAGCTCTCCCCCGGGTAACCACTGCCTGTGCCTTTCTCCCCAGCCCTCGTTCTTCGTCGTGTACAACATGGTGACCACAGAGGTCATCGCCGTCTTTGAGAACACGTCGGACGAGCTGCTGGAGCTGTTCGAGAACTTCTGCGACCTCTTCAGGAACGCCACCTTGCACAGCGAGGCGGTCCAGTTCCCCTGCTCGGCGTCCAGCAACAACTTTGCCAGGCAGATCCAGCGCCGGTGAGCCATTGGGAGCATGCTTTATAACGTGTAGGCACGCGCCCACCCCCGCCAGCTGAAGGCTAGTATCCGGTAACAACAACCCTGAGAAAACCGTCTCCTTAGGCCCTGAGGGGTGCCAGAGTCCGGCTGGGACGTGGTTCATCCTGCAGCCTTGTGCATCTGCTCTTGCATTTTGCAGTATCTGTCGTTTAGCAGGAAGGAGAAGGCAGCGGCAATTCAGTGCTTAGAAGGGAAAGGAATTTTAAGGGCAAGATGTTGCTGGCGCTCCTTGAGCAGTAACTCCTCTGGAGGTTATTGAAGCGGTAGCTTAGGGCCCTGCAGAAAAGGTTTTATCAAGATGCTCCATCATCTATTTGGATGTATTTTGCCAAGTGCCCTTCTCTAAATGTAGTGTGCAGCAAACTGTGCTCTCTAGCACCAGGAAACAGCTGGTGCTTCTCCTCGGACTCTGCGCGGAGGAAGGAAGCCGATCTGCCTAGACCTGTAGTGAAAAGTGAGCAAATACCCAAAGAACCAGGGTTTCTAGAATGTGCTTTAACAGTCTGATGTGGTTTTAATGAGGCAGAGGGTGTTATTTCTAGTGGAATATGTTTTTATGTGACTCAGGGTGTTTTGTTCCTCTAGTGACTTGTTTGACATCATCCAAAGCACTTGGCAGTCACTAAGGGGAAGGAAGCTGCAGCTGATTTTAGGTTCGTGTCCCATAAGTAGAAGGAAGTTGACTGTAACTTTTAGAGCTCCCTGTCGTGAATTCCATATTGCCTGGAGGGAAGAGAGAACGAGAGAGCTTACTGCAGGTACCTACAGCACAATTCCTGCCTTGGGTTAAAGTAAAGAGGAGAACGCTCATCCACGTGGCTGTAAGGTCTGTAACAGGAGTGTTTAGCTCAAGCAGCAAAGTGTAACAGTGCTGTATGCACAGCCAGCTGGCTTTTGGCTGTGTTTCTGCCCTAAGGGAAAAGTTTTTACTGTCCCTGGTGGCTGACACTCATGCAGCTGATCTGACTCTCCTTGCTTGTGGAAGGTTCAAATTACACTTGGAAAGAGAAATCCAGCCTGCGTTAGTCTCTTCACCAGGAAGAACTTCCAGCACGCTGTAGTTTCGGAAGAGCTTTGTGCTTCTCTCCAAGGTTCTTCCTCATCTCAGGTTTCTCCCTTTACGTGTTTGAAACGTTGTGGCTAGAGACAGGGGGATTCTCAAGTCAACCTTAAGGGCTCAACTGTTACTGTGAAACCCTCTGGCTTTTGCTTATGCTGTTTACAGGCTTCATGGTGAAACTTGGATTGACTGATAAGCTGCTAATCCACCTCTCCCTGGTTCTGATCCCGTTCATTTCCTGTGCTGTGGAGCAGCTGGGGCCAGGCCTTGCGGATAGGCACGGTCTTGTCCTTCTCAGTTTGGACTTTGAGAGCAGAAACAGTAATGATGAGGGAGGATAAAAAGGTCACCGGAACTGGCTGGTGGTTGAATCACCGTGATGCACCTTTGGAAATGAGCTGTTGTGCTTCTTACACCACTGCTGTTCCTCTCTCCCTGTTTTCCTCCTTAGTTTATTTAAGCAGTGCCGTTCACCTGTGGCCTTTGTGTAAACCCTTCTTGTTCTGCTGCAGGTTCAAAGACACTATTGTGAACGCCAAGTACGGAGGGCACACGGAGGCTGTGCGGAGGCTGCTGGGCCAGCTCCCCATCAGCGCCCAGTCCTACAGCGGCAGCCCCTACCTCGACCTCTCCCTTTTCAGCTATGATGACAAGTGGGTGTCAGTCATGGAGCGTCCCAAGACCTGCGGCGATCACCCGATAAGGTATGAAACGGGCCAGGAAGGTGTATGCGAGGAGAGCTGTGTGGGAGTGACTCTAAGTCACCTCTGCCACGTGGTGACAAATTTGCAGGAAGACCGAATAGTTCAGTGCTTTTCTCTTTTGACATCCCTTGAGCAGAGCGTTTATTTCATTAGTCCCACGAAGCTTGGCGTCTCTCCTTGTGACGTCTTACCTTATACGTGTGGGACAGCTCTTCAGGTTTTGTCACTGAGCTGTCCTGGGGAAGATTTGGGTCGCGAAGCCTGAGCCTTTTCCATACAAATGCTCTTGTTCCTCCTTTTATCGCAGCCCAGCCTTCCTGTTGGGCTGTGACGTGGTTCTGGATGCCCGCCTTCCTGTGCTGGAAGGATTCCTTTTGAGCACGTAGGGTTAGCTGGTGAGGATCGTCTGGTTTGTCCTATGAATAAAATATCAGCTGGGTTAGGTGTTATTCATAATGCTTCTGCTATTGATTTTGCTATTTTCAGACTTGCCTTGTTTACGTTTCTCAGCCTGAAAGCTGTACTCCTCTTCATGCTCCCCTTCTTTCCATGATCTATGGGAAATTTGTTTCCGTGGTGGGAGTTTAGCCAGGTGTAAGAGCTGTTCTGTGCCTCTCACATCTGAGTCTTCGATGCTGGCAGCAGGAGTAACTCCAGGCTGGAGAAGGAGGAGGTTTGCAGTGCTTCTTGCAGAAACACCACGGCTGTTTCTTTTTGGTGGCTGCAGCCATGGCTGCGAGTAGTAGTGTTTAAAAATCCAGCATCTCTCCTGCCTGAAAGGCTCGAATCAAAGGGGCTGAGTTCTCCAGGCAGAACAGTCCTTCCACTCAGAGTACCACAAAAGGGAAACGAACCTGTGCTCTAAAAACAAAGAGAGCCTTCAACCTCCAAGTGCTTTGTTCAGCGACTGCCCACACGCTGGGGGCTCCGGCAGCCTAGGGAGACCGTTCTGGCCGCTTTCCCAACTTTATTTTCATCAATGCATTCTCAAAACCGGGTTTCATGTCTCCCTGGCCCTGACTCAGGTGGCAGGGAACCTCTGATTGTTCCTGCGCTCTCAATTCCCAAATTATGTATATTTAATTAATTTCTTTTTTCCCCTGCCTGGATGATTCGGTTTAATCTCCGTCTCCCGTGCTATCTGCGGAGAGCCTGCCCTTTCCCCCTCGTCGTGCCTGACGTCGGGAAGACTTGGAGGGCAGCGGCTGTCTGGCAGCGCCAACCTGCTTACATCTCCTGCAGACAAAAGGGAGCGGAACCGCAGTCATTTGCTGCAGTTACCGGCTTTGTAGTAAACAAAGCCAAGTGCCACCTTGCCTCCCTCCCCTGAGCAAAGCGGCGTTTCAGCGCCAGCCCTTTCAAAGCTCAAAGCTGTGCGGAGTCAATTAGGACCTGAATAGGGTCTGAAAGCGGTGGGGCTCCTGGTTTTTGGGAAGTAAGTAGGAGCCGAGGCGCTAACCTTAACCATTCAGCAGCTGAAATCGCGCTGCTGTGTTTCTCACCTGCAAAACAAAGGGATTAATAAAGTCATGCAGCTGCCCGTTGAGGTTAGAGAGCTTGGAAATGAGGGGCGGCAGGATTTGTAATCTAAGCCCTATAACTGGCTGAAGTGCAAAACCCTCCAGCAGCTGAGGGTGTTGTGATCAGCTGTGATCCGTACCTAGTTTCCTAGCATGATATGAAAGCCTCCACCCGTTTCACACGCCGGTTTCAGCACCTCTGTGCACGGTGTCCTTTTAGTCCTTACTGCCTCTCCGTGTCCTGGTGGGTTCCACCCTCGTCTCCAGCTGCTTGAGAGACCAGTGGTGATTTGCTTTCGGGAGAGAGGAGCTTTAGGTTCCCCATCTCTGCCATCTTCCAGCGTCTTTTCAGGAGGCTTGAAGAGACATTCAGGGGGTGAAATGGTGGGACCTGGGAGGAAGAGGCTCTGCTGCAGCTTTACCTATGGCAGGGGGTCTCTAAAATCCATCTAGATGGCTAAGAAGGAGCCATTTAACCAAAAAATTGGTCTGCAGATAAATCTTCCATTTTCATACAGTTTGAAAAGGCTGGTCTTGCTGTTTCTGTTGACATACAATTTTATATTGCAGTGCCTAATTTATCCCCAGAGTGAGAGCCCATGGAAATGGCCTCTGATTGCAGAGCACTTTTAAAAATAGATTTAAAAATACCAAACTGAACACATCTTTGAGATTACAGGGAGCTTCATCTTGAGTAGTAAATTATTGTGAATTGGGGAGAGAGAGGAGCAGACCAGGGACTGTGCTTTATTTAAAGAATGACCCTCCACATACCCAGCCTTGTGTAGGAGGGAAAGGGCTTTTTGAAAAGCCAAATACCAAGATTGTGACTCTCTTGCTGGGTTCTTGTGTGCAATTTTCAGGCAGGGCTGGCTAGCACTTCGATTCAGAGGAAGGGAGAGGAGAGTGGCCCTCCAGGAAGAACATGAGGATCTCAATAGGCTGTGCTGTTAAAATGTGGAGTATGTCTGCTCCTGAAACAGCATTGCCTCTATCTGTCATCACCTGTTCTTTCCAGGCTGAAAGCAGAGTGCTTCGTACTGCTCGCTGGCATGGGGAGGAGGGGGGGAAGAAAAATGTGCTCTAATATTAAAAGCATTCTCTGAGTTGAAACCAGAGGAAAAATGCAAAATACCCACATCCACAAAGTGGTGGTGGAAAAGGAAATGGCTGGGAGGCAAAATGGCAATTCTGTTCCCGTCACTGAAAGAGCAGAGAAAAAAAATGGTCTAAAGAACTGAGCCAGCTTCAGGGAAGGTTTGAGTCCTGTCCGTTAGAGCTCAGCTGCCTTGTGAAGGTACCAAATCCCAGAAACCTCCACCGGAGTCATGGGGAGAGGGGGGCCAGCACAGAGTCCCCTGGTCCCGCAGCAATGCAGCATGATGGTGTAATGCCTGCTCCACAGAGCGAGCCTGTCCTCTAGTATGCAGAGAAGGTTCAAGAAGCGAAGAGCTTTTTAGACATGTCTGACTCCTCAGTGCTTTACCTCATCCCCTTGGCACTGCTCGCTTCTTGCTGAAGCTGTGTTCCCCCGTCTGGGGACACAGAAGAGCTTCCTTGGACCCACGGGCGGGTTTCAGGTGACAGCAAAAGGACACAGCTCCTGTTCGCTTTTACCCCTGCCCTTACCGTGATGCCTGTTGGACGCTGTCCACCTGGCACTTCCCACCCAGGCTATCCTCTAACGATTTGTTGTTGGAAATCTAAAAGGATCTGCAGAGTTGTTGGAGGTACAAGGTGGAACCTCTCACCCTTGAGCAGGATTGGATCCAGCGAGCTCCAGCTAATTGGTCAGCTAACTCCATCAAAACAAGGGCAGAGTTCTCTCACTGATAGCACTAAAAGAAGTCTTTGCAGACAGCGGGAGGCTAGCTGCCCCACCAGGGGCTTTCCTCTGTAGCCAGGAGCCAGACCCCCAGCTGAGGACCTCTGCCTCTGAGGAATTACCAGAGATTGAACGAGGCGCTCGTCTCTGCTTGTGAAGAGTCCAGACGGCAAAGCCAATAGCCGGGAACGGCCATAATTGCCTTTTTCTTCCTTTCAGGTTTTACGCTCGTGATTCTGGCCTCCTGAAGTTCGAAATCCAGGCGGGACTCCTGGGGCGGCCCATCAATCACACGGTGCGGCGCCTGGTTGCGTTCACCTTCCACCCCTTCGAGCCCTTTGCCATCTCGGTGCAGCGCACGAACGCGGAGTACGTGGTGAACTTCCACATGAGGCACAGCTGCACGTAGGGGAACACGTGGCCGGGGCAGCGTTCTCCTCGGGTCTGGGCCTCTGCCACAGACACACCAAAGCTGGGCTCTCGCACCTTCTAGGAAACCAAACCACCGCTCGTGTCAAGAAACCTGACCTGGGAGCTCCTACCAGCCTGCATCCCGCAGCCTCAGCTGGGGAAAGCCGAGCAGCTGAAGGCCTGGGGATGTTTCTTCTGACTCCGTTCTCACTGCAGCGTCCCCACTGCGTTGAGCGCCGCTGCCGTTCCCTGCTCCTATTGACGAACAAAGCGTAGCTGAGATTCCTTTCGTGATTTCCCAGAGGCACGTCTGTTTTCTCTCCCGGTGTATGGCTTAGGATGGCGAGTACGGAGCTTTGCAACGTGTTTGTGGAGCGCTCCCTTCTGTACTGATGCTTTCCTACCTTGTCAAGACAAACAGCCTGTCCTGGAGGGGGTGGATGGAAGCCATGGGGAGGGCTTAAAACTACAGCTACCTGTGTTTGCGTCTTCAGTATTATTAGGGAAACCAAACCCTGTCCTCATCCACACAATCTGCTCACGTGAGTTTAATATGCAAGAGGTTAGGAAACAAAAAAGGTGTGAGAAATGACTGGGACTGAGCGAGATGAGGTGTATTCCTGTCTCTTATGCAAGTCACTTAATTTTTGTGCCTTAGTATCCGTAAAGCCCCTAAGTGGAAGGTGGTGTGTTACCACCAGAAGGCCAGTACAGCTGACTGTGTCTCCAGCGTAGGAAAAGGTGGGCGCGGGAGGAAGGTGGGTGGCTGGGAGAGGTGCGGGGAGCAGCAACGGCTCGTTGCTCACATCAGAGGACTTCTTTCTGCAGAGCGTGGACAAATCCTCGTGGGCATCTGCAGGTTCTGCTGCCGAGGAGAGAGACCCAGCTGCTGGCACCCTCCTGCGCGCTGCAGTACGGACGTGGAGGATTAGTAGCATTTGGGTTTCCCCCAGAAAGGAAGGAGGAGACCTGAATTACTGTGCATTGCTGCAGGTTTGCAGTTGAGAGCTGAGTTTGTTGACTTAGTTTGCTTACCTACCCCTGTTTGATACGCTGTTCTCTGTGAGAACCCCTTTGGACATTGGCAGGCTTCAAAGCACAACCGGCTGGTGCATTGTGCTCAGCGTGCTGCTGATCGGACCGCTGCAGTGTCTGTGCTGCCTCTAGAATAAGCTCCTGGGTGTAATATTTCCTATCCTGTGAGCTGGAGGGGGTCTGGGCTGCCCTCCTCTGTTAAAAATGGAATTTCTGGCTGTAGCCATCTGGGTTTTGCTGCACGTCGGCTGGGTTATGGCTGCTGTAAGGCGTTACAGCCATCCCATGTGAGGTACAGAGGGGGCTTCAGAAATTTGGTGCTCGTACATGGGAGACCCCTGCTTCAGAGGGCCCTGTTGGTGTCATCCTCGGACCCAAATGGGCTGTGGGTGGTGTGGCCACGTGCCTGTGAAGGAACGGTATTAAAGCCATGTGTTCATTTTGCATAGTGATGCGTAGGAAAACAACTGTGTGAGTAGGGTAACAACTGTGTGCTGGTGCCTGTGTACGGCGTGGCTGTTGGGCCTTGTAAGGGAAGGTGCCCCTGGGCCCTTGAAATCAGCCGTGACTCTCCATCTCATGGTATTTCTCCCCTCTCCTGGCCTCCCTAAACTGAATTCTAGGGCCAGACACTGTGTTTCACTGCTCTTTTCCTGGTGTTTGCACTGTTGGTTTCTCAGGTCTGTCAGGAGCGACTTCAGGTCGGAAGACGGCTAACGGGGGAGGCACCAGGCCACACGCGCTTTGGGTCTGGGCTCCTCCCCGCCTAATAACACTATTTGTCAAGGTCTTAGGTTTTTATCCTGTGATCTGTTCCTCAAACATTCAATTAAAGCTCCACGTGGAGAATCATTTGCACACTGTAGACCATGGAATTACCTCCTTCCCGCACCACTTCCACGTTAGTTCACACTTTCAGTATGAGGCTATTCTTTCCCAAAGCTTTCAGCGGCTCTGTCCGGGACTGGGTTTACTCCTTGGTGTCACAGCCTGGGACATCAGTGCTTATGAAAATGGCTGTCAGATCTCCATTTAGATTTTTTTTTTCAGGTGGCAAAAATGTAAACCACTTCATTTCTGCAGTAGGGGCTTTTGCCAGCGTCAGGCTATCCTGTGTGAAGCAGAGAGCGTGGCACGGCAGACGATGGATTATTGGACTTGGGGCTGAGAGACCAGAGGTCTGCTCTTAGCTCTGCTATTAAATTGTTTTGTCACTGAGGGCAAATCTATTCCTGTTCCAGCTGGTGTTTTCTTCTCTGTAAATGAGGCCAAAACCATATTTTAAGCTTTTGTAAAAAACACTCTGAGATTCATGGATGGAAAGTGCTGGGTAAGTGCTAAGTATTTTCTTATTATGTTTGCAGACAAACCGATTGATTCATTCTGGGTACTAATTGCCTTGGAGTAGCGTTGCAGATCCTTGGGTTGTGACTGCTGCATTTTGTATCTACAACAGAGTTAATTTTATTACAGAAATGTGTTGGAAGAAAAGTCTCTCATGCTTGAAATTTTGATTCTTTATTTAAAAAGAAAAAAAAAAGCGTGTGGTGGAGAGGGTGGGAGGAAAGGGGAGATATTTTCTACCTGATATTTTTCCTAGGCTAGGATGAAGATTTGTTAGCAACAAATGGAATAAACAGAATTTGCTTTAAGAGCCTGACTTACTGGTTTTGTTTTCCTAAAATCTTAGTGGGGTAGCCAAGAATTCCATTGCTGAGAAGAGCTGGTAGGGCCATGCCTTGCGCTATGCAGGCATATACCGAATGCTAGTTTGCTGCCTCTGCTTGGCATCTGGAGTACCGGCATGCTCAAGGATGTTCTGCCAGGGGTGTTTCTGTAGCTACTGCAGATTTCTCAAATTCTTCTCTAAGTGAGCTAATGCTGGGGGAGGAATACTTGGCCTTCGGTTACGTTTTCCCCTTTTTTATTGTATTACCAGCCCAGGTTGTACTCAGACTCTTCCTTTAGTCCATTTGCCTAGCCTTGTGGCCGTTTGCTGCTGATGCTCCTCCATCAAGAGATCAAAGCGGATCAACACAGCTTGCTTGGCAGAAGTGATCACCTACCCCTTCCTTTTCGATTGGGTAAGGCACTTGCATTTTCCAGCTGCATGTTGCTCCCAGCCACGGGGCATCTTTGCACAACATCGGGGCTGGAAGCATCCGAACGGCTCTCCCCAAAGTCTGGGAGCCCCCTGCCATCCGCTGCTGCTCTGTAACGACCCAGCATCGTGCCTGCTGGTTCCTGTATGCGTCCGCATCGTGGTCCTGAGAGCTGCTTTCCTTTGAACCTCTCCTCCATTTCGTGTGTGCACTCCTCCGATGCTTTCCTTTGGAGACCTTGAGCATGTCAGAAAGCTCTTGAGCCTGTGCCTTTTCAGAGTGGCACTAAGTGACAAGGAGATGCTTTGCTTGGAAACCCTGTTTGGCAGGCATTGGAATCCCATCCTTTGTTCCTTCTTGTGCCTGCTTTTAAAAAAAAAAACAATATAAAAGCAGGACACTTGCGATATTTGTTATATAAACTGCATTAGGCAGCGAGCCGCAGAAATCCCGATAGAATCAGACCGATGTGTCCATTAGCGGCATGTCTCTGCTAAGGACTCCTCCTGGTTCACCTTCCAGCCCCCAGCGGCTGCCCCCTGATTGAGCTCCCCGATGTTCTCTATTTATCTACCGACCCCTCCTTTTGCTCAGGTGCTGGTGTGCCTGTCACGCTTCCTGCCCTTGGTCTCTTCCGACCCAGCTGGAAGAACCAGACTTCTGATGCTTTAGTTCATGTATTTCTCTTAATTTGTCTGTCTTGTTTTTGTCCTGTGTTGCTTTTCTGCCGTTTCTTCCTGCAGGATCTCTCAGGACTTCTCAAAGTGAGATGACGATGGCTGGGAGGCAGTGGGACGGGTGGCCCAACAGCTTTCCTCTGTCTCCGAGCCTTTATTAGAGAGCTGGGTCCTGTGGGCAAGCGGTGGGACAGGATTTTGTGGGCTTGCTTTCACACTGCTCTCGTGCCTGCACACCTCTACCTTCCTGCCTTGTTAGCCTGGCTGGAAAAGCTCTTCTGGCCACACACGCCTCATGAGAAGGGAACGGTGAAAGGGCTTTTATTGTTTTTGCTGGCCCTTGCCTGGTGAGCCAGGGGGTAGAGGGTGTTGTGTGGGCCCTTCAGATTTGCTGCATTTGTGCAGGGGGGGATTTTTCACCTTGTCTCTGTGTTTCCTCCCTCCCATCAGTCAAATCCTTTCCTCGGGCACCTTCTTGCCGTCTGTCTGTGGTTTAACAAAGGGGCCACGTGCACCTGGCTGTGTGAGGGCAGTTTGGAGGAGGTGGGACCGCTCCAGCCTGGGAGGAGGGCTGCAGGGAGAGGAGCAGCAGCACAGCATCAAGCCGCTGAGGGGGAAAAAAAATCATACGGGAACTGCAACAAGGTGATGGAAATCTGGGGATAACACTGCAAAGCCTCGGGTATTTTCTGCATTCTGTGAGTGACAGAGTTAGACTGAATTCAACCTCTTTAAAGCCAGGAGCACGTTACTGTTACGTGGGGCTGGCCTCCTGCCCTTTCATTCTCCCAAACAGCTTCGGGACATGCCAGGCATGGTGGGGAGACCCTCCCAGAGCCGCCCTGATGTGACTTAGGGCGCAGTGAGAGCAGCAGGCCGGGCCGGGCCCCTCCGAGGGCCTGCTCGCCGGGCTGGCTGTTCAATAGCTCCTGGGTGCTGCTCAGAGGCGTAGCGTGGAGCGGTGCCGGATTAGGTGTTCCCGCTGCCCTTGGCCAGCGCCGGGAGATTTCGGCGCTCGCCCTCCCGCCTCCGGCCCAGCGTCGCTACGGCAACGGGGAGAAACAGCCATCCGCATGGAAACGGCCTTGCTGTGCCCAGAATCGAGGGGAAAACGGGTCAAAAGGCGAGTTCGGAGGGGCGAGGGGTGCCAGCAAGCAGCCCTGGCCCTGCTGCAGCTGGGTTGATTCCCGGAGCGAGCCGCGGTGGCGTTGGGGACCCTTCCTGAAACACCGGCATCGCCCCTGAGCAGCCCCAGCGCACGCCCTCACCTCTCCAGCCTTGAAGGATGGCTTTCATTACTGCCGCCCTGTTATTTTCAGCCAGCCCCGAGGTCAGGGTAAGGCCTGGATCCACCATGCTGATAGCGGCAGCAGCACACGGCTAGGTCACTGTTCCAGCCCTGCCTTCAGTGCTGGCAAAATCCCCCCCTTGGAAGGGAGAAGGGGCAGCTGGCGGCCAAACAGGGTCTCCTGTAACACGGGGCAAACGCATGTCATGGCGACAGCTCGCCCTCTTGCAGGGATTTCTGTGCAAGGAGCTGTGCTTGGAGCATCTCCCGGCGCTGAGGAGCCCAGGGGGCTGCCCCGTCTCCATCCCTGTGCTGGTGCAGTTAGGTAGTGCTTGGCCCTGACAGCTCAGGAAATTGAAAATTTACCTCTGCTGTGGATGCAGCAGGAGCAAAATGAAAGGCAGCGTCCAGCGCTTCGCGAGGGGTGGCGTGGGGACCATTCCTGGCAATTAGGAGAGCGAGTGGTTTGCCTGCGGGCTGCTGCACGAAGAGATGAGAGCTGTATTTTACCACCTCAGCCTGGGACCTGCTGAAAAGGCTGCTGAGGAGAGGCTGGGGGGGAATGTGCATCTTCCTCCTGCCCGGCTGTGTTTTATTTCTTACCCGAAGTCCTGCGTGCAGTGGGAAACCCGGTTTGCTCCTGCACAGAGGAGCAAGCGGAGGAAAAGGGGCTGAAAGCCGGAGTCTTTGGTGGTGTGGCTGGGAGGCGTGATGGGTGTCGGTGTGAGGTGCCCCAGTGCAGAGCTTGGCTTTGCAACGTGAACCATGCGAAGCACCGAGGATGGATTTCAGAGCCAGCTCGGAAGGGAAAGGAAGGTTCTGAGCACTGTCATTGCTGCCTGGGGAGGCCTGGGAGCAGTTTGTAAATACGGCTCTGGGACGGTCTTTGTGCTGTCTTTAATGCGATTGAGTGCGAGCCCCGAGGAGCGCATCGTGCTGCGGGGGGGCTCTGGGGGTGTCTGCGGGGAGGTCGGGGAGCACACAGCCGTGAATCCAGCCCCATCCCCAGGTGCCCTGGCTGCAGCGGAGCCCTTCAGTGCACCCTCCTGATCTGTGCTGCCTCCTGGGCAGCCAGCTGGGAGATCTTACCCTTAGGAAAGTTCTTTGCGTTGTATTTTCTCTTCCTGCGTTTTTGCCTCCGCTTTTGTCTCTTTCCTGACCCAACTTTTCCTTGCCCACACCCTCGCTTAGCATTCAGCTCCTCGCACCCAGCACTTTTTCCCTTCTGCCTCCTTTCTCTAGCAAACGAGCTGTGAGGCTGCTCCCCGGCTGCGGAGAGGTTTTGGTCCAGGTCCCGGCACCCGCGCAGCCTCGGGCTCTCAGATGCAGGGCGTAGGACGTGAGCTGTGAACTCCAAAGGAACAAGAAGACCCCGTGAAGTGGCAGTAGCAGAAGGGGAGCTGGGAGAGCATGGCGGAGGAGGAGTGAGTGTTTTTTTTTTTTTTTTTTTTTTTTTTTTAAAAAAAAAAAAAGGGAATAGTAGCAAGGCTTGGCTCCCCTCTGCAGCTCCCTGAGAGGACCCTGCAGCCCCACTTCACCGTCAGCCTGGGGACTTGGATGCTATTAGGCAGTTCATTAATAAAACCTCCGAGCAGTTCCCGCTGCTGTTGAGTATCCTTTAATGCCTCTCGAGGGGAAAGGAGGACGGTGGAAAAGCACAAAAACAACCTGAGGGTCCTTGATCTCTTATTGGTCTGAGAGGTCAGGGGCTGAGGCTGGAGGGGCTGCTGCGGGGAGGAGAGGGCTGCGCAGGGACGCACGGCATGAAAGCCGCAGCCTCGCAGCGCCGTGATTATCTGCGGACGTCTGAGTGCAAAACATAACCTGGCTTGAACCCTCAGTTCTCAGAGGCTCCCGAGGGTTGCTTTGGGGTTATAAACACCTAGCCAGAGACCTGCCTCGTGCGGATCTGCAGCCAGGTATTCGTGCAGCAGAGGGAAAGCCGTCAAAACCCGGCGCAGATGTCCCTGGCAGCTGCAGCTGGGCTGCGGTAAACCACCCCTGCTGCTACAGGTTATTAGCGCTGCGGGGTCTGTCCCCTTCTCCTTGTGTACAGTCAGCTGTTAAAGGACACTGACATCACTTAATTAATGGTTTAATTGAATCTCACAAAGGGATTGGAATTGGCTGCCTGACTCTTTGCCGCTGAGGCACACGGAGGAAGTAGTAAATCACCGATTCAGCAGATAAAGCTGCGCTCTAGCTGGAAAACCCTTGTTGTGGTTAGGGGAAGAGTTCTTCCCCAAATAATGTGCTGCTAGGGGTAACTCTGGGGGCTGTTTTTTCCAAGCCACCAGTGTCATCCGTGTCCAAGGGACAGGTAACTGAGTTAGGCTCAGTCTCCAAGGCACTCATTAAAGGGTAGACAGACCAGAGGTAGCATTTTTTCTGTTGCCCAGAATACGGTTTTGTTTCATCCCATGTGATGGAGAAGGTCCTTTAAGAATTCTTTAAGGTTCTTTAAAATTGAGGGCAAAAACCTATGGCTGAGCCCGGATGAAGCTTTGCAGTCAGCAGCAGCTCCTGAGCTGGTTTTCAGGGTGGGATAAAAAACCCAAACCTAAACAACAGCAAACTTTTCTGAGAGTTAAGGACTCAAAGGTCAGGAGGCAGAGGAAGGAATGGAGAGGAAAATGTCCTAAAGCAATGGGGAAGCCCAAAGGGAGAGGATGTGACCCTAATGAGGGTGCTAATGCTGTGGCCACGCTACTCAAGTAATTGCTGCTCAGGAGGAATGTGAGCCAGTAGAAAATGGTGTTCCACCCAGGCGCCAAGAAAAGCAATTAAAACTGGTAAATGCCAGTGGCTGACTAAAACCAGGCCTTTAATTAATAGTTTCATCTGAAGAGTAAGGAAATCATTAAGTGCTATTGGTGTCTATTAATTCCCTGCTAGAGGAACAACAATAGAGGGTTTAAAGACTTCTTTCACTGTACAGTGCGTGCAGGGAGGAGCAACCGAGCCCGCGCACAAGGAAGGAAAGCTCGCTTTGTGTAGCTGTGCTCTCCCACAGCACTGACAACTGCCCCAGAAACCCGGGGTTTGCTGCAGAGTAAACAGCTCAGGGCGAGCATGTAGCTGGGACGTGGCTTTGGGCTGCTCCACCAGGGCAGGAGGGAAAGCGGGTGGAAAATCAAAGCAGTGAAAAGCTGTGCAAATGAGGCACCGTGCGCTGGAGAGCTCGGGGAGGGTGGGTGGAACTGGGAGCTTGGAAGGCAATATTGCTTGATATTGTACAGATCTGGCCACTGAAAAGAGTGCCAGCTCTTCTGGAGAGCGCAAAATAGATGTCACTTAGAGGGAGAAAATAGGGATAGGTACCAGAAGCAGGCAGAGCGGACAGGGAGATGAAGCATTCCACTGTGTAAGCAGAGGTGGCGCATCGGTGGAGTTCATCAAATGCTCACGAATGCTCAGAAACCAGGGGTGTTAAGGAGCAGCCTTTATAAAGGGCACAGCCTTGATTCTAAGTCTGGATGAGACAAAGATTTATTGTAGGTGCTATTTGACTCTTGAGTCATCCACCTACTCTTCCCCGAATTTCAGGACCACAGATCTCTTCCCAGTCTTATTTTTCAATCCATTCCATCGTATTTATCTAACATGGGTGCTTCCGTGCGTCGCTGCAACAAGCAGCTTGTGGCAGAGCACGGCGGTGTTTGTATTTCTGCATGTGCACCGTGCCAGCAGCGCTGCCAGGCCTGCCAGCACTGGCTGCTGCTTCTCCTTTGTCAGGGCTGGGCACGGCACTCAGCAGGAAGCGGGACGGCCTTGCTGTAAGGCACATCCCTGTTCGTGGCTGCCTTTGCCACCTAGCTGCCCCAAATACTCAGAGATTAAATGATTAAATGTGGTTTGTCGCAGACTTGGCATATTCTCCTTAAAAAAAAAGTAACATGAAGTCACCAGAAGCTCGGCCGTGTTTCTGGAGCAAGGGGGAAGCTCTTCTAGTCTGTCACCCAAGTATGGAAGAACCTCTCTTCCTTGCTGTCAAACCCGTGACAGCTCAGGGAACTTCCCTGTAAGATATCCTCTCCTCTGTTCAAATGCAGACAGTTGGAGTAAGGTAGGGGATTCATCCCAGTCTTATTTTATTCTCTTCTGTCAAATGCAACTCAACAGGCTCTTCTAAGCAGACTGATTTCTTTCAGAACCTGCAGCATGTCATTCAGCCCCATGAAGGAGGTTCACTGCCTTGTTGCCATGGTACCCTTTCTCTAAAGAGGAAGAGAATAGTTAATTATGCAATTTAAGAAACTAAGGAGGAGCGACAGAAAGAAAAATAATAGAAAGGAAGATTCTGGGCTTGTGATAAAACCGCTGGCTGCACCAAAACACACCGTGTTTACAAGTGGCACGTTTGCCCAGTGTACGCTGCACATAGCCAAGGATTCTCTGGCAGGGTGGATTTCAAGCCGCTGCCCTGTGCTAGGCAGTGGGTTTCTGCCATCCAGGCAATCCAACCTGTTGTCAGTTACCGCTGTTACTTTCCCTGGTTAATGCTCCAGAGAGCCTCAGACATATTTGCTTGGCAGAAATTCTCTGGATGGAGCTGGGACGGCAATAATACATCACAGCCCTGTGACAAGCCCATGCTGCCTGTGGACATACGGAGGCACGGTTCAAGCCGTAAGTGTTTTAAATCTCCTTGGCAGCATTTCATTGTTTCTCAGGCCTGCTAACCCCCTGCTTGCTTTCCCCAGGAGCTCCAGCAAATCCAGTTTGCGGTGCACGAGGCAGAACCAAAGGGGCTGCGAGCAGCGAAACTGGCACGATCCCAGCCCCTTCCAAGGGCTGGCATTTTCCATTTGCCAACAGCACCGACCGGCCAGCTACAGCTTCGGTGAAACAGCACCGCAGCAGGTCTTTGCCAGTAACGGGTTCAGGCTACGGTGCTCCACGCTGTGAACAGGGAGCACGCCTCCCGCATGCCACAGGGAGCTCTGCGAGCCAGGCGGAAAGGAAAGAGTTACTGCGTCTAGTTTCCAAATGTGTGCAGTGAGAGGAAGACGGAAGGAAGATGAAGTGACCCCATGCAGTTGTTTACTACAGATGACTGCGAGGAGGTCTGATTCTGTACGTGTCTCACGCTCCCCTTCCACCTAACCAGAGCAGTAGCAGCACTGAGGGCTAGACAAGAGCCACACACTGTGGAGAGAGGAAGAGAGCAGTTGAGAGGCAATAATAATCCAAAATACTTCAGGGAACACAGCAGGAACGACTGTCAGAAGACCAACATTTTAATCAACAAACTTTGTACACAAGAGGCTTCCCACTAAGGGGTACACGTACTCCTGCTTTTACCACCAGCTTCCACCACCTGACCTTCCGCAGCCCAGGACTGTCTTCTCCGACCTTCCCTCAGCAAACAATTCAGGGAGGGGGGCTTTCCAGAACCTGACACGAACAACACCCAGCCCAGTCCCTGCTGCAGGAGCTAATACTGAATGCAGCGTGTCTCTTCCCTTCCCCTCTCACATTCGCCTGGCTTTCCGCGGGCGGCAGCCGTTGTGTGGAACCGGGGTGTTGTCGGTGATGGAGATGACCTCCAGCCCTCCCATGGTCAAACCCTTGATGGCAGCCTGGAAGTGAGACAGCAGATGGTACGCCGTTAGCAACACGCTGCAGAGCGGGAAGGGGGAAAAGCTGGAGGAAAAATAGCTTGGCCCCCTGTTCAAAAAAAGAAATTGACTTGTTCCAATGGTTCTACTTTGTAATTGTCCTGTAGGTAAGTAACTAGTGTCAGAATGTCCAGGTTAAAACTATCTGCTTCAGTTCTTTCATCAGGTTTCCCATCAATTTTGCTATCTTCACTTGGAAGAAGATCCCAATACAGCTTTTACTGTGTCTCCAGAAGGAAATTATTCTAAAATTCTTATTATTCTTAGTTTTCTTTACCAGCATTTGAGTGATGAATCTTTATATCACCTTCTGAAAATAAATCCCACAAATTAATAGGTATTGTCACAGAACTGGCCTCATTTTTTTAAAAAAGGGTGATGTCTGAGAAAGCAAAATATATGAAAAGAAACTGACACCTACTTTGCGTCCTGGTCCCAGTCCTTTCACCATGACTCGTACATGCAATACACCCTTCCCACGTGCTTTCTGAGGAAAGAATAATCGGTTAGCATTCTCTTTGATGCATCTACTGCTGCTCTGACTCCCCTGGAGTCTTTCATTTGCTTCTGACCCACTATCATAGTATTCTTTAACTAAAAAGTAGATAGCAATGGACGCAGAAGAGAATGGTGGTGATTATTGCACAAAGGCAGACAGCAGAAGAAAAGGAAGCCTGGATACAACTGTGGCAGTTTCAAGAAAACTTGTGTTAAGCTGTCAACTCCGCATACAGAAAAAGTGTTAAGATCAAACGAGCTGTGACCTACTGTCAGGACAGAGAATGACATATCCATGGATACCTGGCTAACAAAGAGTAACTCAAAGCTGTTTTCCCTTCTCTAATGCAGCGACTTCCACCCTGTGATCAGTGGATTCCTTCTAGAGGGTAAATGAGAAAAGCAGGCAAGCTTTGTATTTGCTGTGCAGGAGTCCACACTTCCAGTGCAAAAATTTTAGGGACTTGCAAATTGCGGATGACAAACACCTGCTGAAAAGCAGAGCAGTGCTGCCACCACGTGGAGCTCCTCTGAATCTCTCGGCTTCCACATTCAAGTGCACTTCATCTACAAACCTTGACAGGGACAGGAACACATCTGGCCAACCACAGCTCTTACGAGGCTCCAGTGAGCACAGACTACTAGTGAAAGTGTTCTTACATTCCTCTGAATCAACCATAACAAGCTGTTGGCCAGCAGCAGCGCAGAACACCTCTGACATGAAAGGTTCCGTCTAATTGAGGATGAGGATTTTCAGTTTAACCTTGCCTCGTGTTGCTGTAACAAGGGCCGTAACGCAGCCAGCTTCATCTTCTCCTGCTAACTGGACGCCCACATGGGTTTTTTTAGGAATTACTACAGTAAACCGTACGCATCTGGAAACTACGTGCCCAGGGACGTTGGTTTTTCTGACTAGAACTGCTGGTAGCAGCTCGGTTCTCCTGTGGCAGAGAGCAAATATAAAACATTCAGCCAGTAATTACAGCCACTTCTCAATCCCCTACAGTGCAAAATTAAACCGCTGCTGTTTCAGGGGCTTTTATTTTCAAAATGGCTGAGGTATGTTCACTTTGAATAAAAGAGCTATGAAACTGGAGCTAGGAAAGGACAGGCTACAAGCTACATTTCCCAGCCACAGCGTGCTTGGCTAAGATCACCCTCTGGGCATTTCTCACCGCTGTTACAAACACATTTTGTCAGTGTGAAGATGCTCACTGTGTCAGATGAAGCTAGGGAAACTGTCAGCAAACAGCATGCTGCTCGAATGCTAAGGAGCAGAGGTCTGGAGTGCTGCTCATGAGCAAGAGATAAGCAATATGAAAAAGAAGCCCTGCTTTCCCCCCAAAATAACTGAAGTTACTGCGCTTGTCCTCCATTCCCCTGTACCCAGGCAGCAGGGGATGCAGCCAGGGACCCCCTCAGTGCAGACTCACCATTGCTGCTGCTATGCCGGCTGTCTGTGCCGCGATGGCAGTTCCCTTCTTGGCATTCTGGAAGCCTTCAGTGCCACAGGACGTACGGGCAAACGGCCTGTTGTCAAAGCCAACCACTTGGATGTGGGTGCTATGGAGAGAGGCAAAGGAAAGCAATAAGCTAGCAGATGATTTCACTCTCCAGTTTCTCCTCATTCTGCACAGCTTCTCAAAATGCACGGCTCACCACAGAGCTCATCTCCCCTCCCAGGGCCCTCTGAACTCAACCCTCTCTTTCAAAGCATCTCGCCAGCACCCAGGTGTGTTTCACAGAGCTCTGGTGCCTGGTTACGCTCACCAGCAGCAGAGACCTGCCAGCAGTGAACCTCAAGGTCATGCCTAGAGAATCGGAGATGGTAAAAACTTTCTGGATGACCTGCTCCGCTAGCTGTCCCTCAGGTACAGCTAACCCTTTCAGACCCACCTCTTACTGTGGACGTTTTACCTTTTCTATGTATTAAAAAAAAAGCACAAAACACTTCTCAAACTCAAAAGACGTTTGAGAGGCAGCACAATATCATGCTAGGGTTCACTAATGAAACACCATCATCTCTCATGGACAATACAACGACTTTTTCAACAGCTGCACAGTGCTAGAACTGAGGGCAGGAAGTACCCTGCCATTAAAGCCATCAGCATCTAATTATTCATATCAGAACGTAGCCAAGAAGTAGTAATAACCTTATTCCTGTTAAAGACACTACGAGGACAGTTATACTTCCTGAACAGCACTGAGGTTTGCAGTCAGTATTATCCCCCCAGCCATGAACTTCCCTGACGTCGTTCATTTAAAATGACTGGCGCAGGCACGTTGTAAGCTTTCATTTTGCAGTCACAGGAGAAGCTCCTTCACTCACTTGTTGTACGTCGCCTTGATGTGGGCTATCGGGATCTCCTCGTAGGTCTTTCCATCCCACCTCATGGAGCTCCTCTGCAGGATTAAAGGGCTGGGGAGCACAGTAAGACCGTCAGACACTCGCTCTTTGCATCCAGCAAAGTTTTACGCGGCATCCTCAGGCAATTTGGAAAGAAAGACGGGACGGGGCGATGCCTGGAGCACCGACTCGGCTCACCTCAGGTCGGTGACGCTCTGCCCCTCCGCCTCCTGCGCGGGCTCCTTCGCCGCCAGCTCCCGCAGGCTCCACGCGCCGGCATGCAGGCGGCGGCCACTGAGGGAGAGAAAAAGCGAAACGGGGGGCGATGAGACCCGTGACGGGACACGACAACCCCGGGGGACGCGGCCCGGCCCCGCCGCCCCTCACCCGCGGGCCGCTCCGAGCAGCCGTTGCCAGGCGACGGCGAGCGCCGCGCTCATGGCGGCCCGCGCGGCTCCCCTAAGATGGCGGCCGGCGCCTGGCCGCGAGGCACGCCGGGAGGCAAGATGGCGGCGGGCAGCCGCGGGGCACTGTGGGCTGGGGCTCGGCATCATGGCGGCGCCCGGCGGGGCGGTGTGGGGCTGGCGGCGGTGGGTGAGTTCGTCCTCCTCTGCCGCTGTAACGCCCCGGCCGTGGCGGCTGTTTGGGGCGCTGTGTCTGCTGAGGCTGCCCCGCATCACGCAGCCCCTCCGCAGGGAGGAGGAGGAGATGGCGGCGCTCATGGAGCAGGTAGGGCAGGGGGAACGGAGGGGAGAGGGAAAGGGAGCCCCCCGGTACCGCTCGGGGCTGGGCGTGAGGGGTTTTGTCCTGGAACCCGGGTCCTGGTGCCGGTGGGTGTCCTGGGCGGTCAAGGTCTTGTGGTGCCTCTCTAGATAGAGCTGGAGAAGAGCCGCTACTCCGACCACGAGGTCCGCAAGCTGGAGGAGGAGGAGCAGCTCAGGAGGAGGAAGAGCAGCTTGTACGACGACGATGAGGCGCCTGGTAAAACCGTCGTCATGGCCCAGGACCTGGAGGACAAGTGGGAACAGAAGCTGCTGCAGTTCAACCCGGCCCCGCGGGTGACAGGTACCAGCCAAGGGTTGCGTCTTGGCAGGGGGGAGCACCCCCAGGCCTCTGTTAAACACACCTGGGTGCAGCTTTATGTGGGGAAGGCATTTGCCAAGTTACTTATTTCTGTAAAAACTTGATACTTTGGCATTATGGCACGTGAGGAATTAACTGGACTGTAAAGGAATCAGGGCTGCAATGCCGTGAAGGTAGGCACGTTCACACAACCTTGTGAGAGCAGAGTGGGGAAAACTTGCGTTGTTTCCAGGAAACTTCCAAGAAAAACCTTGGGAAGTTTGGTTCCTGTGCTTTTTTATTATTCTAATTGGGTCTTCAGCTTGACAGAAATTAAACTGCTTGATACAAATTCCCTTGGAAAACAACAGGTAGAGTGCTCTCTAGCAGTGGATTACTTCTGAATCCTGCGCTGGCTACCAGAGTGACTGAGAGTGTTTGTCTGGGTTTTTGTCTTGTTGCACATGTCCGCATTCTCTCTGTGTTGTTGCTAGAAAGGTATGAGATAGAATGATGAATTGCGCTGATCACACTGGTGTGGCTGGGAGATTTCGTTTCCAACGTGTGTTGTTTTTGTGGCAGATGCTGATAAAAAAGATGATCGAACATCTCTGGACAGGAAGCTGGACAGTAACCTGATGCTGCTGGTGAAGCAGAAGATTGGTAACCAGGAGCTGTGGCTCCTGCCTCAAGTGGAATGGCAGCCTGGAGAGACTATGCGAAACACAGCTGAGCGAGCCATGGCTACGTTTTTAGGTATGTAGCTTGCTGTGTGTCTGCCTCGTGCTCTTCTTTGTCCTAGACTTTTTTTTTTCCCTTGTTTTACCCGAGGGATATTTGCTATCTGTACTGAAATTGCCTCCCATCTGCTGGAAAGAGGTATTTCATAGCAGTGGGACTGTGCTCAAGTAATGGGGTTTCTGGCAAGATCCTGGGTGATCTGCTCCTTAACTGTGCTCAGCTGTGCTGCAGTGTGAGGGGCTGACAGCCAGCAGGTTGGGAGCTGGGCTGTCTGGCTGCCAGCAGCTGCAGTGCCAGGTCTGGCCCTTGCAGTCGGATGTTTGAGCAGCACCAGATGCCCCTGGACGGTCTAGGCTTGCTCCAGGTGTATGGCTTCCCCTTCCCTTTTGTCACCCTGTAGCAGCTTTTGTGGCAGGTGGATGATAGCAAACACGTGGGTTCTTGCTTTGCTGTGTGTGTTGGCAGAGCTTGATATTTTCTGTACCTCTGAGAGGACTTGATGAACTTGGGACAAGTCACTTTTCCATGAGAAAAGACTTTAAATTGGCAGTATTTCTGCCCAGAAGAAGGAACAGTTAGTCTGAACCAGATAGAAGGAGCGTCCTATGCTGTCTGTCTGTTGTTACAGGAGAACAGTTACCATTGCTCTGTGTTCTTACATCTTGTTTTCTTTCTCTTGCACTGCTGGGGCCTTGCAGGAGATCACATCCAAGCCAAAATCCTGGGGAACGCACCACATGGGATTTACAAGTATAAGTTTCCCAGGGCCATCAGGACTGAGGATAACGTGGGAGCCAAAGTATTCTTCTACAAAGCCTTCCTCCAGAGCAGCGATTTGTCACAGGCAGAGCTGAAGAAAGATTATCTGTGGGTCACAAAGGATGAGCTGGGAGGTTACTTGAAGTCGGAATACCTGAAAAAAATCAATCGATTCCTTCTGGACTTATAAGCGATAAGCTGTGCTCCAGCAGGCGGGGAAGGTGTGGGATGTGACTCGGAGGAGGAAAAGAGCTGCTGCTTTGCATGGCATGTGTATATAGGATGTTAAGTAGGGCTCTGGAGGATAAATTGCCTTTGCCTTACTTCCCACTTCTCTTCACCAGGCCTGTTCTAAATAAATATTAAAACTTAAACTCTGAAATGAAGCTCTCCTCAGGGAGTTCTTCTGGAAGTGAATGTTGTGATCTGTTCCTCTCCCAGGCGTACAGCTCCCCGGGGCTTTGGTACCCAGGAGGCTCGCTCTCCTCATCAGACCCCTGTCATAGCCTAGAGCTCAAATGGTTTCTTCTACATAACGGCTAATGCTTGTCTCTGACACCTGCTCTTCAGTAAGAGCAGCTCTGGAGAGCGACCTTGGTGTCCAGGTGGGAATAGCTGCTCTTAAGTGTAAGGGGGAGCAGCCAGCTAGATATAATGGGAGACCTGGCAAGGGAGTGATTTTCTCTGGCACCATCCCAGCCCCCTAAGGCTGCAGTTTTCTGGTGGATTGTTACGATGCCCGGGGGAGGATGTGCACACCGCAGCGCGCAGCAGAGCAGTGATCAGTTGCTTATCCAAGGATTAGTTTTTGCAGGCCTGGAGCAGCTCCGCCAGCGTTTCCAGCAATACTTTCATCTGTCTGGATGCGGTGGCCAAGCTCCCTCTGTGATCCCCTGGCACCCTGTAGCTTCTCCAGAGGTAATCAGCTCATCGGCCCAGCTGGGCAGGAGGTCAGCTCTCAGCCTGACCCACATGGGTGAAAGCTCCCCCAGCCAGAAACAAGAAGCCTGGTACTGCAGAGAGGGGAACACATCATGGATCAGGGGCAGCAGATGAGGGCTCACAAGGCTGGGCAATTTCTGGGTGTGTTTCTGGGGGGCTGGAAGCTGGGTTGTTCACATCTTAGTCATTAATCAGTGCTGAAGCTGCCTCTGGCCTAACAGTCCACAATACACAGTGGCCCTGGAGGGGACAGATGTGGGAACTGGGAGTAGCTCCTCAGATGACCGCTGCTTTCCCACGTACGCTGCAGTCCTTTTGGGCCTGAAGCTGTAGTAACAGTGAAGGAGAGTAACACCTGAGCAGCAGCTCTTTGGGGCTGAAATGCTAATTTTTGCTTGCAAGGGAAAGGCTGCTCTAGAGTTCCTTCTTCCTGAGAGCAGCCTTAAAGGTGGCTTTGAGTCCTCAGCTCCTGTCCCAGCACGCGAGGGCAGCCCTGCTGCTAGCCCAGCCAGGTCTACCTCAGGTAGCCTGGCTCTGTTGCTGCAATTTCTTTATGAGAAGAGCTATCCTGGGCTTATATGGTGCTGGCTTGCCTCTCGGGGTCTGTTTATTTCTCGGAGTGGTTTTCTGGTTGTAAATGTTGCTCTTTGGTACTCAGACCATGGGCCCGGCGCTGGTTGGACTTTGCACGGAATCAGCCTTCGGTGGCAGGGAGAGAGAGAAGGAGGAAATGGGTGTCGTTAATCATCTGGAGAGGGTTCGGCCTCCAGAGGTGGAACTGAGATTGCTATATATATTATATCAGTCCTTTGGGAGCTGCAGGCCTCAAATTAAAGCTGTCCTTAATCACTCCACAGGCCATTGGGGTGGGGGGATAGCACAGCAGCCTTTTATTTTCTAATGCTGGGCAGATGGAAGCTGCAGGCTTGCCATAAACTATAAACAAAACAAAACTTGGGTTCTTGAAGCCCCCTTGCAGGCCTGGCAAAGGAGGCTGTCTGCAGCAGAGAGCATTTGCAAAGAGGAATTGAGTTTGGAGCAGCATGCGTGCCTGCAAGCTGTGGGTTTGTTGGCTGCTGCCTGTGCTCAGCCCTGCTGAAGGGGGGACACGTCTTCTCCGAGACTGAAAGTGACCGTGGAGGGGAGAGGTGAGTCCCTCCCGTCAGGCTGTGCCCCTCGTGTCCCCAGCAGCCTGCGGCCATGGGTGCAGATGGCCAAGGACGGGGCTTTTCTCTGCCCCCTGGTTTCAGGCTGCTGCTGGAGCTGTAGCACAGCTTCTGGGCAGAGCTTTGTGGGCAGGGCCTTAGGGCATGCCCCTTGCCGAGGTCTCTGCGCCATTTCCCATGCTAAAGGCAGGTTTTGTGCTGCTGGAGTGAGGCTTTCAAAGCCTGTAAGCTGGGGTTTAATCAGTGCTTCTTTGCTCTCAAAACAAAGAGCACAAAAGAAAGAAAAAGTTGTATGGAAAGCTTGGTGATCTTGAAACTCAACAATTCTTCTCTGGCGTGCTGGAGCAACAAGTCTTTGGGCACTGTGTGTGCTGAGGGGCGTAGCTCCCTGCGGCAATGGAGAGGCTGGAGTCTTCAGCCTCTTTTATTTTGTATCTTTTTCCTCAGGCTCGGGCCTTTGTTCTTACAGGCTTCAGGTGCATAAGAAACTGGGTCTTTGGGAGCTGAAATTGTTGCTTTCTCAGCACCTCAACCAGGAATCCCCGCTCCCAACCTGCATAGGAACAGTGCCTTTTTTATTTTCGCTGTCTACTGTTTTTGTTCCACTTAAGGACCCTCAGCCAGCTGCTGTGAACAACCCCAGATCCTCTCACATGGGGGCTTTTGCTCTGTTCTTGTGTGACCCGTTCCCGGAGCATCGTGCAGCCGTGTCTTCTGCGGGCTGCACCGCCTGGGGAGGGAGCTGGCGGGTGCCCGCAGCACTGAACGCTCCCCTTCGTGGGGACGGTGCGTGAAAGCCTGCTCATTCCCCCCTCAAGGAGCAAGGGTGCATCCCATTTAGACGACTTCTCCCTGATGCAGTGCCGCCCAGCAGCCGTTGCTGAAAGCCTCCAGAAGCAGAAACGAATGTAAGGATCAATTGCAGCCTAAAACTTATTGCTTCAGCCACCATGTTCGAAGGGAGAGATTTAAGCTTTCCGTGTGACAAATTAGATGCTAGCCCTCCCCTCCAGCAACAGAGAGTTAACAAGTCCTAATAAAACCACTTCTCAGCTTCGCAGGTACAGGTTTCTGCTGTTTCCCCTACAAAATGCCTTCCTTAGCCGATGTCCTGCCCTGTCTGGGGTTTGGTGGTCTCTGCGCAGAGCCCCGCGTGCCTGTTTGGTGATGTGGTAACACCCAGCTGTTCACAGCCCCACGCTGCCCCATGTAACAGGCAGCTGTAAGTATTTGTTGTTCCTCCTGGCTGGCTCCAAGCAACCGAAAGCTTCAATATTTGGAAGATAAATGCGTGTAGAACCAGGAGGGGCTGAGAGTCACAGCCTACACTGCTTCAGGGCAGCTGTTCCAGTGCAGTGGGAGAAAAGTGGGCTGGCTGCCTGGGTGGGAGCTGGGCTGTACCCGTGGACTCACCCCTGTCCTGTCCCAGAGGATGTCTCATGTGGCTCCCCAGCAGCATCGGTCACCTGCTTTTGTTCTGCCCAAGCTCCCATTTTTGGGTTGCAAGGGCTCTGTCTCTATGGGGGGAGTTTTTTGTGGTGTGTGAGTGCAGGGGAGGCAGCACGGAGCGTGGTGCTCAGGGCAGCCAGGACGTCCTGCAGAAAACGCTGTGGGAAATCAGGTCGAGGCAGGTCACCAGCGGTAGGAGCGGGTCGGGTCTCACCCTTCTGTTTCGAGGACACCTTTTCCCTCCCGTGTCTGGAAGGACGCCGAGCGGGGGCAGGCGGAGTGCTGCGCTTGGGCGAATCTCTGCAAAGCTGAGGACTGGTGTAAAAGAAGGAGAGCTGCTGGGAAACTGGCGCTCGGGGAAAACAGCTCCAGAAGCTTTGCTGTTAATACCCAGCACTCAACACCAAGCCCTCCAAAAGCAAAGCCGGGAATTGGTGAGGTAAGCACAAAACGCTGACAGCAGGAAGCTCCTTCAGGTTGTTCTAGATACAGCTTTGCTGCCGAGGCTGCTTTTCCCGAACAGATCGTGGGGGTTATAAAATCCTTTGGCAGGACTTCACAGGCAGGGCTTGGAGACCCAAGGGCATTTCTCAGTTGAAATATGATGGGATGTTCAGCAACATTAAAACGAAGCATCTTCAAAACCCAGGCGAGGCAATAAAGCCTTTATGCAGGTTGTGCGAGGCTTTGGGGCTCAGCAAAGCCTACTCCAGAAGCAAGAAGGGTGCTAGCAGGAGCTGGCCACTTATATAGCTACAGCAAACACCCTATCTCGTAATTACACCCCATCTTGTAATTAACCAAGGTGAAACTTGGGGAAAAAGATTCCCAGGTAGCAGTTTGCAACTTAAGGCTGATTCCTGCTGGCTGGGCTGCTGCCTCCATCTACCACAGCAATTATGCATGTTACGTTTCTCCTCTCAGATTTTCCCCTCCCAAATGCTATTCCTCTGCATTCAACATGTGGGGGAAAGTGAATTACTGGGGAAAGGAGCCGGGTATAATCCTGGTTAATGGGCGCACAGGAAAAGCACGCCGGGCTGGGAGGGCGGCTCGGCCAGCATCCCGCTCTGCAGGCCAACAGGAATTTATCTCGATGCGTGCATGTATCTGGCTTTGTGATCTGTGAGCTCTTAATAATTGGTTCGGTGACCTGGCGGCAGCATGTTCTCTCTGCAGAGCTTTCCTCAGCCCCTGGTTAATGTAATGGGTCACAAATCCCATTTGCTTTTGAATTCTGAGTAATCCTCTCGCTGATGTCGCCTAGTGCTTTTTGGGAAGCGTTGGAGGCGCTCGGAGCCCCGTGCTTGTCGGTAAACCTGCTTCTGTGTGCCCGTGAGCTGCTGCCCTGCCCTGCCCGGCTCTCCCGATGACCGGTGCAGCCCCTTTGTGTCGGACACCGCCGTGTGCCCCCGCGAAGCAGCGGCTGCCTCGCGAGCCGTGGTTTGTGCCCAGCACCGCGTGTCCTCGGGCAGTACGTGGTGTCGTCTCCCCGCGCTGTTTGCCCTCTTTTCCCTGCCGGTTTCCATCAGGATCTGGGTTGATTCCCAAGCCCTGTTGCAGAGTGAGGGGCGCGGTGGGGACTCCCTGTGCGGGGCCCGATGCCCAGACATCTCTGCCTCCAATTTAAGAGCTGAATTCCACCAGGGATGGAGTCAGGCGTTGCTGCCTGTGAAATGGCTCGGTGCTGGGCACTAGATGGCAGGCAGCGACTGGGAAATCCCATCCGTGGAGCTTCCCTTCCCTTCCCCCTTAAAATCTCCTATTCCAGCTCCTGTTCTCCAGAGCGGGAGCCTGGAGACTGGCGTGGAGACCACCAGTTCCTAACCACCGCGCCCAGGCTGGGTGGCTTGTGCCTCGAAGGGTCCCGGGGTCCAGCAGGGGATCGTGTTTGTTCCACGGAGCCTTGACAAGTATCCCGAGGCTCCAGAGCAGGGAAAAGAGGCAGGGAGCAGGCAGGCTGCGTGTGGTGATGGAGGATGTGTAGGGCTGCAGGAGGGTTGGGGCATGGGGCGGACGGACAGACCTGTATGGGGTACAGAGAGGGGCAAAAAGTGGTGGTGGGTGTTTGGGGCAGGCAGGCAGAAGTCAGCAGCTCCTCTGGCCTTGTCCCATGGCTTGGTTGTGCAGGGGTTGATTTAGAGAGGGCGTTGGACATGGCTTCACCTGGCTGAGCTTTTGGGGCTTTATCCCCATGGGTGGGGATAAAAGTGGAGTTGCCAAGAAGAGAGGGTGCAGCTGTGCCCCTAAAGTGCTCCCATGTAATACGAGGGAGCAGGACTGGCAAATTCCCTCCTCCGTCCTCCCTCATCTCCTGTGGGTCCGAGCTGGAGGTGTCCCTGTGCCCTGCTGAGCGCTGCCCCCAGCCCCACAAAGCCCCCGTGGTGCTGGGCGCCTGCGTGTCCCCTCCAGGCACGGTGCCGCAGCCCCCGTGCTGCGTGCTGGGTGCCCTGTAAGTACCTTCCAACAAAAAGGGGATTATCTATAGCTTGTTAGAGGCCTTGCGGGGAGGGAGAATAAGGCTCTTTGCTCTGAAATGTTCTCTTCCCTGGGATTACAAGATAATGCATATGAAACGACATTAGCTCAGCCAGGTTTATGGATTATTTGAAAATCAAATTCTTTTAATCTCATCCACCATCTGGCAGCGGCGTGGCAGCCAGCTCGCTGCCTCTTCCACCCTGGCTGTGTCGGAGCAAGGGGACACCAGTGTCCCTGGCCACCTCTGAGCAGCCTGGCACCGGGGCCAGCCCTTGTCCCCATCCCTTTCTGACAGCGTGGAGGTGACAAGTCCCAGGAGCCACCTCCGAGGAGCTGTGGGCATGTACAGGGGATGTGTGAGTGTGCAAGGGGCACGTGCTGGATGCCGGTGTTCCTGTGTGCCATGGGTACAGCTATCAGCTCCCTGGGGAGAGGGGACAAGGTCGGTGACACCCCTGCCTTCACCCAGGGGACAGCCAGCCCCTGCTGCCGTTTCTCAGAGGCGAAGGCAGCCAGGCTGCAGCGCGGCTCAGCTCTCGTGTTTTTGTCATGAGTTGCTTTGCCCTCTTCGCTGAGCCTCAACAGGACCATCCATCTTCTCCCGTCTCCTCCAGAACACTTCTGCACCTACTACCAAGGAGCTTTATAATCTCGGTACCCATTTAACATGAATAAAAAGCCTTCTGGGACAATAGGTCACGGTTATACAATTTAGCTCAAGTAGAGAAAAGGCCTTTATAGCTATGAATATATGAATACTTAAAACATATATATTTATATAGAACGTCGGTTAACATCGGGACACGGAAGCATAACATATATATAGCGCCGGGCTAGCAGTTTGTTGCTTGGCTCCCTCCTCAGCAGGCTGTCGCTGCTCTGCCTCCCAGCTCCGTCCCAGCTCCTCGGGGCTGGGGTTGTGATTCTGCGGTGCTGTCGGCCCGGAGAGCGGCCGTGGTGGGCACGGGGCGCGTGCTGCAGCTGTCCCTTGGTGGGCGTGGGGTGCGAGAGGTGAGGGGGCGACCCCTCTGCCCGCAGGTAAGGGCTGGCAGCAGCGGTTTGGTGCCGGGCTTTGTGCGCCCTGAGGATAGCTGCCTTCAATAGAAAGGGAAAGGCAAACAATAATAAGAAAAAACCCCACAGTTTTAAAGAAAAGCAAGCATCTTTTCTGTAGGTAGCTACTAATTAAACAATTAAAGCGTTGTCTGTGTCATTAGGATTACTTGTTTTTTTTGGTATATTGTGGTTTTAATTAATGAAAGCCCTAGATTGTTTCTTTTTTACCCTCCTTTGTGACAAATTCTTTTTTTTATTAGTGCCAAAGAATAAATGAATTGTGTAATTAGCAATTATTCCTTTGTCATTCCTGGGAGGATTATTTCCAGGCTGGGGGGAGGGGGCTGGGGGGTGGTCATGAGAAGCTGTCTGGCACCAGGACTCCCTGGAAGCAGCTCTGTGTGCCGGGGGGGCCAACAAGAGGAGCAGGGAAAGGCTCTGCCAGGCTGCCTGGGGGAGGCCACCAAGCCCTGATGGCATCCCCTTGCCTATTTGCACATCTGTGAGTATTGGTGTTTCGGTTTGATGCAGAAGTGCCCTCCAGAAGGCATCCTCGGGCTCTCCAGGGAGGAAGCAGTGGCTTGTTCCAGGTGTCCTTGCTGGGGACGTTCAGCCCGCACCATTGCTTTTGTCACCGTAAGGGCCGGGGGTCACCACGTCTCTTCGTCCCCCACCACCTGTAGGGCACGCAGCAGGTCCCAGACAGGAGAGAAGGAAGTTAGTGTGCAGCGAACGAGGGGACCTTAACAGATCTGCGCTTATTTGGGGAAAAAAATAATCTGAATTACAGCCTTAGGAGGGATTAGCAAGTGTAAGTGCCCGTTTCTGTGTGTACAGCTCCCTCGTAAATCCATTGTGCCACTGCCCCGATGGAGGGTGACACCATTGTATCAGTGATACCAGCGTGTGGCTCCTGACAGGAGACCCAGCAGTCGTGCTGAGGAAAGCAGTCCTGCAGGGCTCTCCCGGTGGCCTCCTGCCCTGTTTTCAGCTTGGGGTTCAGCTGTGAAACCACCTCGATTTTCAGTCAGCACCGACCCCCCGTGGGACAGACACCCCGGGAGCTCTGCCCCGCTGCTGGAGGGTTTCCATCACCTCCTGAAGTGATCAAACTGCGGCTTGGAGCGTTCCGCCTGCCCTCCCCTGGGGAGTTCAAAGCAGCAGAAGGAAAAAGGGGGCTCGAGGATCCTCAGGTGGCCATGCAGTGAGCTGTAGCGCTGGGGAGAGAGCTGGGACTGCCCGGAGGAGCTCGGATCGCTCCTGGATATATCTGCAGGTGTCCTTCAGCTGTGCCTGAAACCGTCTGCGTCTGGCCCCAGCTAAGGCATGGAAAGATCCTGGCAAAGGTGGCGTCTGATGGCTTCAAGTACCGCGTGCCCTCATGGGCGCTTGCATCCTCGGAGCCCTGGAGGTGTGCGAGCTGCCTGGAAACGATTAAGAAATGAGCGTACGTTTGGCAGCTCCAGGAGCCTGCGGTTCCTGACCCCATGTGGCCGGCTGCATGCTCAGTGTGGGTAACCCCTGCAAAACAGGGCCTTTGGCCCTGGGTTCCCCCAGAGATGGGTTTTGTGAGCAGGGAGGCGGTGAGCAGGGAGCTGGGAGGGAGGAGCAGGGAGCTGCGCGTTTACGTGATGTCAGGGGCTCTGTGTGCAAGGGAAAGATGTTGTTTTCACTAAATACATTTAAACCATTTCCCCCTGTGACAGCAGGTCTCTGATCTCTGACCTGTCCCCCTTCCCTGCTCTCTGTCAGTCAGCTGTCACTGTATGAGAGAGCGTCCCAGGAGTGTCCCCAGCCCTGGGGGACACCCACCTCGTGCACCAGCACCGCCGTGGCTCCACTGGGCGATCCAGCCCTGAGTGCTCCGGGACCATATTTACCCCTTAATCGTGTCAGGGTCCTGCTGCTCCTAGTGCTCAGATCAGTTCTGAGGGCAAGTTTCCAACTTAGAGCACTTGGAAAATGGTGTCCTACTTTCCCCCCTTGGTGCGTGTAGCTCTGGTTAGGTTTTGGTGTTGTTGTTTGTTTTTATCCATGCTTAAAATTTCTTTTGGCCGTAATTCCCTCCTGTGATGTAAGTGTTCTGACAAACCTGACCCTGCGCTGCCAAGCGGTTCTGCATGAATGAGCCAGGCAGGTCAAGCAATCTTCCTCTCTCCTTCCTTCCCCCCAGAGTCAGAAATGACCCCGCAACAACCAGCCCGGTGCTCGGATCCGCCTGCTGGAGACCCTACAAAAACAACCCCGTGAGCACAGCCCCGTGCTGACGAGCACCGACGTGGCTCACGCGCAGAGATGTTCCCGCTGACGTGTCCTTTCCGAAGAAAACCCTCTTTAAGTCAAAGAGAAGCGGAACAGAAGTGCCCGACGGTCCTGAAGCTGAGGGTGGTGAGAGCAACTTCAGGTGCCGAGAGCGCAGCTGCAATGATTAATGGCACTTCTTAGCAGAAGGTGCTCAAAACCGACGTTTTCTGGAGAAAAGAGAGTGAGATCTTTGGAATAAACTAGGGAGACGTTTTATTTTTTATTTTTTTTAAAGGTGTTTCAGCCGATGCAAGCAGTTACACCTCCCTGCTCGGAATCTGTAAAAGAAGAAAAACTGGTGAGCAAAGGAGCGTTTGGATCAAGAGACGGCCAGACTGGAGCATCACCCGCCAGCGGGGCATGACCACCCCTGTGCCCCGTGTGCCCTCCGAGCTTCCCGCAGCTCCTGGGGTGAGAAATGTTCAGGTATTCCTCCACCACCACCCTGACCCGAGGCGAGCAGCCTGGAAATCAGGCAGGACACGTGTCCCTGGGTGCTTTGCGATGACCCAAAAGCAAACCTGGTATCGCAACAGAGAGCTCTCCCAGCAGGCAGGCGAGCGTTGAGCCAGAGCTGGGCTGTAACAATGTAAAAAAAATAAATAAAAATATGAAGGCTGGGTTTGATGCTCCAGCTAGATCTTAAAAGGGTTTCACGTTTCCTAGAGCAGAAAGACAAGAGTGCTCTGCATCTGTTTACTATGCAGAAGGGTCGGAGATGGCTCTTCTCCCTCCAGGGTCCCCGCGGCTTCTCCAGCAGAATTAAAAGACACACACGGAGCTTCAGCAAAGGGTGCAGGAGGGAGGAGAGGGGAGGGACAGAAGAGAAGAGCCTTCTGTTTCATCCCACCTGCTCCGCAATGGGGACTTGCCCCGGAGAGTCTCAGGAAAATCCTGTGTAAATGGAACATAAATGTTTTATGAATTCAGCCCTGGTGGAGTAAATTAAAGGGTCATTAATGGCCTCATTAAAGAGCTTTGCACTTTGTTCTGAATTATGAAGGCTATCATGCAATGTTAAAACTAAATGGAATTTTGGTGGAGGTTTTTAAACTCTTTAACTAGTTCTCTCTCCCCCTCTGCCTCTCTCTATTCTTCTCTCCCCTTTATTTCTCTCTGCAATGAGAGATGTCTTTCGAGGGAGCCGCCTGTAGTGCCACAAACTCCATTTCAATTATAAATCTTCTGATGCTCCGCTAATTGCCCAGGATTTTTCTCGAGAGCTGCCTGAGGTTAGTGCTGATGAAGAAAGAGCCCTTTTGTCTTTCCTGGAGCTGGGGCCTCCCTCCTGCCTCTGGCGAGGCGTCAGGCTGGGAATTACCCCAGTGGCACCCAAAGGGGACAGCGTGGGGATGAGGGCTGGTTTTTCTGTGGCTTTTCCTTGGCTTGCAGCAGGCTGGGGAGAAGCCTTGGGGCTGGTAGCCAGCACCCACCCCAGGGCAGTGCTGGAGCCCACCTGCTGCACCCTTATGCTCTTCATTTAACAACGTTTACCCCAGACACCCAGAAAAAAACACATTTTATGTGATTTTAGATGTTGCTGTGGATGGGTGCTGGTGGGCAGGCAGTTTTGGATGGGGCAGAGGCGCAGTGCCCCGGCCGGCCCAGCCAAGGGGACAGGGCGATGGGGGCCAGATCCTGCCGTTACACCGGGGTAAGGGCAGGGCACGCCAGGGCAGCCTCACCAGGCTGAAATCCCCCTTCCCGAGCTGGCATCAGCAGCCGGTCGTGGTGGGCACAGCACCACGGCACAGCCAGCCCTCCCCTCCCCAGGCTCCCACTAAGGCTCATTTCTTTGACTTATCGACTTACCTCGCCCTCTGCGAATTCTTCACGCAGCTACACAACAAATTAAACCCCTTATTAACTAATTAAGCTATTTATCCAACCAGGCAGGAAAGAGAGAAGAGGTGGTTATTATTGCTATTTTTACATACCTGCCAGAGGCGCACGTGCCTGAGCCATGCGTGGCGGACGGGTCCGGCTGGGGGGCCCCGCTGCAGCCCCACTGCCTTTACCAACAAAACCCACTGGAGAGAAAATGTGATTATTATTATTAATATATTTTTTTCTGCTTAGTTTTCACACCTGGGAGCTATCTTAATGTCCTGAAGGGCATTGCTGCCTTTCGGGGCTCCAGCAGTGGGTTTGCTGCGTTGAAGTTTGTGGGGTGCACTTGAGGAGCATCCCTGGTGGCTCTGGCATCCTTGCAGCCCCCGTGTCCCCACAGGTGTCATCTGGCCCGTGCGGGGACCCCTCCGCAGCCCGGTGTCACCGTCCCCAGGGTGTAAGGGCAGGATGGAGCTGTGGGAAGCGGCGCTTGCAGGGTCGCACCCCGGGAAGGTTTGGGGTGAGCACTGCGGTGGGAGCGCCTGCAGAGTGTGCTGTGGCTTCAGGGATGCTGCGAGGACCTGCAGCCCCCGCCGGGAGCCGGGCACGGGAGGGTTTTGTGGGCTCGGCGTGAAAAGTCCCTGCTGGTGGCACGGCGGAGGGGTGCTGGGGAGCCGGAGCTGGTGCTGGTCTGCACGGGTGGAGGACGTGAAGGAGGAGGGAGCCTGGAGGGGGACTGCTGCAGGGGCAGCCAAGGAGCCCCAGAACTGCTTTGCTGAGCTGTTCGCAGGGAGGTGACCGATAGGGACCGAGGGAGGGGGTGGCCGTGGGTGGGGAGCGGGTTCAGGAAGCGATTTCATTGTAGGTTCGAATTCCTCTGTGCCGAGACATTGCAGGGCTCGGGGAAAGAGGAGCCAGGATGCCACCAAGAGTCCCCCAGCCGGCTGTGGCTGCGGCTGGCCGCTGAGGGGAAGGAGCTGCAGAAGGCTTTGGCCATGCAAAGCCCCGCCGGGAACACACGGGGCAGGGCACGGCAAACCCCACCTCGCAGCACCTCGAAAAGAAATCCTCCTCCTCCGACACATGACCACAGGCTTATCCCTCCAACAGCTAACTGAGTCAGCAGGAGAAAACCGAA